>JARYHS010011408.1:104474281-105074281 GCA_031002005.1 Vandiemenella viatica
GACTTCGAAGCATCACTCCAACTCCGGCCGGACGTACGGCCTCGATACTTCCGGGCACGCCAGGTACCCGTAGCGCTTCAACAACCACTTCAGGAAGAACTTCAACGTCTCCAAGACGAAGGGATCCTCCAGCCGGTGCGGTTCAGCCCCTGGGCCACGCCGTTGGTCATAGTTCAGAAGCCAGGACGCCGCTTACGTCTCTGTGGTGACTTTAAAGACCACCGTCAACCCGCATCTGCTGGTAGACGACTATCCACTTCCGAGACCGGACGACCTCTTCCGTAAACTAGCAGGAGGTACCTACTTTACAAAAATTGACCTGGCAGAAGCATACCTTCAAATCCCTTTGGATATCCAGTCCCGACAATACACAGTCATCAACACTCCCTCTGGCCTCTTCCAACTCAACCGGCTCATGTTCGGCTTGGCCAGTGCTCCAGCGATTTTTCAACGGTATCTCGAACAACTTCTCCAGGATATTCCGGGATGCATCAACTATCTCGACGACATAGTCGTCACGGGACCCTCCGCTGCCGAACACATGACCAACCTCCGCCTACTCTTCCTCCGCCTCCGTGCAGCAGGATTGAAATGCAACCTTTCCAAGTGTCAATTTTTTCAACAATCCATTTCCTACCTGGGTCACATCATCGCTCAGGAAGGCATTTCCCCAGCATTTTCCTATGTGGACGCTATTTCCAACTTACCTCGGCCTCAGGATCTACATCAGTTGAAATCTTTTTTAGGCAAGATTTCATACTACAGAAAATTTATACCCTCAGCAGCACAAGTGGCAGCACCCCTGTACCACCTCTGTCGCAAGAATGTCCCGTTCCGTTGGACCCCAGCTTGCGAGACCGCATTCCACACCCTTAAACAGCAGCTCAAGTCCGCAGCATGCCTCATGCCATACACTCCAAACCTCCCCTTGATACTTGCCACAGATGCATCCGATTACGGTGTGGGGGCAGTTCTGTCTCATAAATTACCAGATGGCACGGAACGCCCCGTAGCTTACATCTCCAAAGCCCTATCGGCTGCTCAGCTTAAATATTCTCAAATCGAGAAAGAGGCGCTAGCTATTGTTTTTGCCTGCTCCAAATTCTATTCCCTTTTATATGGGATTTCTTTTCATCTCATTACCGACCACAAGCCACTCCTATCACTATTTGATCCGTCCACACGTCTGCCTACCAAAACATCCCACCGCATCCAGCGTTGGGCACTATTCCTGTCCCAGTTCAGATATACCATGCATTTCCGTACCACCTCCAGGCATGCCAATGCAGACGCCTTATCCAGACTACCGCAGGGACCAGACCTTGCCTTCGACAAGTCGGAACTTCTGGTGTTCCAGATCGACGATGACATACAAGAAGCACTGAAGACATTTCCAGTCACGGCCTCAAAAGTCGCGGCAGCCACAGGGGAGGACCCCCTCCTCCGTGTCATCCGACACCACATCCAACACGGGTGGCAAACACGTTCCCCTCCACGCCATCATCAAGACCTCAAGTTCTACTACTCCATCCGCCACCAGCTCTCAGTAGTAGAGGGAGTGCTTCCTCCGCACAGAACCAAATTCCACCCCGAGGGTCGTCGTTCCGAGATCCCTACAACCGACAATCCTCCAAACTCTCCACCAAGGACACTGGGGAATTGCCCGCACCAAATCCCTTGCCAGACGCCATGTATTCTGGATCGGCCTTACCACGGATGTCACGGAAGATGGTGCGGCGCTGTACCATCTGTGCCCAACAACTGCCCCGCCCCCCTCAAAAGTTCCTTTCCTGGCCGGCACCGTCCGGACCCTGGGAACGCATTCACCTCGACTTCGCTGGCCCATTCCTAGGCCACCAGTGGCTCCTAGTGACGGATGCCTTTTCCCACTTCCCATATGTCGTCCGTTGCTCCACAATCACCACAGAGGTCACCATTTCAGCCCTCACGAAGATCTTTTCCATCGAAGGATTACCATACGCCTATCGTCACAGATAACGGACCGCAATTTCGAAGTCGGGAATTCCTATCCTTCTGTACCGCCAACAATATCCAACACCTCCTCACCCCGCCCTTCCACCCCCAATCTAACGGGGAGGCGGAACGGCTAGTCAGAACATTCAAAACCCAAATGACCAAATACACCACAAGTCACAAACTCGAAGAGGCATTGACACTCTTCCTCAGTTCCTATCGAACCACTCCAGTGGGGGCCAAAAGCCCGGCGGAATTGCTGCATGGCCGCCAACCTCGCACTCTCCTCCATCTCCTCTTACCCCCGCCCAAAGTACAGGTACCTTCGGGCCCATTCCGTTTCACCCCGGGCTCCCTAGTCTGGGCCCGCGGGTTTGGCTCCCGGGCCGGTTGGCTTCCGGGGGTCATCCAGCGGCCCCGGGGCCGCCAACTGTTCGACGTCAGCCTGGATGGCCGGATAGTGCGACGCCATCGAAACCAACTACGTCCCCGCTACCCCACGGCACCGTCCTCTTCCACCACGGCACGGCCATCCACTTCTTCCTCTCCTTCCCTGCCACCCTCCACCACTCCTGCCGTCTAACCGTTGCTCAGGGACAGTTACAGCGCCACCAACGACGCCACAACCTGTCGGTCGCTCCGACACCCTTCAGCCGCAGCCTCTCGACCACCTGCGGGGACCATCTTCAGCGCCCCCCGTACAGCCCCCGGCCATCGACGCCGACGAACCGATGCCGTTAGCTCCACAAGTACCTCCACCACAACCTGCACCACGACGCAGGTCGGCACGCATCGCCAGGGGAACAGCTCCGTACTCCCCTGGAGGTAGCCTTCATAGTCTGCTCCAGGGCGCCGCGGCAGACGACCTCGCAGACGTCGCAGACATCGCTTCCCCCCCCCCCCCCGGGAGGGAGGTATGTTCAGTCTGCCAGTAAAGGCCCCTGCCAGGCAGACCTCACACACAACGCGCCTGCACGCCGGGATACATATACGACTCCAAACAGGCGCAGAGGCATCAAAACAAACCAGGAAAACAAATAGAATCATCTAGAGGCTAAGTGGGACCTTTTCTTACAGAGGTCGCCGTACTACCACACAACGGAATTCCTGCGCCAGGCCGCCTATATAAGCGTAGCCGGCAGCTCCACCGACAGTTCCGGCCTGACCGCTGAACCAGCGTCAACTACAGAAGACCACCGGAAGTTCGCGAGAAGTAGAAGCCGTCACTCTACCCTGGATCAGGACCAGGCTAAAATTCTCTACGGTCAATTGATAATTGTACCCACATTTGTTTATGGTTACCAGTTGTTTTGTGTACAGAGTAATAAACCTCAAGGAACCGTTAAGTGTAGTTCACTTTAAATGTAATATGGACGATTACAATATAAGCTTGCCTTTTCGTGTATCTTATTCCTCACAAATAAGATTATTAATCACTTGGAGACTGTACTGTTTTATTTCCTTTATTTACACTAAACGGTTTAATTCCATCAATAACAAATAATCAACTCAAAACTTTTTATCATTCTTTTAAAATCCATAAAACAATAAGTTCTTTCTTGTTTATATCTAGACTCCATAATATACCTTCCCAGTAATTCTTTTATTCCAGAGATAGTTCTCAACAGCTGTTTTCTTTCTCCGGAAACCGTTTATAACGCGGATCAAATATACACATACAAAAGTTGATAATGATACGTGAATAATCTTTGCTTTCCCGGCCTCGGTAGCGTAGAGACAAGAGTATTGACTCCGCGTGCCAAACGTCACCGGTTCGAGTCCTGTCGAGGGCATGGATGTGTGTCAATGTAGTGTCCATGCTTAGTAATAAAATGTACGGTAGAAACTGATACACCGGAGGAGACATGATAACTACAACAAGCTGGCTGTATGGACTAAAAATCCTAAAGTCATCGAAACAAAAACAAAACAAAAATCATCCTCGTTATATCACAACCGCTGAACACACAAACATTATTCTTTTTAGCATTCGTTCCACCAAACTATCGTTATGTAAATCGATGACTTCTGCGTTATGGCGTCGTAGATTTTCATTAGTTATCAGCTGATCACTATTTTCTCTGCGCCAGACATTTTTGTAATGCTGATCTGCCCTTCAGATACAGCTCATATCGGCTTGTAGACCAGGTGCTGTTGAAAGCGATGTCGCTTCTTCGAAATTTATTAAAAGATCATCTGCCTCCATAGTAGATTTGCAGTTAGATGAACCTGAAGAGCTGACTGTCAAGCTGTGCTCCCTATCATGGCAGATTGATCAGCTTTTTCCATCCTCGAGAGCGACTGTAGACCGATCGTTCCCAGCCCTATTCTGAGAGAGGGCGCAGACCTCTTGCGACTGTTGTTCAACCCTCACTGGAACTCGAGAAAGACTCTCGTAACCAACTGGATCTCGGAAAGAGTTCCGTTTTTATGTCATAAGATTCATAACAAAACATTGGTCGGGCTAAAAGGGGTGGGGTTAAATTATAGTTGTCAGACTATTCGAGCCCGGCGACAATCACGGGATGTCTACGCCTTTTTCTCAAGTATCTCAGCGTCTCTTGTCGCTAAAACAGTCTAACACCGTATCGCAAAGGATTTGCTGTTTTGGTTCTTAACTTGCGTGTTGCGACCGCATGACACCTTAAGGCCAACTGTGAACAGTACCCTTTCTTTGCTCGTGTTAATCAGTGCACCACGCTCGCAACTGTCCGCTGGAACAAAAAAAAGCGTTAGGCATATCTCCTGCGCCGCTAAGAAGAAAGTTTCGACTTTCTCAGCTGACTGTAGCGTTTATGTAGATTTATCAGAGGCAATGTCTCGTTATCGAGTGTGACGTTACATTAAACAGATAGCGTCTTGTAACCATCAAACTTGCCTATTCACATTTCATTTCTTCCATAGTTAAGTGAATAGACTCTTCACATACTACGGTCCAGTAAAACAATTTTGCATCTTGCAGTATGCCTGTAAAAGTGTATCTCTGTCTCATTTAATTTTTCGAATTCCAGGATATCTGTCTTCTAACATATATTTCAGAGGTATATATCTATTATGGATTTCGATATGAATAACGGCTGGTTGGTATCAGTTAGCTATCAGAAGTCTTCTTATCTCAAAACACATTTTTTTACTTAATGACTCTGTACTATTCTAAACTCCACAGAAATTCACTCCACCTGCCGACAAACAGTGGCGCTTAATTACAAAGCACTGTGTCCGACATAAGGTATAACATGGCCTCTCACAGGCAGACCATACTGTCATCTAAACATAACTCATATAACGAGTAATCGAGTTTTAATCTTTTACGGCTAAGTACTTTAGTTGTTACGTAGAGTTTTATCCTTTTAAAACCGAAAGAGTCAAAATGAAATATTACCATCACAATTCTATTTCCCTTGACTCTTTCTAGTCGTTATTTCAGCGCATAATACTTCGGAGGGAAAGATTCAACAAAATATTCACACTATAATTTAGATCATGTAACAGAGAACCAACATACTTATTCGCGTCAGTCTTATTTCATACGGAATTTGTATCAAGGAAATTACATGATGTAAAAATGAAAACTTTATTCTTATCTTTCCCTCTTTTAAGGTATTATTTGGCAACCCATAAGAGAATCCATCGACTAATTAACCCGCAATACGTATAGTTCTGAGTCGCTCGTATCCGTTTAGAGGTTGCTATTCGAGGAAGTGTTTCAGCATGCAAACAGTAGTGTTTATAAAGACGAAATAATCTGTACGGTACAATATTCGTCTTGTCGTAGTTCACCAGGAGAAAGACAGCCAAAACGCAAACATTCATAACGACATAGAATTGGTTACGAATACCGGAATCAAAAGGAAGACAAAAACCACTTAGAACTATAAGTTTTTAATGAGTTCAAGACAAACTCCATATCACCACGAGTCAAATTCAAAAATACTGTCTAAAATATATATTTGAAAACTAAATAATTCTAATTGAAGTTCATATTTTATTTGATGCTGGATCATTGTCAGATTTTCATAGTATCATTTTTGCAGTGGATTTAAAAAAGATAAAAACTGGCAGAAAAAATATTAGTAATCTATGATATCTAGAGACGTGTACGTCTTCAACTAATGTTTTTACTTTTCTTGATAATTATTCTGTACAATTACTTAATTAACACTGTTATAAGTTTATTCATGTAGGCTTATGTAAAAATTTTCTTGCGCTGAATATTCTTCCCCATTACGTATATTCGACTTCAGTAAATAGTTTTCATGTCCATGTTTCTCTTTGAAGTGTCGCTCATTTAAACAACATATAAAACCTTTTCTATGTATTCATATTGAAACACATTTGCTGTTACCTCCTTCTCTGTTTAAAAAGCACATTTGATTCTCTAGGATGATAAACTTGATTTTTCTTATCGTTTTCCTCCTATACTCTACATCTAATATTGCTCACATCATCGGAATTCCCTACGCCACCACCTTATTCAACATCAAAATGTGCGCTGAATATTCACCAGGCGTCTAACTGGCGTCTTACTCAGAATTCCTCACGGCGCCATCTTGCGGCGAACCCAAAGTGTCTCCGGAATGTTAACTTCTCACTCCTCCAACATTTTTCCTTGCTAACCCTATGTCCTACTCAGGTACATTTTTGATCTCACTATCATAATCTCCTTTCCATTATTATGTTCCAGAAACACGTGATTTCATTTTGTCTTAAGTACCTATCAGTCCTCACAATAACTAAGTAAACTTAAGGTGGAGTGAAGTTGTTCCGATAATTTCGTGGGAAACAATTCTTTGTTCTTGGTATATTTCTGCGACATAAAGCTGATTACGTAGGAATGACGGTTGATATTCGTCTTATTATGGTTCCTTTGAGTCGGATACTGTCATTCCCTATTCTTCCTGCACATCCATGAGTCCCAGTTATAACAAATATAAAGTTGGCTTCGTGCCATATGCTATCAGAGGACATCGAAATGCAATCATATCACTTTTATTGTACTAAGGAGAAGCAATACTTAAAAAATACTTTATTTACAAACTTTTGCACACGGTAGCTATCCGTAATAACTTCTTATTTCGAGTAAAGAGTAATAGTCCACATGACATAGCAGGAACTCGTCACAACAACGCATCAATTTATTCTGCTCGTCGTCTGCGGCAATGCACGGTAGGCGCAGAACGATGTAGTTTTTATTGTACTGCCGAGACGCAACATTGTACGAGATTTCCAATTTGTAAAGGAATCATGCTCGCTACTCAGGACATGGCTCTGTGTTTGGTTCTTCGCCAACGCCATAAAACTCCAGTCCAAAACAAAACAAAATGCTTTACCTATCGAGATGTTGGCACCGAAACTCATTCCAGCAGAGACTTTCCGGAAGTGTGTATGAAATGTTCTCGGATGGCTGTTCATAAATTATTAACTCCGAGAGAAACTGCGTTCTTATGTTTCCGGAAGTGGTTTCACATCTGAAGAAGGCTATTCCAATAGAGAGCAGCTTATAAATCGGGTCACGTCTGTTACTTAATTGATTGGCAGTTTGTATATAAAATTGAAGTTATTTCTTAACAATTCATTGCTTTCATTTGTTCTGCTGAAAGTTATCTCAGAAATGTGTTACCCTTGTTTTTTAATTACATATTTATATTAGCATTGGATTACGTTTGTATAGAATTCTTGTTTAACCACTTCAACTTCGAAAACTCCAAAATTTAAGCGTCTTTGATTAAATGTACTGAAGTTCAACAGCAAATACTGATAGCGCTTTTAGACTCAACGGTATTCATAAAATTAACAAATCAACTTTAAAGTAAACTAATGTTTGCAGGTAATTATTTATAATCAAAATAAAGTCGTATACGATAAAGCAGAAACTACTGTTGATGGTATGAAACGATCACACCAGTATGAGGTGTGCAAATAATCTCAGACGTAGAGTAAATGATTATTGGCTGCCATCATTCGACATATTCATGATGAAGTGTGTGCGGAACCAGTCTTGAAATAAACGTATGGCTGGATCGTTCGCTGTCACCCACCACATGTTGGTAACACTGCTGTAACATCGCCGTAGTGCGGAGATAGCTATCTGCCAGGGGCTCGGCACCTCGACCATCCAGTCAGACCTTGATTAACAGAGGAGAACACTTCAACAGTGAAAGAGCGCACCATGTTTTTGTCTTACGGGAATGGTTTCATTTGTTATTTATTGTCTTTGCAGAGTTTAAGACTATATTCAATACGGCAGAAGATTGAGGAGGACGTCAAAGATTTTGGAGTCTTCATTCGTCTAGATATCCGAACAGAATTAGAGGAACGAATAAAGAGACTAGTAAGACGCGTATGAGAGCGTGAAAATACAAATCTCATCGTTAGGATTAATTAAACTAATTCAACCATACTTTCCTTCCATAAATCGTGTAAACAATTCAGTTGTTTCGAGGTTCCTAATAGTTTTTCGATCTATTTCTCTTAATTCTGACTTCAAAAGTTTTTTTAGTCATTTCTTATTTCGAATTGACTCTCTTCGTGCAATTATCACACATCATTAAGTTTTTCTAAACTCTTATATATTTTAATTTTTGTCTCAGTACCTTTAGTTCTTGTTAATGTTTAATGAATAACTCTGTTGTTGTTAGGGGAATCTGCCTGCTTCAGTACTGAAGGAAACGGCAGGTGCACGGCAATGTACTTAGAGCTTCATGTGAAAACGGTTAAGAAGAAATACAAACACGTGTGCAACAATAGTGGCGTGATTAGTACCGCATAAAATCATTAGTTTATTTGTGATTTAACATTTCGTAAGTTGAACGTTCAGTAAGAAATACTTATAGTCCAGGATTCCAAGCAGCCACTCTTTTTATTATTCTAACAAGAAGTAAATAATATTACCTGGCTCTAGCTTCCCAGTGTAACGTATGCAACTGATCTGATCGCTGTGTTGTCCGTTGTGTATCTGAACGCGGAGGAAGAAAAACATTACTACGTTTATTCAGCTTTAAGTTTACCTGATTGCAGCTCTTCTTTTCGTTGTACGTCGCTGAGCAGATTGTATCGCGAGAGTGCGCTGGCTCCTGCAGTGCTCAGTACAAACAAAACACAGGAGATGCTGACGTCACGGAGTGGCAGCCAGCCGGCCGGCTGACCTTGGAACTTGTCAGCTGACCACCACAAGAATCTGCCTCAGCGCTCCGGACAATAAACACAGGCAGAATACCTGAACCTGTTTTAGCACCTTCAAACGAAATGGGTGACAGTTTTTGTATTTGGGAAATATGAAGAAAATACAGTAATAATGGTTAAGCAAATATATAGGAGCAAATCATTATTTCTACTCCCCCTCCCCCCCCCCCCCCCAAAACACGTCAACTACTTGCTGAATATGTCTGTCACAGAGTGTTCTGACTTGTCCGATCAATTATAATTTATATTTCCTATTAAGCAGCGCAAATGTGGTATTAGCATCTGATTTTAGTTGTGTGAAATATAGGTAGTAATTTTTCTCTGATAAAGCGAATAGTACTAGAACACTGAGCCACTGGAGTTCGATGTGTGGTTACCTGGTTCGGTCATCGGTGGTGTAAGGAATTTTCAACATGTGGTAATTAGACAGAGAGGTCTGAAGGTTGGTGATACAAAATTCCTGATCCTCAGTTTGGGCACCAATGTTGAATTGGAAATCTCTTCATATTGCTTTGGAGTGAAGGCATGCGACAAAGCCAAGGTAATATTATCGATGCTCTTGGTTTACGTTCTTCGAAACAGTAGGCCTGAATGTCGGCACTTCTTTTATGTACACAACATACTAAGCTTCAAAATGCTCATCTACGGATGAAAGGAATTGGCCATTCTATCTCTGAAAAATGCTGGACTAGTATGCTTCTTCTGTTAGGATGCTACCAACCTTCGGGTTTTGAAACAGAGACAATAAGTGCAATTTCGACATTAACTGAATAAACACAAATCTTCTGTCTTATGACCAAGTGCGATGGGTGAGCAGTAATACTCTGGCTTGGGTTCAATTTTTTTTTTTTTTTTTTTTTTGTAACAGTTTAACGTCCCTTTTTAACAACGTGGTCTTTAGAGACGGGAAAGGATGGGGGCAAGGAATGGGAAGGAATTCGGCCATGGCCTTTTGAAGGAAGCATCCCGGCATTCACCTGGAGTGATTTGGGGAAACCATGGAAAACCCAAATCTGGATGCCCGGACGGGGATTCGAACCGCCGTCCTCCCGAATGCGAGGCCAGAACGCTATCCGTTACACCACCACGCTCGGTTTGGGTTCAAATCCCCGTTGGGCCATCCAGATTTTGTTTTTCCATGGGCTTCCGAAATCACTCCAGGTGAATGAAGCGATAGTTCCTTAAAATTTCCAAAGTCGAATTCCTTCCATTCGTTTATCCCATTATTTTTCTTCTTATAATAACTTAGACGTCGCCTAGGGGTAAAGTAATAAGAAAAAAAAATCTCTCTTATGATTAGCTAGTTGCAGCTGTAGTGACTTATTAACTGCAAAAATAATGTGCCATTCATTCGACTTCTGAGATAGATATTTTAAATCAAGGTCCATTAGATTTGTTTTATTAAGTATCGAATCTAAAAGCCCAATTCACGGCCTTAAAGTTTGCTTTTCACTATCGACTTAATGCAAATGTTTTCGATGTATTTCGTAAAATTTAGTTTACTGTGTTGACTCTTCTGACTGTGTTGCTGATGCATGTTAAAGAGCATTGTGCAGCTACATACGAGAATCAAACCAGGAGCTGACCTAGGCGGTATGTCCCAATAGTGTTATTTTACACAAGTCTACATAAATAATTGGAGAAAAAATTGTTTGCAGGTCCATATGGTTTCCATTGTTTGCTTTTATTGATGAATTTTTATTATTATTTTTAGTTGTGTCACCTGAACCTGCAAACATTCATTGGGGATGGAATGAATACGAGTGTTAATTCCCAATGCGAGTGTTTTATCAGGGTTCACGGTGCTAGTGCTCTACACAAACTGTCACGCGATTAGCAGCATAAACCACACACCTTTCATCCTCTGGCAGATTGCTGTAAACCGAATTGAAATCTCACACGCTCCGTCTATAGAAATTTCTTTTTTTTATAATTACAAAATATACAAAATTGTGCTATAGAACTGTTATATGCGAAGTAAACTCAGTCTAGCGATGCGTTCGTTTATAGTGGTGATAGTGGCAAGTACTTTGTAACAGAGTGCTGTACCATTTACTTTGGAAAATAAGATAATAAAATTTAGGGCTAAGTGATATTCTATTTCAAAATTACTTTTAACGTTTTTTTCTAAGAATCTCTAATAAACCGATATACTTTATTACATCTCTTGCATAATTCATAGCAAGGCTTTAGCTGCTAATAAGCTTACACGTCGTCAGGCTATTAACGTATAACACCGAATATTCAACAGTGCTTTGTACTTGAAGCAATATCGCAGCTTCATACAGATTATCAACACTTTTATTGTTATTTCGGTAAGTACACATTACATCAATTTATAGCAGTGCCACGCTATGTTAATTTGACAGCGATATCTGAAGTTTAGCTGCCTTCTATTATAGAAATTTGGTTGAAATTTTCTTTCTATAATAAGCAATGTTAATATACCCCGCAGCTAATTTAACGAAATCTGGCCGTTAATACTCGAGTCCAGATGCACACGGACAGTAAATCATGTTGCGGTAAACAAACAAAACTTTTTGAAAAGAATTTATGCCACGAAAATCTGCTGAAACATTGTACAACTCCCACATATTTTACATTACTGTGCGTGAAAATGCTGACCGTTCATTGACATCGCATACAATGGAATACTGATAATTACGAAACGAAGTCGGTAATACCCGGCGATTTCAATCGCTCGCTTCTGTAATCTAGTTGACGTCAATATGAGCTTGCCAATCCATAACTCGTGTAGATGAAGCGAGACAACAGTAAATTACCTTTTTTGTCGATAATAACAATTTCGTTCAGAACCCTATAGAGAGAAAGTAATTAAAACAGAAAACTTTCAGTTTAACGTATATATTTCGTAGGGTGGTTTAGTTTTCAGCAATAATACCGTCACTGGAATATCACATGAATTTCTTTTTCATATAGAACCACCGTGAGCTACATACAGATTAATTAGATACTATAAATTAGAATTTGCCTAAAAAACTGCAGCTGCACGGAAGAACTATGTGAATACAATCAGGTCATAAAATATATGACTGATGTAACTGCACATAAATGAATAAATTTACACAGGAATACAAAAGCTATAAAAACTTGGCAGTGTTTTAGACTTGTGTACGTTCGTCGTGATATAGAATCAGACAGTCGTTTAAAAGTGTCTTGCAGAATTTGGATGCAAGTTCCTTATATGCGGCTCCACAGTTCATTGATACTCTGCTACCGGAGGGAACAGGTGCCTGCTCAGCATACACTATATACGTCAAACAGTCGACGTTTCAGGTGAACTGTTGGCACGGACAAGAAGTTTTACCTGTGCTGCTCGATAGTGTAAACATTGTAAAGCGACGGTATTACGAAGGTGAAACTGGTGGACGGTTCGCCGGGAAATTAATATTAGGTAAAAATTAATAACTGACACAATAAGGCTAGAACCATTAAAGAACATTAAGGTATGGAATTAAGCATAAATTAGTTAAAGTATTTTGGAATATATAGAGAGGGACCTAACGTATTGATGTTAAGTTTGTTAGGAAGTTTGTTAGGTCCTTCGTAGGTGACGCTGTGACGTCAGAAGCTAGAAAGACTGGCGCCTACGACAAGACTGTGGCGGTCAACCTTGCATAACAAAATCTTGTCCTGTGTTAGAGAGGGGGTAGAAGAGCTTCTCTGGGTATTGAATGCTGAGGCCCATATGGCATAGAGGCTAAACCAGAACCCACAGAGCCGCGTGGTAAGGATGGTACCGTCCGTTACAGTTTACTTGAACAAGAAAGCCACGATTGGTAGTGACTGAAAGTGCCGTTATCTGAGAGAGCTTAAAAAGCCACCTCCCTCCTAAGCGCGCTCCCAGTGGGCACCATAATTTTGTATAGAGCAGTGTGTCAGTCAACAGTAATGGAGCAGTGTCCATTAGGAGTGACTGCCTGCATCTGCCAATGATGTAAGCCAAATCTTTCTCTCACTTCCTCTCTCTTCCCTTTCTGTTCTCTCTTTCATGTGTGGTGTATTAGAAATTCTAAATAATCAGTTATACTTTGAGAAATAGGGTATTTCGTCGATAAAACAAAATTAAAAGACATAGCAATTTTCTAAAGACTAGTAACATAAATAAGAAGCCTGTTTTGTGGTGATAAGGCTATCCTGTTCATTTATGTGTAAATTTTCATTCATTTTTTAGAATAAACAATAAACAAGGAACAACATTTATTGCTATGCTTCCATCAACTTTTATTCGTACTTGTTTTCGGAAATGGGTCGAAGCTCTAGTAAAGGTAATCTTTGGTAATATGATCCGTTAACGTAAACTGAGTGGGTGGTCTGGTAGGTCAGGGGTTAAGGCGCTTGCATACAAAAAGTTCACTGCTCCAGTCCCGGGCTCGAATCCCGTCAGGCGCAGGAACTTTTAAGTTCTGTGTTTGATCATATGAGCTACGCCAGACCGCTCCGTGTTTCGGATCCCACGTTAAACTGTAGGTCCCGGAGGAAAGGAACTGGCCGTCCTACCTCTGACACAATGGCTTAGTATGCTTCCTTCGGGAGGATCCAACCATCCTTCGGGTTGCGGACTAAGTTTTTTTTTTAGCATATACTGACACATGTGACGGAAATAAAGTGTAATTGCGCTACAAGTATGAGGTGGTTGCTCAAATTAGAAGCAAACTTATTAAATGTAAAAATATAGAAGGATAGAAATGACACTTACCGAGGGAGCTACAACATGTGTCGCGCTTTGGCCTTGTGAGTATAATTAATTGCTCTAATGTGTCAGTGTTATTGACCATTAGCACGAAGTACTGCCCGCCGTGACATCTGACGATTATTAAGCGGCCGCAATCGTTCACAGAAAACCTATGTAAATAAACCTCAAAGAAAATGACCGCAACGAAAAGAAACTGTGTTCTTATAGGACAGAAGTAAAAAAAATAAAGAAAACTGATGTGTGAACCAATGTACATTCGCGCAAAAGGTGAAACTTCTATGTTCTTTAGTCTGTTTTTTCCTGCGTATTTTTTGGTGTTTTCGATGTTTCTTTCGCACTCTAGAGGACGAACGATATTAACTTTACTGCATTTGTACAAAAAATAAGAACTTTGTCCAAGCTGTTCTCGTAAAAATGAAATGAATATAAATTAACCAAAAGCAACTGAAAATACTATCATTGTGTAATAATGGAAACTCCTTCAGATTCAAATACATCTTCTGACGTCGTAACGTGATTTTCAGTGAGTACTAAAGCAATTCAAACTTTAACATTTTTGATACTCGTGAAACATACATTCACACTTGCATATACATGCATAGGAAACGTAACGAGCGGCACGGACTAAACGATGTAGCGATGAGCTTAAGAGACAGCGTACACTATAGTAGCCGCTTACGTTAAAATATCGCTAAGTGGGCATACGCAAAACTTTGCTTAGTGCCTACCGTGCACAGTGAAGTTTTACTTCAAAAATTATGCTGTTTACATTCTTGTCTTTATTCATGTTGTTTTGAAATTAGAAAATAAATGTACCTTAGTCAAACCCATTTTTCTCTATTGTTGTTAGTTGATATCGCGTGCATGTATGTTGTAGAGACACTTACACAGGGTGTTACAAAAAGGTACGGCCAAACTTTCAGGAAACATTCCTCACACACAAACAAAAAAAATATGTTATGTGGACATGTGTCCGGAAACGCTTACTTTCCATGTTAGAGCTCATTTTATTACTTCTCTTCAAATCACATTAAACATGGAATGGAAACACACAGCAACAGAACGTACCAGCGTGACTTCAAACACTTTGTTACAGGAAATATTCAAAATGTCCTCCGTTAGCGAGGATACATGCATCCACCCTCCGTCGCATGGAATCCCTGATGCGCTGATGCAGCCCTGGAGAATGGCGTATTGTATCACAGCCGTCCACAATACGAGCACGAAGAGTCTCTACATTTGGTACCGGGGTTGCGTAGACAAGGGCTTTCAAATGCCCCCATAAATGGAAGTCAAGAGGGTTGAGGTCAGGAGAGCGTGGGGGCCATACTAACGAAACTAAAATGAGCTCTAACATGGAAAGTAAGCGTTTCCGGACACATGTCCACATAACATATTTTCTTTGTTTGTGTGTGAGGAATGTTTCCTGAAAGTTTGGCCGTACCTTTTTGTAACACCCTGTATAGTTCGCTTTACATGTCTAATTAGCCCTCTGTTTATGTCCGTAGCAAATTAGACGACGATGGCTAGGACAGACGTGACAATTCACTTCCTCCAATTTGCTTGTCATCCTGCACTGCACGTAAAGTAACTTTTTTTCAGTCCGATATTCCTGTACAGCGTTACAATTTTCTCAACACCAGAGCTTAAATTTCGTTGTATATTATTTTTCTAAGCAATTTTAGAGTCTGCCGTTTGACATTATTATTTGGAGTTATCTGCTAAAATTATTCCTTTTTTTCAGCATTACAAAATTTCATTTAAAATGAATCTGTTTCGTCTAAATTACGTTGTAAGTAAATTACGTTGAGCACACTAGTGTGAAATTTAGCAATATTAACGTCTGCTAGCTGCAGCTTATGACATAACGAGCTTGCCTCCCCTTACACTATGGTTCTTTATAACTTTAACTCTTGCATTTTATTAAGTGTTTATGTTTTCGGATGTTAGCAAGACCGATGACAAATTAATCAAGTAGTATCCTTGGAGCATATAGAGAAGGACTAAGAGATTATTATTACGAGTGTTCATGATTACTGAGTTAACTTGTAATTCAGTTTCCAATAAAAGAAGATTTGGATCGATTCTAGTAAGATTGTAGAAGAGGACTGAGTAACAATATTTCTTACACAATAACGCCCGTGACAGGACGAAGAATTAAGTAGTTAATCAATTCGATTAGCGGAAGAATCAGTTTGGAGGATGTGAGATTCAATCAAAGGTTCAAAGAAGAACTACATTTCTTACAAGGCCTTATAAATTTCTGTGATACTAGTAAACGAAAGAAAAAAAACCCAACAAAAAACACACAAAAAAGAAACAAAAAATGAAACGAAGAAACTGATGGATGCATCAGTGCAAGAAGTGAAATTTCTATATATAATTTCTGTGTTATTTTTCCTGTGTATTTTTAGGTTTCTTTCGCACTCTAGTGGATGAACGATACTAAACATATTGAATTTATGTGGTAAATAGGAACTTTGTCAAAGTTATTCTTTCAAACAAATGAAAATTACTAAAAAGTTAAAGCATATTTCACTAGATTATAGAATATTGGATCTAGCTTTAGTTTGTTTTAGAGCTTTTATATCGGAGAATTATCTGATAGCCTTTCTTACCATATGTTTTAGTTAAAAACTAGCTACTAAGTCCGTTAAAAATGTTAAGCTGAAGGCGGATTTCTGACTAAAAAGAAAGCAATTAAAAATACTAATGCATGTATCAATAAAGAAAAATCTTGTTAATAACTATCTGTCAAAAATGACGGATTAAAAGCAGTTTTCTGGCTCATAATTTAAATAATTTTTAAAAGCTTAAATAACAGATTCTCTCTGTTGTAAAAAGCGCAGAAAGTTAAGGGCGCATGTGAAGACATTTCTATGGATTTTTATAAAAAGTTAGGATTTTCGGATTTTGTTAAAATATCTACGCATTTTTGCTACTTTTCACTATTCGTTGATTTTTCCTTATATTGGTGTTTTGCTAAACTTTGAGCGTATAGTCTTAATGCATTACAGAATCGTCAATAATTTAGAATCGTTTCCTTGCAACCACTCGTATGGACCAACGATTGAAATAAAGCTCATATTCTGTTTAATTATAGATCTTAAAAGACCGAATACAAAACTATCGGCGCACTCTTTATGCACGGTGACACGCTCGTTGGCACGGCTTACAAAGCAGTGCTTTCCGAGAAGGCTTAACCAATATCCGAGGGGAGGAAAAAAGTAGGCACAGCAGCAGTAGTGAAGGAAGTTACGATGTATATTTCTTATTTTCCATGTAGAATATTATTTTGTATTTCGAATTTTAAAGACCTAGAAATAAAAAGTATTCTTAATTTTGACTCTCTTTAATAATTATTGTTTCAGTCTTTCAGTTAGCGAATCTCCGGATTTTTGTACCAAATCTACGGAAATTTTAGCGGCCATGTACGGATATTCAAAGTCGAGTGGTTGGCAGCACTGTCAGTGCAGAACGTTGCGGTGCGTGTACACTGAGCGCCTAACGCCAACTTCTCCTTTCAGTGCCCAAAGAAATTTCTCTTAAGTAATACTATCTTCGTCAAAGGAGCATACATGTTTCAAAGCTAAGGTACAGAGAGCACAGCCTAGGAAGCCGACACCAGCTAAGTGTTGTGTAACAGAACAATGGAAGCTGGTGTCGAGTGCTCACTGGAGTCAACACGGAGCCGCACCCTGTTTGCCGTTGAGCCTATCGGAAGAGAGCGCAAACACGCATTCATCTCTGCAAATGGCCAACTCGTCTGCAGTGGCGTCAGTTATCTGCAGTGAGTGTCGAGCCAACACGTCACACAGGGCGCAGCACTGCCGCGTCACAGAGCTGAAATTTTTAAACCAACCGTAGTCGGCAAGATGCGACACGAAAACTGTCAACAGTATGACTACGCACAGAATTCGGAAACTGTGCGAAAATTTCGCGAATGTTATACGATGAATAGCGAGGTTGGTAGTTCGTAGTGCCAACCGTGGTGCGTTAGAGGTGACGCTCTGGCCTCGTATTCGGGAGGACATGGGTTCGAATCCTCGTCCGGGTATACAGATTCGGCTTTTCCATTGTTTCCCAAAACCATTCCAGTTGAATGCCGGTATGCTTCCTTCAAAAGGTCATGGCAGAATTCCTTCCACTTCGTAGTACCCACTCCTTTCCCGTCTCTAACGACCTTGACGTCGACGAGACGTAAAGCTAAAACCAGAAAAAAAGTTCGTAATAGGATGGAAGAAGAACCCGCTCAGGTACCTACGTAGTAAAACACAACTTCTTACGAAACAATTACAAATGATAAAATGTTTATCAAAAAGGAACAAAAATATCCGAAAAGCTCCTTCCTCTAGTAAACACTCACAGTTTGTCAGTATCTATGTGATATGTGGTGCTGCTATCTAGTGGCAATACGATCACTCTCTATCGACATCAGCGAAGTCTAGCGGCTAGAATGCGAACTACATCATACCCGTGACCTTGATAGTTCATAATGTTTCCATTTATGATTTGTATTTCTAAAACATCTTTTCTTAATAAATTGTGTTACGAAAGCGGTGAACTTAATCTTTAAAATGATATCTGATTTATCCTTTTTTTATTTTATTTTTAAGTGTGAAAGGAGAAACATGGCTCGTCAGTAATAAACACCTTTTAGAAATAATATATATAACAATGACACCAGTCAGATGGGTCTGCGCGTTAAAATATCGCCGTACTGTTCACTGGGAGGTTTAACGGTGTCGGGTTTAAATCATCGGCCTGGTTTTTTTTTTTTACTTAGGGCTTTACGCCTCGTAGACGGCTAATTTCATTAGATGTGGGATGGGACTGGGAACAAGGAACGAGAAGGAATTCTGCCATGGCCTTTTTGAAGGAAGCATCCCGAAATTCGCCTGGAGTGATTTGGGGAAACTATGGAAACCCCAAATCTGGATGCTCGGACGGGGATTCGAACCCGCGTCCTCCTGAATGCGCGGTCAGAACGCTAACCGTTCCCCCACGACGCTCGGTGTCGGCCTGGTGTACCCGCCGTGCTGAGTTACAGCTTTTGGACAATTTTCCGTAATCGTCTAGAACACTGGGACAATATCCAATTACGCCCCCGAAATAAAGTTTTTCACGAATAAATTAACATTGAACACTCACAATACAAGTTCCACGTTTTCCAAAGGGACTGTTAAACTGACGTTCCCCCTCTCAGGTAGCCTAACAAGTTTGCAGTGGATATAAATACTACTCTGGAACCCACAAATATCAGAGCTGGTGACTAGGCCAGATACGAAGGCCCGTCGAATTGATAGAAAAGACATATGAAGAGAGAATAATATTCATAATTCCCAATCCCATTTGAATCAGTTATTAGAAGGGAACAAATATAATTGCTAGTAAAGAATTCAACTTTGCAATTATTTTATATGGGATGAATCGGAAAAATAATCTAGCATGGAGCGTTAACACTCAGCTCTGTCATTCTGGAGGACGTTGGTTCGAAACTCCGTCCGGCCATCAAGCCTGGAAGTTTTTGCCAGAAGCTATGATCGAATTCCTTCCCGAACCCTCCTAAGTGCAATGAACTCGAATAGGCGTACTGGAATAAGCAAAAAGAAAAAAGAAAGAAAGAACTATCAATGCTAGTGGTACGCATCAAAAACAAATTCAGATCTATTTATAAGACGTAAATATACATGAAAGGCGTTAGCTGAGTTCCTATACGTGAACTGACTGACCATTAACGGGACGGCAATTTACAGGTACTTTTATTTTTCTTTACAGACTTAATTAAAACATTTTTCAGTTTTCGGGAGCAACTCACTTTTGTTTTACGCTATATAACTCATATAATACTATTTGCTAAGATCAACTACATCCGAGCTTACAGACTAGCGAAATTAATTATGTAGTACCTGGGTGACCGATCTTCGCTCGACATCTTTCGATTTCTGTTCAATATCCAAGATTTCGAGTAAAGTTTGATTAAAGTAAAAGGCTTTAAGGCTACCTAGGCGTTTGAGGTGCAAAGTTAACCAAAGAGAAGCTTAACTAACATCAGTAGGCTTACTGGTACCTGAACCTTCTACGTAATGAGGTGAGAGCCGTTTTAGAGAAACAAAAAAAAAAAAAACATGTTAAAAACTTCAAAAGCAAAACGTTATCTACAAATGAAATTTCATCCAAATCGCTAGATCCATTAGCGAGACCGTCTCATAAATTGCTTTCAAAGAAAAATGCTATTATTATGTTAAATATAAATCTTAATGCCAGTCAGGGATTAGTTAATGGTGCGAGATTTGTGCTAAATCAGGGGATTTAACCACAACCCTTGATGATGGATTCTTATGTAACTCGACGAGAAAAATTGAAAGTAAAAAATAGTTATTTTTTTATATCTCCGCTTAGTTTTCGAGATATCGTATCTCAAAATTGACATGGTTGCTTGAAATGCGACCTGGACCAGAAGATAAATTTCACTATAGCCAAGTTTGATGATGAATTCGTATGAAACTCGTCGAGGCAAACCGAAAAGAAAGAATTTATTTTTCTGATATCTCGCTTAGTTCTCGGGGTATTATATCTCAAAAGTGAAGAGGTTAGGATTAGATCCGGCCTGGACCAGAAAAATATCCACCAAAACCACTATGTTTGTACGGTGTAAATGTACTTTCAATGTTTTATTTTGTTTCTAGTGGTTGTTGTTAGGTTGAAATGCAGACTGGAGCAGAAGAAACGTCGCCAAAAGTATAAGGAACTATGCCTATAAGCGAGATATCAAGGACATTTATTCTTTATTTTCAATATGTTTCGTCGACTTCTATAAGAATTCATCATCAGATTGTGACGTCACGTCAATGATAGAACATCATCAGTGCTAAATACATTCATTCCAATAAAAATATTCTCATACCTCGCAGTAACCTCACATCATCTGATCTACCGTGCCTTTCAAAATGATAATAAAACAATTCCCATAAGAAGCAACCTTCGTTATAAACATTAATAAAGCACAAGGCCAGACACTTCAAAAGGCAAGATTCTTTTTATCAGAACCTGTTTTTTCGTATGTGCACTCGTACGCGGCTTTTTCAGGAATTTCTAGATGTATTAATATTTAATTATGCACTTTATTATCAAACTTTACTCGAAATCTTGTATATTGAACAGAAATCGAAAGATGCGGAGCGGAGGTCGGTCACCCAGGTACTTTTTAAATGTTTTATAATTGAGGTGGTAGTATTTAATGACAAACTAACAACCACTTTTTACGGTCAAAAAGTAAACGATGATTACTTTATAACTGGTAACGGTAATATTATTTTCAAAGAAGTTTCTGTAAAGTATCACCTCTGACAAAACCAATGATAAATTTTTAATTATCTTACTTTTTAATTAAACTTTCAGTGCTAATACTTCCACGGGTCAGCCAATATACAAGAACTGTTCATTTAATTATTATTTGAAATCAAAGAGAAACTATTTGTAGGCTTTCTGGTACCTTAATTGTCTACTAGAGGGTGTTAGTGACGTTTTCGAGATACCGAGTGAAAAAATTGTTCGTATTTGTAAACTCACTTTTTTGTGCGGAAGACAACTATTTACGTAATCTTAAAAGTCAAAACGTTATCTAAATATCAAATTTCATCCAACTCGTCATAGCCGTTTCCGAAATACGAGGCGCGTCCAGAAAGTAAGTTCCATTTCAATTTATCTCCGCTGCAGCGCTGCGATTGCAGTTCCGCACATGCGCTGTATACGATGTGTATCAAGGGGAAGAACGTGTACCATTTGGAGATCGCTGTCAGTTACGTACGCTTTGTTGTGCTTGTTTGAAATGTCGGCGTTGATTGAAAATCCCACCGCCTGTGAAATCTGGTCTGTGATTCGGTTTCTGAATGCGAGGAAAGTGAAACCAAGTGAAATTTATAGGAAAATTTGCGATGTTTATGGACCAAATGCGATGAGTGATTCGATGGTGAGAAGATGGGTCCGACAGTTCAATGGCGGGCGTAGTGATGTGCACGATGAAGAACGAAGTGGGCGTCCACCTTTGGTTACAGAAGAACTGGCAAGACTTTCATCTGTTCTTACATCTCAAGTCTTTCCTTGGCGGTCATCACTTCACCAATGACGACGAGCTGAAAGAAACTGTTTCCAACTGGTTGAAGACACAGGCGGCAGATTTCTATGAAGAAGGTATACAAAACCTGGTGCCACGCTATGACAAATGCCTGCAAAATTTCGGCAGTTATGTGGAAAAGTAGTTTAAGAGTTGTGGAATTTTGTGCAATAAAAATTTCTTCTGTATCTGTGTACAATTTCATTTTATTACCAAACGGAACTTACTTTCTGGACGCGCCTCGTATATAGCTATATATATAAATATAGCCTATATACAAGAATTGCTCGTTTAAAGATATAAGATTCATTCTCTTAACGTGAAGTCGTCCACCTCGATTACGTGGATATTATTTCATACATATTAATTCTATTGTAGTTACCTCAGAACAAACCCTGCGAGCAAGTTACTGTTAGTAATCTTCAACTCCGAATTTGCTATTCATTAATATAAAAATATAATAATAAAAAATTTAACGTCAATTTAAAGGAACAACAAATTCGTCAGCTGTGTATTTCGACGGAATGCTTAAATACTAATATAGGTGTTGTCGTTAAAGTGCATTAACCTTCTTATCTAAGATGTGAATCTGACATCAAAACGATTCATTGTGCGTGAGGCTGAAAGTGAGTCCGTGGCCTGGAGTGACACAGTGTGCAGTGACCTTGTTTGCGCCTCAGTCAAGGCCCCCTCCCACGAGCTAAACGAGCCCCGACCTGGCACAAGCCCGCCTCCACACGAAAACACCCGCCACGGCACTACCACAGTGTAAACAACACGGTAAGCAAAATAAGATTTACAACAGAAAACAAACGAGTAAAAAAATTGGACACGACGACAAAATTTTAAAAGGGGAGGTCTTCCCGTGCTTATCTTAATTATAAGCTTAAAAGAAAAATTAATATTAATTTTTTCGCTGCGAGTTATCGTCAATGGTACTCCATAAACATCCCATTGGAAAGTGTTCTCATGGTTGTCGTAAATAAGATACCTTTGGGCTGGGAATCACTGAAAGTCAGGAGGTGGGCTTAAAAATTATTCGGAGTATACAGGGTGTTAAAAAAAGTGTAATATATTTTAGTATCCATTAAAATAGGACAGAAATGTCTAATAAAAATTGGATCGCAATCTTATACTTTCAGAGTTAATAACAGGCCCGCAGTGTGACGTCGGTATGTGAGAATGTACGCCTCTGCTCGCTCGCGTGGGGAATCATGCACTCTTTGAAACTGTCTTGGTTGGTCCTATACATCTTCAGTATTACACTATTTTAACACCCTGTATAAGGCATATAAGGGGAATAAGGTCTGAATGAATTATTGGTAGAAAAATCAAGTCTATTACGTGGATTAGTAGACATGACCATTGCTACGTACTTAATTTTGGGCGTAAGAGAATGGATTTTTTTTTTTTTTTTCGTAAATAAAGGAATCGGTGAGTGGGGCAGTTACCAATGGACAGTGAAAGAATTTAACGTAAAAATTCATGAAATAAAAAAGTAGGTGAGTTGGGATATTTCCAGCGGAACATTAGCTCCATCGCAATTAATTTAAACTAAACTTCCAAACACGGCGTTGAGCAAAACGAGCCATATCTACACTATGGGTTTCGCCTATCGAGTTCTGTTCTCTCGATTGCCCACTTTCCCTTATACCAATGTCATTGTCATAAGCACTTCATTAGTCTACTTTCGCTGCAGTCTGGATTGTCTGATTTTCACACTTCTTGGTATACAGCAGTCATGGGGTCAGGTAGAAATAAGCGTTGGGTGTTGTAGATGGCGGATTCCCTTCAGTACATGTATGACTAGTCGAGTCGAGCCTACGGAATCACAGCCAAAGATTAGCATCAAATCCCTACAGCCACTCATTCAAGGAGCTATGTCTTACGAAGCTCACGTGGCAGGTATGTGTTTAACTATCTTCGACTCGAACAAAACATGCGTCGAAAATATCTTGCAAACTTTCTCAGAGAATGTACGTAAGAAACTGTTTAAATTACGTAGAAGAAATTTAAAAATTATAAACAACGTTTTGCGTCTTACTTGTAACATTACTGATTTGTTTTAACTCCTAATTCGCGCATATTATTAAAAACGGGTTGTTCATATCTATTTTCCTATTATTTGTAAAGACTTTATTACTAATGTTGAATTGAATTAAAACAAAACTAAAAGATAATAATTATTTTGGGTAATTCTTTTAAATGGTTGTACAGGAATGCGACAGAAAGCAGAAAGGCACTATTTTGAATTAAAAATGTCACAAATATTCCCTGGTGTTAGAAACATGTTTAGAAGGATTCGGTGTAGTTAGAGTCAGTCACGTTTTATTTTAGATTTAACGAGTAAAGATCCCGCAGAGCCAACAATGTGTTACCCTCCACTGCAGGCCAGGGGACTACAGGTTCAACACTGTCGCTGTCATTCCTCCTCAAGTTCTGCAGATTTCGTTTTCCGGTTGAAATAGTTTTCTAACAGCTGAGGGATATTTTACTCATACTCGCTGCGCTTTGCATCCGTATTGATTATAGAGATGTCGTTATGCTGAATTTGCTCCCACGATTTGCGGTTGAATAACGTGCGACGTAGTGGAACGAAGTATTTGCGTGAATCTAACGAAGCGGTCCCACTACGTATCACAACAAACGATACCACGTATAGGAAATTCGTACTTATTTATTCTTTCCAATGGTTTATGTATTTACCTAACTGTTCCCATCCTTCACCTCTGTGGATACACTTCAATCCAAGTCCTCAAGCAGTATATTTTTAATGGTTCCTTTCAGTCGCCGTGACCCACTAAACAAACGAATGCCACTTAAATTGACACGAGTAGCTTATGCTTCTACTGTGAAATTCTTGCACCTGCTTCTTTCTTCGCCTCTTACCCGAAGAACCGGTTCAATTTTAATTTCGTATTTTATAGATCAACAGAATCTTCACAGTAATTTAAAGCAAACATGTGATGATTTCATTCTTTTACTTTCTGACTTCTCTTTATTTCTGTATTCAGTGCATATGGCATCAAAATGTTCCTCAATTAGTCGTAGAAACCAAAATATTTTTCTTTTGAAATAACTCTGCTTTTACTGGTGTTAATCTACTTTAGAACTTAAACCTTCGGCCATCGGCTTGCTTCTGCTAATACATGTATTTAGATTTTAATGCTTAATTTTGCTGTTGAGATTTTTGGTGTGCTTCGTTATGTTTGTTTTTGCATTAACGTATTCCACATTTCTATTGCATTCAATCTTAATTCTATTTCTCTATATACATTTATTTTTTTGTCTACAGGTAAGTATGGGCGATGATGCAGTTAGAAGAGATTTGACGTGTTACCGCAGTTATTTCAACATGGTAAGATAAATGGCAGCTGAAATTGGATTAAGCGAAACGTAATGAGAATAAGAAGACACTACTTGCCCAAGAGTTAAAAGTAAGCCGTTCATTTCTAGGATATATTAAACCTTTTAAATACTTTTATGTAACATTAAAAGCAATATGAAATGGAATCAGCACATAAAATTGGCCGTTGATAAGCTAATTCTTAATTGTGATTCATAAGTCCAATTTTGAAGAATTCTGACAGCCGAAAATGACACAGCGTATAAAACTTCTCTGTGTCCTTATGTGAGGTATCGAATCGCACTGAATCGATTTGAACAGAGTCAAGAATGCGCAGAGAAGAGCCACGAGATTTATGACCACTTGCCATAGTGCTTTCGAAAATATCACAGAAATGAGATAGAAATTGTGCTGTCGTTCTCGGGTAGAGGTACATCGTAGATTGAAGAAATGTATTAAATACCATGCGAATAACTGCTGTAATAAACAAAAGCAGTGAAATACTTCTCCCATCAACGTACTGGAGTTGCAATGATGGGATAGATATCATCAAGAAAATAAGGTACCGTTCTTGTGCCTATACGAATTCTTTCTTCCCTAGTGCTCTTAGACGCTGGAACGCACACAATGGAGATTAATTTTGGTGCATAGCACTATCTGCCAACCATATTTTTCTGTTAACTGTAGAGTAAGAACGTACTGTAGATGTAGTTACTAGACAATTTAGCCTACTATACTCTGTTCCCTCCGAGCTGGCGGCTCAAGGTAATGTTTCCCCGGCCCCACTCCTTTCCTCACCACCCCTCTCCGAGATGACCGCTGAGTCCGGTTAATTTCCCCTTCGTATGCAGGAGTACGTGCAACGAACTGTGTTTAGAGCAGACTCACCTTGAGCCGCCTCTGCTAACTGATCAGGATAACCAGTAGGTTGTAGCAAATATTATTGAGCGTCTGTCAACTCCGTTACGAAAAATCTATGAACCTAAAGAGGTTTTTTTTTTTTTTTTTTTTTTTTTTTTTTTACTTCTGGCTTTACGCCTCGTCGACGTCCAGGTCATTAGATGCAGGATGGGACTAAGGACATGCAACTGGTAGGGATTCCGTCATGGCATTTTGAAGGCAGCATCCCGGCATTCGCCTGGAGTGATTTGGGAAAACCATGGAAAACCCAAATTTGGATGCCCGGTTGGGAATTCGAACCGGCGTCCTCCCGAATGCGAGGCCAGAGCGCTAAATTTTAACCCACCACGCTCGGTCCTAAAGAGGTGATCTTCAAACTACAGCAGGGAAGACTAAATTGATAGATTTCAAATCTTGAGCATGGCAGCATCAACAGCAACGGTATTTCTTCAATTGTATAATGAAAACACAGCCAAACCTGTTGCAAATAATCAATGAATTTATTGACCGGTTTCGACCCGCCTTAAGGGAGTCTTCTTCAGAAACTAGTTAAAATATATTACATAAATCTAAAAACACTTCTCAATAAAATAGTACACTTTTGTACTAGAGTCACACATTAAAATATATTATCTGGCTAACCATCCGGCAGCCAGCGTGCATCACAGAGCCAGCGTCTAATCTGGGCTGTACTATTTTATTGAGAAGTGTTTTTAGATTTATGTAATATATTTTAACTAGTTTCTGAAGAAGACTCCCTTAAGGCGGGTCGAAACCGGTCAATAAATTCATTGATTATTTGCAACAGGTTTGGCTGTGTTTTCATTATACAATTAAATTGATAGATACTCGAAGAATAATAACAGTGATTCTAGCTGTGAATTTTACACGGTATGACTAATTACTGATCACTAAAATCAGTCATAAAATGTTACAATGGTATATTTTGACAATCAGAACAATTTGACGGGTATCCACAAAATATGAGGAATTATTGGTCTTCCACATTTTAACTTCTTAATGATTACAGAACAATCTCTACACTGCCGTGTACGGAGATACTATATACATATTTTTTTTTTCATTGAAGCTTGGAACTGTAGCAGTAACAAGTAACATTTACCCCTTTTTACTAGTAAAGTAAATTAAATGAATGTGTTCAAATTCAATTGGAAATAGAAACTAATAAATAATTAACAGCTAAGAAACATGAATAACAGGCTGTTCGAGTGAAACCATGAACTCATGAGGTTACCCACAATGCAATGTACCGCAGTATAGCGGTTCCGAGCAGCATCGCTACGGATTTCAATTTGCAATTTATTCCTCCCCTACATGCGCGGCCAGAGCTTCATACCGGGAACGCAGCTAAACAATTTGTTTGTTCTCTACTGGTACAAAACAGTGCGCATTGAATGAGAGATGAGTTTCGAAAATTACATTTTCCTCTGTGAGCGTAATGTGTGTGGATAACTAAGTCCAGTACACACATCGTTTGTTCTCACATTACACTGACAGTGAGCCAACTTGTAAATGCGATGGAAACTATAAAATGCGTTAGTGTTCATCGAACATCCCCACTATAGAGAAGTAAGCAAAAGAAAAACTACCTACGTTTCTTCGTAAATCTATATGAAAGCCGTGTGTTGTTTGGACAAGCATTCCGGCAATCAAACACACGACAAAGGCGCTCAGAGTGGTTTGAAATATTGTGCTAGTATGGACTGTTGAAGAAAAAAATTGTTATGTATCTCAAGACATGTCGAGAGATTATTTTATGGACAAATTTGATTATAATAGGAAAAATTCATTACACAAGATGCGATTACATGTTTTATATTTTTTTGCTTCTGGCTTTGCACCTCGTCGAGATCGTTGTCATTAGTGGCGGGAAAGGACTTGGGGCAAGGATCGGGAAGGAATTTGGCTATGACCTTTTGTAGGAACCTTGCCGGCATTCACCTGGAGTGATTTATAGGACGTTAACGCTTGTCGCATAACCAATATATCCCATAACCGATGTGATTTGTGAAGTAGTTATAATTATTAAAGAATTCAGTCCTTTTGTTTTAAACAGTTTTTAGAGTATATTAATGTACTTACTCTAGGAACTACATTGAAATTATATAATATCCGAAGATGCAATGTTCTTTCGGCAATGACTATTCTAAGCAACCGATCTATGCTTCTACGCCGTTAGCCTCACTCTCTTTCTATACTCCATATCAACCGACACTGTCCTATTCATTTTTTCTAAGAGTAAATATTATTGATTTTTGTCCACGCTCAAGGGAAAAATATGACTTTCTTATGAAAAATATTTTTGTTTTGTCACAACCCTCATCAAGTTTACCATGGATTTGTGTAAAACGCCACTGGTAAACTTATAAAATAAACCTTGCATCCCGTGATACCCATTTCATTTGTTCCTGGTAGGAGTTTTACACACATTTTACCAAAGACATTCTCTTCTTAATACTAACAAAAAACACAAAAACAAACTAAAAGACTAAAACAGAAAAAATTGCAGTAAACACACAAAAATTCAAGTCCTGCCGCGGTAGTGTCTTCAAATATTTCATAATGCGTACATACATACATACATACAATAATACATACAATTCTAGCTTCATATCACATTACTATGCCATCAGAATAAAATGTAACTTACCACAATCTTCTCAAGTCTGAAGCTTCATTTTCTGACCTAAGTAGTTTCATTTTTTAAGTATTGATCAGTTAACGAAATTGCCAATATTTATAATTAAAAATAAAAATTATTAATTATCTCCTGTTAATATTACAGTTTGTACTATCCCTTTAAACCACGTTTGTGTATGTAAGTAATAATGTATTAGTTCCCGTTTGTGTATGTAAGTAATAATCTATTGGTTCATGAGTGAAATAGTTACTCATAAGAAGAAGGTACCTGGACCTGAAAATTATATAGCATTAAAATATTTGGCATACTTCACTTCCTTTGTTTTGTAAGAAGTGGTTTTTAACAATAAATATTGAAAATATTAATCTACGCAATCCTTGCAAATATTTATTTAACTTTACTGTTCCCTTTCTCTTCAATGGGACAGTTCAAATAACCTTGCCTTCATACTCATTAGCAATCATTATATATGATGAGTCCTCAATATTTCTAAATATTCGTAATAAGTATAGTCTACTTTTAAACAAGCACATTCAACACTTTACCACTACTTTTTTGGCATCTTTTTTGATATTCAAAAATCTGTTAGTCAGCTTCTCTGAGCTAACAGAGCTATTTCCCTTATGTTCATTTTGTTACGGATTAATTCATCTTTATTTTCTACTCTTTCAATTCTAAAACACCCATTTTCATTGCTTAGCAAAATTGTACTTGCTTCCAATTGATTTTTCATATGTCTTTGCAGCAATATCTTATTGTGTATTGTCACAAACTTCATTACTTATTATTTCCTCTTGATTATTCCTACATTTTTCTTTGTCACAATCATTCTGTATCTCTTTCAATAGTGAATATTCCATTTCCTACTATGGTAATATTTTCTCAATGTCCTCTTCATCATCGTATCTTCTGTTATTGCAATATATTTTGTCACTACTAACACCTTTCTCTTCTTTTGTCCCTTTAATATAACTTCTAAAACTGTTGGTACTCTCCACAGCTTGTTTTACTGATCACCGGCTGACCCCCCCGTGTGGGGTCGGAATTAAGTTATGCCAATAGTGTGGCGATTTACAGCGAAGTCGGAGAATGAAGGTGAAGAAATCCCACTATGTTTGTTTTTTTATCTTATGGTTTCCTTGAGCGGAAGATCCCGGAGGGTATAGTTCCGCCTCTGCCTTGAGGGCTACACTAGAGGACAAAGTGAAGTGTTACCATATGTCTGCGTACTTATGTTCTGTATGTGATAAGTGTATTTTTTGTAGTTTATGAGGCAGAGATTGTTGGAATAAAGCGGTGTACTTTCGGATTCGCACTGGAATGGGCGATGTGTACATGGCAGGGGCGTAGCTACTATGGGGCTAGGCGGTGCAGTGCACCGGGGCCCCTACGCTCAGGGGGCCCCCAAGCATACCTCTGGGAGCCCCAAAGCGCACCTCTGGGGCCCCCAAGCGCAGTTGAGAGGCCCACGAGCCTTCATGGCAAACTGGCGACTTTTTTTTTTTAGCTCTATAGTCGTCTAAGGGAGTCTCTCACAAAGGGCCCACTCACTGCTCATGGGGGCCCCTAAGCACAACTCAAGGCCCCCTCATCAGCTCAGGGGGCCCTCACCAGCAACACAAAGCAAAAAAAAGGTCGCCCATGTGGCCTGAGGGCCAAAAATAAATTTTTTGCACCGGGGCCCTTATTGACCTAGCTACGCCACTGGTACGTGGTGTACAAGATCAAAAACTGCTATCGTAACATTCGACCTACTTCTCTTTTCGAATTATTTCAGATCTGACAGATAGGTTACGCGTGTGAAAACTAGAAAGAGAAACGACGAAACAGACTAATTTCCTAAAGTGAATACGTTTCACAAACTGTAATGCCTCACTGTCCAAAAATGTCCCTACTCGCTAGCAACGACACGGCAAAGCCAGAGAGATCTATCGGTTGCAAATAAGTATTCGTCCTTTAAACTGACAATCAGAAAATCATGTGGTCTAAGATAACGTCTTAGTCGGCCAATCAAATATGAATGACGCAGGATATGCATAGAAAATGTTCTCTCGTTTAAATTTAGAAACTTCAAAAGATAAAAAAAAAAAATTAACAGCATGGCACTTGATTCTGATACAATAAGAGCGAGTTTTCTATTGAAAAAAAAATAGTTTTTATTAACTACTTCACACATTAAACACGAACAATGATTTCAAGTACCAATCATTAAAGAGAATTTGACAAAAATTACATATGTATTACTGCTCTGTTGTAATGTTCAAAAGTTCTCTGAACTACTAGGCGCCTCCACCAACATTTCTCTTTGAGTCTCGGTTGTTTTAGAATTCGCATGCTAAAAAACTGTATCCAACATAAACTATTTGAACTGAAAACAAATTGGACATGTTTGAAGGCGTTTGCGGATTTCAAGATTGTTTTAAAGCATAGGAGTATTGCTGAAAAATTGTTAAATTTTGAATTCTTTTCACTACCACTAGTTTATTTACCAATTTTTCTTTTTTATTACCATCTAAAAAATCGGATCTGCAGCACTAATCTAAAATTCTGTTTTTGCTGTAAAATCTATGAATATTAATTATTAACGATTATTATTGTTACCACTGTGTATGAGGTTTCGAGGTACTGAGGACTGCACTAACTACTAATACTCTCCTGATTACCGACGGTTATGGGTGAGCGGTAAAGCTCTGGCCTCGGATTCTGGTGGGCGTGGGTTCGAATCCTCGTCCAGCCATTTAAATTTGGGTTTTCCATGTCTCTCAGAAATCACAACAAGCGAACGTCGGGATGGTTCATTCAAAAGTAATGTCCAAATTCCTTCCCGATCCGTGCCCCTATTCTCTCAGCCTCTAATGACATTAAAATCGACGAGGCGTAAACCCATTAAAAAAAAAGACTTGGCGTAAAAATAATAACCGCAGACACGCAAGGATGAACTGTTGGTGCATGTCTTGTATACCAAGTATGTTTACAGGTAACTAAGTCAATCGTAGGAGTAGTTATGGAAATTTGAAATGCTTCTGAAAAGATTACGCAAGTTAATCACTGTATAAAAAAAATTGTATCGTGGTGAGAATTTATTAATAAAAATTTCATTGTATTTTTTTTTACACTTTTTATATTAACAAGTAACTGGATCATCAATTTTAAATCGACTTGAATCGTAGTGAGAAATAAAAAATCACATAAACTAAAATAGCTTAACAACTTAATGAAATGTTTCTTACAACCAGTATTGTGAAGTTGACGGTAAATATAAATAAGCCATAATTAGTTTGTGAGGAATTTTCGGTAACACAGTAATACAAATCGTACAGAAACAGCAAAATACTGACACAAGTTAAACACCTGTCTTTCTTTCACAGAGAGCGATAAAATAATCCATCTGACTCTGGATTATCTTATTGAGGGACTCAGATACAAGTCACACTGAAGTCTAAATGATATTGTTAATTCATGGAAGATAACATATCTCAAAGTTTGTAGCCCTGAGTCAGTCACTGAGACATGTATTAATCTATAGTCTATTATAGCCCTTCAGTAACCAGAGTGTAGTGTTTTATAGACAGGTATAAAAGAAGTAGAATTGCGTCTAAGTGTAGAACAATAGGTCATACGTGATGAGACAAATAATGGGAACGTTGTGTGACAATATAGGCTGCAAACTGATTAAAACTTTCAAAATTAGCCAACCATTTGTCTGATCCTCGACATCTGAAAATACTGGCAAAAGAAAGAAATTTCTTTATCGAAGATTACTATCTCTGCCGAAAATACGGAAATATTGAAATTACTTGTAGCTTACTTTTGAACAAATGATTGAATTTAAATTTGAACGCTGCTCCTGTATCGGTTATACCATCGTAAATTGATTTCAGAGGAAGCTGGAATTATTTTTGACAGTACCCGATCGCCTATTTCCTTGCCTTGATTTGACGGCGCAATTTGTCACAGTGCAAATGATATTGTCATAAACGGACCATTATTCATGGAAAATGGGGGAGGCATAAAAAATGCTGATGGCATACCGCCATTTATGTTTAGGAAACGATATCAGAGTTCGTTTGGCAACCAGTTCATAAAAAGGGGAAAATAGACTGTAACATCACACAGGTTCTGCTTTTACTCTCCTACCTTTTCAACTGAACTTCCCCAAAAAATCTTTTTCTGGACACAGTTCACAGAAAGCCTTCGGCAAGTGCGTACAGCTTTGTCACTCCTCTCTGATCCCTGTTTTCTTTTCCTTTGAAAAAGCTCCGCTAGGAGAGGTAGAAATTTTTTCCGTGATATTATAACCGTCTTTAATATCACATGCAGCCATGCGTGTAATAGCTTCAACGCGTGGTATAATATTCCAGAATTTGCAGTTGAATGGTTTGGATAATGGCTCGCCCGCGTGCACTGCATCAGAATTTTTCTGCGATGATATAAAAACAAAGTGACTTCACAAGTCGGAACAACTTTACTTACAAACCACTTGATGCATTCGTCAGTTGACAATAACATCAAACGCGTTTAATAATTGATATAACAACCTAGCATTGCAGAGCGTGAAAAAATCTAAAAATTCCAAAACTTAATAGTTAGATATGCCAAGTATTTACTTTCGTCAGTTGATTCGAAAGAAAAACTGATCATCCCTGCGGAATTTGTAGGCCTACATCAACTCTAAAAGTGATATTCGAACGTTGCGCTTGCTACAGCAAACAGACAAAACAATGTTTATAAATCCCACGCTCGACCGTGCGTACGAATCGGCGACTATCAAAACGCAAAGAACACCGTAATTTTGAGATTTTATTAACACTTACATGTTGCGGATACCGTTAACCATATTTTACTACAAGAAATTCCATCTCTGTCATTTTTACGAGCATAGGCAAAGTTTTGTATAAAATCGAAGACTATCCAAAACAATGCGTCGAATTTAGGCGATGGTAGAGGGGAAAAAAATCATTTTATTCAAAGAAGGCAGTAACCAGTATCCCTGCTTCGTATCGTTCCTGTCGCAACGACGCTCTTCTCCTCAAATCTCAAATTTCGATATTCATTTTTAAAGTTTTCGCTTTATTGCAAGTTTTGAGAACTAAATTTTAATTTTGGAATAAATATTTTCACAGCTCTGAGGTAATTTATGTTAATTTTTGGAATTTTCATTGCAGTTATGGTATTAAAGGAACGTACCGATTTTCAGTAGGCCCTACTAGTAAGCTAATTTGAGTTCCAATTCCTTTCAGTCAAGAATATTACGGTTTTACATCATTATCAGATATCATACTTCACAGGATCAATTCTGCAGTATGTCTTCAATTATCTAGATCTTGGAGTCCTAGTAGATAGTAATTTAAACTGGTCTGAAAACACTGTTTCAGTATGTCGCAAAGCCTTCTCTTCTCTTCATGCTCTGTATAAATGTAAGAAATTCTTCCCCACTCATGTAAAAAGCAATTGGTGCAGAATCTTGTGCTTCCCCATCTCGATTACGTTGTTCAGCAAAATTTGAGTTCGGCAGACATAAGGAAACTTGAACTTGTTATGAATTCCTGTGTAAGGTTCATCTGTGACCTACGACTGTACGACCATGTCTCACCTTCATACGACCGCTTGCAGTGGTTGCGCGTTTGGGATCGACGACGATTCCACACTCTATGTCTCCTTCACCGCCTCATACATCTGAAAACTCCCGCATACCTTTGTTCCAATATCTCATACCTAGGACTTTCCCATAATATTAACACCAGATCCCTGAACTCAAACATACTAACCATCCACTCCCACAGCTCGGAAACCCTAGCCAATTCCTTCTTCATTTCAGCGCCTAGACTGTGGAATATCTTCCCCTGAAAATTAGAACTACCAAAAAAATCGGCCCATTCAAAACTCTTTTGAGAAAAATTACTTATTGGAGCACTAGCTAAAAGATCTCTCCTTCCATGCATAACTTAATTTTTGATCTGAATAATATTGATGTATACATTGTCCACCTCTTTATTCTGCGTTCCCTATTATTAATTTGTGTCTCGTTTCTTCATCCTACTAGTATTAAGTTTGTACCATTTACTTCTTTAACTTTCACTAGCATTAGTTTATACCATTAAATTAGTAACTAGTTAAACACGAATAATTCTAAGATTTTAGTCAGTATTTTACTCATAAATATTATTAAGTTTTTTTTTGTTAGTATTACTCTTGAACTTGAGTTAGGCCAAATGTTATATAAGTGTTGTATACTGTTAGTTTGTGTAAGGTGTACATTATTTATTGTAAACACCTGGTACGATGTAAGAGAGGGCTTGACAGCCCTAATCCTGCCAGGCTAGATAAGCCTTTAAATAAAATAAAATAAAATAAATAAATTACTGCAAATGTCGTGATTGGTGAATTTTATAGATCATGGTGCAAATATTAAAATTCTTTTGAAAAAATGAGAACATCGCAACGATCAAATATTTTGGTCCATGAAATAATACAGCATTCTGGAGGACGTGGGTTCGGATCCCCGTCCTGCCATCCACATTTGGGTTTTGCTTGGTTTCACTCCAGGCGAATCCCAGGATGGTTTCTTTAAAAAGACCATAGTAGATTTCCTTCCCATCCCTTACCCCCATAACCCTCCCGCTTCTAATGACCTCAACACCATAGAGGCGAAAAGTAAAAAAAAAGAACAATGGATAGACAACAAGAGCAAATCATAATGTTTAAGGTTTGGCATGTCGGCATAGCAATTTTCTATTTTTTTCGTCAGTCTCTCGACTGGTTTGTTGCAACCCTCCATCTCCTCATCTCAACATTACAATCTACCTACGTCTTCAGATATCCTCTTCATGTATTCTATTCTTTGTCTTCATCTACAGTTTTTACTTTCTACTGTGCCCTCCACTAACAAATTGACCAATCTCCAATGTCTTAAAACATGACGTACCATTATAGACACAATATGACTGCTACTTATTTACATGAAACTAGCAGGACCTCAAGAATTTTTCGAAAATAGTAATATTTACAGGATCGTATTTGATACATCCACGAACCCTACCTCTCATCAAGCTTAAAATGGTTCCTCAAGGACACAAATATTGGTAAAAAAAAAAGTTCAGTGAAAGTTTTGGCGACCGTGGACAGGTTTCGAGAAACTGGTGAGGTAAGATGGCGGGACTCGAACCCAAGGCCCTCCGAGACGCGGGCGCGCAGCCGCAGTTTGCGGGATGAAGCTGTTCCTGTGTGCCGTGCCCGCTGCTATTGATCTACAGCTGGCCGCAATCAATATGGCCCGCGTGGCCAGGTGAGCGCTTCCTACCTGCCAAGAAGACCGCTCTCCCGCTGGTCCAGCCGCTTCACCCGTGGCGTGGTACCCCACACCGCACATACAAAGCTACGTCAGTCACCACCTGTTTATTGCGCTGAACCAAAGTAGATTACCAGAGTTCCCTGCTTATTTTGGCAGAAGACCTCTGGAGCATATTATATGCTAGAACATTTTGAAGTCTCTAGATGAAAATCAATTGCTTACTCCGAACCAATGTGTATTACGGAAGAAAAGTTTATGTGAAACTCAACTGGCTCTATTTTCGCGTGATGTAATGAAACCTGTTCACGCAGGATCAGAAGCTTAAGCAATATTTTTGGATTTCAGAAACATTTCGACTCTGTACCACATAACTACCTTTTAGCAAAGATTCGAGTGTACGGTATATCAGACCAGATATGTGCATGAATACCGGTCGGTGGCAGTATGTCGTCGTTGAGATCTCTTACATTAGACGTCCACCAAGACAGTGTAATAGGACCACGTCTTTTCTTAACCAGACGTTTGAGATTGCTCACCGATGATACATTCATCTACACGGAAGTAGGGAATTCGTCTGATTGCTTCAATAGTCAAAACGATAGGGACATTATTTTGACATTGTTCGATCACTGGCTAATTACATTAAATTGCAAGAAGTGCAAGAGAATCTGTACAACAAGGGAAAAAAATCTGTTTGTTCATTAGTACATATTGAACAATTCAGCACAGTAATTGGTAGTGTTGATTCCCTGAAGTATTTGGGCGTAACAGTAAAACACAACATGAAGTGAGACGGACATATAACTTCGACCGTAGGAAAAGGTAATTCTAGACTGCGACTCATAGGTCGAATTTTCAAGAATTGTAACGCTCATACATAAGAGATAGCGTGTTAAGCTCTCGTTCGGGATTCATATCGCAAGGGATTGATTGACAGTATAGAGAAATTGCAGAGAAGAACCGCTCGATTTGTGACTGCTTGCTACAGTCCTTACGAAAGTGTCACAGAATTGATTACATAGACTGGGCCGGGATATTCTGGCAGACAGGCGACTTAGGTTTCGTTTGAATTTACTTTCAAAGATGCAAACAACACTTTTCTTTTACGAGTACGACGAAATATTTCTTCCGCCAAGTTAGTTGCGTCGCAATGACAACATAGATAAGATTAGAGAAATTTTGTGTGCTCCGGATGTTGATATGCATTATTTCTTCCTGCTGCTTCTCACCATTGTAATACAAAGAGTTAGTTTGGTGCAATGCACCTTCTATCCTCTGAACATTATGATCTTTAAAATGACGTGAGAGTTTACCGAAAAACCGATATTCCGAATATTATATTAAACTAAAACCTTGCGGCCTTTGTTCTGAATAGAACCACACATAATGATATGTAAATGTATGCCGCTGCCTCAAGAGCTTGGTAACTTCATGCTACGGTAACTTCGAGGTGAAGCATGGAGGTAGTTACTGAAAGCATAAAGTTGAGAAAGAAAACATTTACCAGAAATGAGATATATATTTACAACCGTTTATATTTAATGCAGGAACGTAAGCAATATCCCTTTTCATTCGTTGGAAACGCATGTATTCGTGATTTGATGAGTCATTCATATCTCTTTTCAATGAAATTATTTTCTAGATATTCACTCCTCTGGTTATAAAACCTGTATCCTGTGATCATTTGAGAAATATGTTTTTACTTACTGATATTACATTGCACACATTCAGGTTTAATAACGTTTACATGGACAGGGTCAAATACATACGCAGTAAAAAGGAGAATCAACACAGAATCGTTTGTGGCTCTAACTTTTAATCCATATTTACTGGAAATTTTCGATGTCGATGTCCAGTATGTCAAATTATTATACCCTACAGAGCCAAAGAAACTGGTAGACCTGCATAATATCGTGTAGGGTCCCCGCGAGCACGCAGAAGTGATGCAAAACGACGTGAAATGGACTCGACTAGAGCCTGAAGTAGTGCTGGAGAGAACTGCAGGGCTGTCCATAAATCCGTAAGAGTTATAGGGGGAAGGAGATCTCTTCTGAACAGCACGTTGCAAGGCATCCCAGATATGCTCGATAATGTTCATGTCTGGGTAGTTTGGCGGCCAGCGGAGGTGTTTAAACTCAGAAGAGTGTTCTTGGAGCCACTCTGTAGCAATTATGGACGTATGGGGTGTCGCATTGTCCTGCTGGAATTGGCCAAGTCTATCGGAATGCACAATGGACATGAATGGATGCAGGTGATCCGCCAGGATGCGTACGTACGTGTCACCTGTCAGAATCGTATCAGTCACCCCAGCTGCACACGCCCCACACCATTAAAGAGCTTCCACCAGTTTGTACAGTCCCCTGCTGACATACAGGGTCCATTAATTCATGTGGTTGTCTCCATATCCGCTCGATACAATTGGAAACGAGACTCGTCAGACCAGGCAATATGTTTCCAATCATCAACAGTCCAATGTCGATGTTGACGAGCCCGGGCGAGGCGTAAAGCTTTGTGTCGTGCACTCAGAAAGGGTACACGAGTGGGCCTTCGGCTCCGAAAGCCCATATCGGTGATGTTTCGTTGAACGATTCTCTTCAGTCGTCGTTGCTCCCGTTCTTGCAGGATCTGTTTCCGGCCGCAGAGATTTGTTGTTTTACCGGATTCCCGATATTCACGGTGCACTCGTGAAATGGTCGTACGGTAAAATCCCCACCTCAACGCTACCTCGGAGATGCTGTGTCCTATCTCTCGTGCGCCGACTATAACCCCACGTTCAAACTCACTTAAATCGTGGTAACCTTCCACTGCAACAGCAGTGACCGATCTAATGCCTGCACCAGACACCTGTTCTGTTATATAGGCGTTGCCGACCGCAACGCGTTACTCTGAGTGTTTACATATCTTTGTGTTTGCATACGCAACCCTATACCAGTTTCTTTGGCTCTTCAGTGTATTTTCATAGCTATTCTGAATACTTAGATATTTTTTCAATCTCCGTTTTATTTACGTTACTAATTCCTTCAGCTGTCAGTGCAAACTATAATGATTATGATCCGAATCTAATTTATCTATTAAGAGTTAGTCGTCAGATATTTCTCGACCACTCATTTTCATATTTCCAGTACAAGGTGTACTCGACATACAGCTAAAATATGATCAGTTTCAAGTACGTTTTATTTATTCTTACTGAAAAATGAGATCGAATAGAAAGTTTCCTAAACAGTTATTTTCTGTACACTTTAAGCAGGACTCTTTTGGCTTTTCTGGCACCCACCACTTTTGCGTAAGGAAAATATTCTACTGAACTTAAAAATTACTATTCTTTCCTTGTCAAAGCTAGTACTGGAATAATACTGTGACAGTTATTGCTGACTGTTACATTATGCCATTATTTGTCTTGTAACTTTCTCTATTTACATCTCTTTCATTTAACCCGCAAAGAATCTTTAGAGCTGTGTATACAATAATAATAGCACTCAGTCCCTCTAATGCTTGTTGCCATAACGGCGTTTTACTCGATCCATTTGTAGAACAAAGAGGTTTAAATTTGATGATATATCCAGTTCGTTTTTACAATATAGAAGCTTGCAGCATGAGCATAGTACGCAATGGGAATGAAAGTACATCGTTGCGTCGTGTAGTATAAGGGGGCATCCATAAACTACGTGAGGTGTTTTTTCCGGATTTCCGGACCTGCCCCCCCCCTTTTTCTGGTGAGACTTCGTGAGATCTGGTCCGACATCCCCCCCCCCCTTTCTCTGGTGAGATCTGGTCCCCTAGAGATCGCCCTCGCAACATTTTGAGGACTTTTTTTAGGTCTCACACCCACAGTTTTCGACGAAACCCCCCCCCCATTAATCCACCCCCCGCCTAACTGCTTCAAAGCGCGTCACACAACATCATGATACATTGTCTACTCCGGTCTCCTAACGCTAAGTATTCATTGATAGTTGCTTAGGTGGGCAAATGTTTTTTAAACATCAAAAAAGTTAGAATACTACAACCTTTTTCACGTGTTTTGTTAGTGTTTATAATGTGTTCATTAGTTATGGACTCCCTATTCATAATCGAAATTATTTCTAATTCTAGACTACACTATAGCAACATGAGAATGTGTGTAGTGCAAAAGACTATTCTATAATAAAGACTTACATCCTGCCAAAATATAAAGTTTACATTGATATATATATCCATCTATACTATTATAAATCTGTAAGCAAGCTGCGCGTGTCTCATTATTTGACCGGGTACCACGCAAAAACTACCACAGGAATTTGCATAGTGTTTACAATGTTTTTAGCTAATGGTGCGAATTAAAATCTGCGGAAATAGCTAATGATTTATATGTACCGAGGGACGGAGGAAATATAAATATATTTCTAGACAGAACATTATGGGCCACGGATCACAATGGAATTAAAATTTTCACTACTTTCACAAAAAACTGAAATAATATCATACTACTTATCGTAAGATAGCTGTTTAACATTTTGACTCCGAATATTTAGTTTTTCAGTTTCCTTGAATGCAGTAAATAAACGGAATACCTGAATCAGACATAATAATCATTACTAATACTTAATTTACCGCAAAAATAATGCGTTTGAAGAGTTTGACCAATGATGGATATACTGATCTCTGGATTGTGTATATTGTATTTGTCTTTGGTTACATTTCCCCAGTTTTATTATTTTGATAAACACAACTAAACGGAATTCGTTACTCAAACTACTACATAATGTATTAACTCTTCAATAAGAGTAACAGAATTGTAATTTTTACAATAATTAATTTTGTGCTTAATATCGATAGTAAAGGGTTTTCATGATACCGTGTCACTGCAATTTAATGGTGATTAGTGCTAGTGATAGACGATTCGAAAGAAAAGAATATAATTTTGTGATATATGACTTTCCGGCAATTCTCAAGGTATCGGAAGTAAAAAATCAGTTATATGCATGGTTCCTGGTGCCTTTGGCGACGTTTTTAATCTGGTTCAGGCCACATTTCAACGTATTCACAACCGCTAGGAAGAAAAACAAGAATCAACTTTACATCGCGATGCAGTCAATGTATTTATTATTGCGGATGTTTTAGTCCTCTCGCAGTTAAAACTGAAGTTGTATTATTTAATTAATTGTTATACTTTATGCTAAGCGTACTTTTAATTCTGAAATAGACAATGGTGTCACTATCGAAAATGTGTTAAAGGAAGCATTTCATGTGTTTAGGTGTATCTGCATCGTTTGATTTTGAGCGGGAATATAAGTATAGACTGTGGCTAGGTCGAAATGTAGCTTGGACCAGAATGTTCTTGCAACAACATAAGGCATGAGGAATTCAATTACTGTTAGTAACTAATAAGCTGCTTTATGAATGTAATGTTAATTATGACGTGTACTCCAAAAACAAAACAATCGTGTGACTTTGGCGACATGAATTTTTTCCGGTCCAGGCCGCATTTCAAACTAACCACTTCAATTCTGAGATAAGATGAAGAAAGATGGCTCAGAATTTGGACAGATTCATAGAAGTTATTAAGCAAGAAATACATGCTATTACTCACGGCATAGGAATGTACACATATGGTACTGAGTAAACTTGCCAGAGTTTTTAGATTCATTGTTGCAAACGCTGTCGTTGGTGGCATAGTTTATTTCTTCAGAAATTGCCGTCAACTGTACTGCCAACATTATCGCAGACGGTAACTTTCATGTTACCCTATGTGTAAGGTACATTTAATTTTACTTTAATACGCTGCTATTATCCGAGGGAAAGTGTGTTCCAAATTTCTGACCAAACGGACAACTGATTCTCGGTCGTCCTTAGTGGACCGTAAGCGATAATATTTCATGTAGCTTTAATTTCCTATATTTCGTGATATATGTACATATGAACAGTTAAAAAAGAAAACTTTTACTCACGTACATGAGCCGATATTCATTAGGTTCCATAGGTACTTAATTTTATAAAATAATTCGTACTGAGCATACCTACGAACAGTATTTCTAAAACACTTCAGTTGAAAATGGTGTGATATGAAGGGTGGAGTCGTAACCGCTATACAGTATGCAGCCTGGTGTTGCATATATTTTTGAGATTTTTTGACGAACGCTTTTCTTCTCCTTAGCTTAGCAGTGAACATGTAATGAAGAGTGAGTCAGAATTTACTACTGTATTTTATACTTGTTTTGAATGGAATTATTTAATTTCCATTTGTTGAAGAAATAAGAAACCTTAATGTACCCGGAATAACTAATATCTCCGCATTATGCAATGCGGTTCTCGACTAAACATCCCTAAACATTTTTTCAAGGGAACACTCGTTCGAAAAACGTCACTGTAATGTCAGTTAGTCTTATTTGCATAGAACGAAAGTTTTGCATAAATTTAGGAATTTACAAGGAGCGCCATTTCTGGTTGGAAAAAAAGTGCTGTGACAAACATTTTACGGCAATCGTATCATTATTATCGCAGGTATTGTGTTCATAAATGGCTATGATTAGCTGCCTCTAAACACAGTAGCGAATTGTGAATTGTAATCGTCAAATTAAGCTTGCTATCTGTATTAAAAACAAGCACATAATCAAGCGCATTTTTCAATTCACGTTGCGTTTTGAAATAAAAGCTCAGGAGTTCATGAAATTCCTAGAATGTTGAGAATCAGTAGTTGCAGAACTACGACTGTAATTGCATACCAATTGATTCATTATTGTTTCTTTTATTATGGCGGTAGAGGTCAGCTATTGAAATTATCTCGTAAACATCAGGAAGCCGACAAAACTACTCCTGTCGGATTTTAAGTTATTTTGCCGGGTAAATCCTTCCTATTTGATTCCCTAATCGCTCGTGGAAAAATTAGTACAGAAATGAATCTGTTCTAGCCCTAATGTCTCTAATCTTATTTTCGCGGTCATTCCTAGATATGAATGTTGCTGGTAGTAATATTTGTTTGCTGTCATTCCAAAATAAGTCAGTCGTGAATTTTTCAATTAGCTTCTGTCGAAAACAACGCCTTCGGTGTTCCAGGTCTTCCCAACCTAACTCCTTCAACATCGCACTTACGCTTTCCCTCCAACTATATATACCTGTCACGAATCGGGCGGCTCTTCTTTGGACTTACTCCACGCCTCCATTAACCCCTTCTGATGGGGACCCCTTAAAGAACAAAAATATTCTAAGTGACCTGTATGCCATCGATTTAGATTCCGGTGTGCACTGTTTTGAATTACCTCCTAGAAATCTGAGCATACGATTTGCTTTCCCGATTACCTTCTCGATATGCTGATTCCACGATAACATATTACGAATTGTTACCACCAGAGCTATATGGTGTCACTTTTTTACTTATACGCATTTCGCGCTTTTTAACGTTTAATTACAACCGCCAGTCTTTACACCACGCAATTATTTTCATAATATCGTCTTGTAACAAAGCACAGTAGTCCTGGGTTTTTATTTCACGATAAATAATAGGATTATCTGGGATTAGTCTTATCTTACCCATTATTATTTCTGTTTGACCTACACCAATCTAACTTTCCATTGTTATCTATGTCAACTTCAATATTCAAAAACAAGCTTTGAAGACACTTAAATGGTTTTTTGGAGAAATAATCTAAAATGTAATATTGAAACTTTGTAGATACGAAGTTTTGGTAGGACTTTCATACAAAGTGTTGGCTGTTACCCTCAATGAAGTACTCTAGTTACAGAATAGTAAAGAAACATGTTCCAAGTTCGCAATAAACTGTATTATGAATTTGTAACAGGTTTTTAGTACATTTTAACTGGTGAACTAGTAACAATCCAACGATTCATTAAAAATTTTAATGAGAATTTCGTGTCTAGTAAATGTTGATACAACTATTCCGTATGTTACAGTGGTGCTGAATCTGAAACCATATAGTTTGTAAATACCCCTACTGCGTCCTCCAAGGTACGGTTATTTATAGATATAATAATTGGTCACCAAAAACTACCAATGGATTAAAGAGCTCGATGTTCAATTTCAACTGTGCACGTGTTCTTATTTCTATTACATTCTTCTGTAGTAGAGAGATTTTATTTATGTATTCTTGTTCATTGCATGTAGCCAAGCGCTAAATAAACGAATAGATTCATAAACAGAAATACATACAAAAAAAATGCATTACAACAAAAGTATCATTTGAATTTCGATCTAAGCCTTATGCGAATGGTCTTATAAATGAAGATGATATATACTGCGACTTCAGAATTACACAAACTATGGAACACATGCTGGTCAGCCAAAATTATTCTGCGACCTGTACCCCAAACGACCTATGGACACAGAAGAAAGATTTTTTTAATTATTTTTGCTTATTACTTTACGCCTTGTTGACTTCGAGATCATTTGAGGTGGGAAAAGAATGGGGTAAAGGATCTGGAAATAATTCGGCCATGTATTTTTGCAGTAACCATTCCGTTATTCGCCTTGGGTGATTTCAGAAAACCATGGAAAATCGAAACCTGGATGGCTGGACGGACATTCGAACCGACGTCCTCCCGAATGCGACCGCTGACCCACAATGCTCGGTTACAAGAAAGAGGCACTTGACATAGCACAATACTGAGTTGAGAAAATTCTAGTTCTGGACAGCATAATTTTTTCTCTACGACTATAAATATGGAATGCGCAAATAGGTGCTGAGGCACATCAAACTAAATCTGGTGTTCTAAAACGTATGTTAAATATCATATTATAAAATTGTTGTTATGGTATGGTAGAGAAATTTATTTTAGAAATCGGTTATTGTGGTAACAGCTACATTATTAGTACTGCATTGGCTAGAAATTTCATTGCTACAATTCATTATCTAGATTTTTCATTGATTCTTTAATCAATGCAGTTTTCGTAGTATAAGCCATGACGCAGAACTAATCAGTGTGTAAGCTCACAGGTGTGTCTAGAGACACTTGTTGATCGGCTGACCCCTCGATATAAACTGAAGTGGCCACTTTGGCTTCCTTCTGTTGTATCGGCTCCGGCCCCGGCCCACAGCGCGCATCATGATTTCCCAAATCGAGCGAAGCAGCCATTTGTGAGATGAGATGAGGCCCGAGTGAGTTGTGGCTCACGCATGCGCCAGGCGGTCTGCCACGTGGTGCAGCGGGGTTCAACGACCCCAAACATCGCCAATAAACGGCACGCTACAATCAACAAGTACAAGACACCCGGCAGCAGGTGTCACTACCGCCGCGCTCAAAGAGTACGCGTACTCAGCTGGAAAGAAAGGACATGTGCTACTTTCCTAGCATTAATGATAGACAGGTAGGCAATCACTTACCATAGCAAAACGTCTGAGGACGTAGAAAAACAGAAAAACGTGGAACTTACAAAACTATATTTTCCATCACTTTCTTCTTCAATGCATTTTTGTAGTCACATCTACAGTTTAGTTAGTGAAAACGGTATTGTCAGAAAATTTAATGTTTGCATGCTGTGTTGTTATTTGTTTCTACGAGGACGTCCATATACTACGCAGCTCCATTTTAGCATCCTGTGAACCCCCCCCCCCTCCCCTCCGACGTTGCTTTTGCCTCTACCTCTCACTCACCTCCCCTGAGGTTTTAATACCGAGGTAATTAAATGACAGAAATAAATAATCACATCTTATTGTGTGTTCTGAACCTTACAATGATCAGGCAAAACATTATATCCACCTACTTACTAGCATATTGGTCCATCTTTGGAACGCAATACAGTGGCGATTCGGCGTAGGATGGATTATACAAGTCCTTGGTAGGCTTCCATAGGTATCTGACATCAGATTTTTACGCACAGGACACGAAATTCCCTTAAATTGCGGACCAGCGGTTTGTGGGCGCGGCTACTGGGAACAGGCATCTCGGAAATGGAGAAACTGGTAGGTTGTCCGCTTGCTATGGAAAGTGTTTGAAGGACGGTGAAACCACGAGTAGGCGACAATGTGATGGACACCCACGCCACATCACAGAACGTGGAGGTTGGAGGCTAGCCCACCCTGTAAAGCAGGATAGAGGGTGATCTGTGGCAGATCTGACGGAAGAGAACAATTCTGGTGCTTCCGTAAAGTGTTTCAGAGCACAACAATTGCGATTCTGCCACAGATCCCTATCCTCTTTATAAATCATTTTGCAGGAATTCCTCGCAAATTTGCTTGCATAGTATTTCATAGTTAATTGGCGATGACATCTGGGGGTTTTAACAATGCAGAAATCCGAATGACCATACACTACCGATATGCAGTGGACGACATGTAGTTCTCCTACTTCATGAAGCCAGGGGTTTTCTGAAAGAAGGACACAACTTGTATCGCTGTAATTTCTCCGCTAAGTAAATGGCTGATGAGATTCGGCTCAGTTTGCGTAGTAAAATTTACCGAATTGTATCCCATTCTGAGTCCACAGACAATGGACAAAAATGACATTCTAAAATGCATTCCGCAGGGAGGCTGACCTTCTTAGGTTTCCTTTTTCTTGGTCAATGAGCTGTTGTTAGGTAGTCAAGTGAGTGAGTTAATATTGTGTAACGGTGTATTTGTGTTGCTCTGTTCGCGTAGCACGTAGTTGGCTTTAGGAGAGTGTGATACTCTAAAAACCACAGTCAGAATTGGTGGACTGAAGATTTGAACCCAGGCTCCAGGTGATCAGCAGAGCGGTGCTTTGACATGATCAGCCAATCTGTCTGGTATGCCCATAATCAAAGCCCCGTTGTAGCATGGTGTTCGGATAGCAGTCAGACAGAATGGATTGACAATGCCAGACCTGTTACAGTACTAATCCACTGTTGCAGTGCGACTTAAAAGAAGGTTGAACATATCATTAAAAGTGATGCGAAAGTGGTGTCTGAAATGCAGAGGTGTCGTATCGTTCTATGGCTGGATGTCAAAGCGTCCGTATTTCTTCATTTTGACGAAACTAAACGCATCGCATTGTTGTGGAGTTATTTCCAGTACAAGTATAAATATCACATGATGATACAGAAGGTTTTTTTTTTTTTCCTTATTGTTTGATGCCTTGTCAACGTCGAAGTCGTTAGAAGCGGGAAAGGAAGGGGACATGGAACGGAAAGGAATTTGGCCAAGGCGTTTTAAAGGAAGCATCCCGGCATTCACCTGGAGTGATTTGAGGGAAACAATGTAAAACCCAAATCTGGATAGCCGGGCGGGGATTCGAACCCGCGTCCTCCCGAATGCGAGATTGGAGAGTTAACGCTCACCCATCACACTCGGTGAAAAGTGGAAGTAATGACAGGTGCACATCCGTAGTTTACTGATAGTACAAATTTTTCTGTCTACAAGGCAGACTGGTAGTTTTATAAATCGCTCTCTCCGTAACACTAATAGTTTGCACTATCAGGAGACCTCTAAAATTAATAATTTACATTTCATACAATTATTTTCTTAAGACATAAATTTCAAGTCTTGAATGATGCAAATTTTTAGTGACAAAAGGGAAGAGCTAAGATTACTATGACAGAAAATTGATTTTTTTTAGGTATTATACCTTTTGTTGTAATGGGTAAAGAGGACTTGGAGCATTGCTAAATTGTTTCTAATGCGTACTGAACCATTACCAGTATAAATTCAATAATTTGGATGAACTTATTAGTTTTGAATCACGTTAGATGCGCACCTGCCATCCCGAATAGGGATTTTAGATGGTTTTGGTAATTTTTTCAACTAATGCTACGGCGATCCAAAGTTTTTAATAATTTCATACACTACACTACATACATGTACAGTGTGGAGACAGATTTTGGCACTCAGTTCCAACCCTTCCAGCAGATACTGACAGATGTGAATATTTTTCACGGTAAATGTATGGCGGTTACGTATATTCCTACACAGAAAATCTGAGTTGAAGCGTTGACAGCGTTTCGTTTTTTGAGAGTGTCTTTCGGTGTCTGTTATTTTTAGAAGCGTGCCGACTGCTGTGTTCGCGCTGTCAAACGTCCAAACTGCGAAAGCTACGTGAATCATTCAGTCGACACGCCTCCGGCGACGCAGGCAAACGCGGTCGATGGCAGTGTCGCAACGCTGTCGCGTCTTACCGTCCAGCAAGAGCTGACGGGACTCATAGTGGTAGCCCCCTACACTGCAGGCCGTGCTGCTAACAACAGACGCCTCATTATCGCTGCTACTGAAAGGAAAACCTAATTTGAGAGTTGAGGTGTCTCCGGCGTGTCAATGTGATGCAGTTTGCAGTTGGATGATGTTAAAAAAACATAACATTTCGATGACATGTCCTGTCGTCTTCATCAAGTATTTGCTGTTCAAAAATACCAGAACTAGTCTCTTACTACCGGCGCAAAAGTATAATATTTCTGGGTCGTAACCATAGCACCAAGACTCTTCACCAGTAACGATCTTTGACAGAAAATCTGGATCAATTTCAAGCTGTTATTTTAAAGCACATGTTTCAACTCGACGTTCTTTTTGATTGTCAGTCAGAGCCCGAGAAACAAACTTGTCAGCAACCCTTTTCATTCACAAATCTTCGGTTAAAATTCGCTGAACCGATCTCCAAGATAACTCACTAATCTCTGACAGTTGATCAATTGTCTGTCGACGGTCTGAGAGCACAAGCTCTCGAATTTTTCAACATTTTAGTCGATTCTGGCAGTTGATGGACGCCCAGAACAAGCCATTTTTAAACCGAGCAAACCACTCGTACACTTGATTTTTTCCCATAGCGTTATCTTTGTAAGCTATTTTCGTCATTAAAACAATTTCAGCAGTATTTTTATTGAGTAGAATACAAAATTTCACAGCTGCACGTTATTCACTTTAACTTGACATCATCAAAAACAAAACAATAACAAAACACGCTAACAAAACCAATCACTGCAGATTAGCAGAACACGCCAGGTTGACACCACAGGCGGCACTGAAATGACAAAGAGTTGCGCTATAAGCGCCTAGCGGCAGAAACGGGTAGTACACAAGCTCCGCACACGGCAATGCTATACCTGTTATTTTTAGTACCCCCTCGTATGTCTGTTACAACTGGAGAAGTCAATCGCCACAGGCATAGTGTTGGCAGCGGCCAGAGAATGTAGAGGTGCTGGCTCCGTCACTTCAGTTTTTGGATGTTGCCGAAATACAACTTGACGACAACACTATTATTAGAGATAGAGGACTGCATTTGAGTGACGCATGAGAAGCGGCTATATCAATCATCAGGCAGGAACGCAACAATTCAAACGGAGAGAGCATGAGAGAACTACCGGAACAAAGACCGGTGCGTCCGCTGTGGGGTAAATTACAGCGTACTGGTGTGCGCACGACCGCGCGAAGCGACGGCACCATGCTCCAAATGTGGCGTGGACCACGCGGCCAGCTACGGGAGTTGTCTAATGAGGCGGAAGCTGCCGTCGACAGGAGTCTGAACCATCCTTACTACAACCGTATATCAAAGAATACTAAGACACCAGAGAAGGCGAACGACAACCCCTTCAACGGCCAACCGAGGCATCATCCACCTTCCGACGAAAACGCTACATACCAGAACAGCCGACCAACGCAAACTGACTACACCCACAACAACGGATGACGCAGCCATGAATGCCGACGGGAGGCGAGACGAGAACCAGCTATGGATGAACATCCATTTGTTCACGCAATTGAAAACAACGTTGGTCTCTAACAGCAATATGAAACCTTATCATGGTTTTTAATTAAGGACGTCTCAGACACCCATAGCCCTTTTTCCCTAAATGAACAATACAAAGCGAGATCCAAACCAATAGCCTACAAGAGACATGTAGTAGTAGAACCACTACGGTAACTAGGCTACAGACAAAAAAGAACGTACCCGCGCGGTTGTCCCTTGATACGCGTGTCATGAATCACGAAATGCATTTGACACGTTCATCATTTATGCGCAAAACTACCGTCCGATCAGCCTCTTGCCGAACATCAGCAAGCTCTTCGAGAGGCTACTGCTGAAGTGACTGATGCCGCATGTTACCGAGGGCAACATGATCCCACCATAACTGCATGGATTTAGACCTGGACACGCGACGACGCACCAACTCCTGAGGGTTGTAGAAGAAGCGACGGCAGCCTTCAACCAGTAGGACCACTGTGGCGTGGTCCTCTTAGACGTTGCAAAAACCTTCGATTCCGTTTGGCATCTTGAGCTACTATACAAGATGGCAACTCTAGGGGTACCAGGACACTTCCTAAAGCTCATAAAGAGTTACCTCCAAGGGCAGATCTTCAGGGTAAAAATCGGCAACAACCTCTCCTCAAGAAGACGCATTCGCGCTGGAGTCCCACAGGGTAGTGTGCTAGGCCCAGTGCTATACACACAATACACGGCGGACATACCGCTACCGGAGGCAGCCAAAATGGCGCTCTACGCGGATGACACGGCAGTCTTCGCGACGTCCAGATGCCCCATCCTGGTTGGGCGGCGCCTAAGAGCTTCACTGCAAGCCATGGAGGAATGGGCCACCAAATGGTGAACTAAAATCAACGCCTCCAAGAGCCAGGCTATTATGCTCACCCGGAAGCGCCACCCTCCTCAGCCAGTGCTCAAACTGTTTCGGGAAAAAATCCATTGGTTAACAGGGCAAAATACCTCGGAGTGACCCTGGACACCAAACTCACATGGAAACCCCACGTAGAAGACATAAAGCACAAAGTAAACCAAAGACTGGGCGCACTATATCCAGTCCTCAACACCAATGGCACACTACCACCAAGGTGCGGACTGCAGATATGCGCTGGTGCGGCCATAATTAGTATGCCTGCCTTGCGTGGGCGTACGCAGCCCCAACCCACATCGAGCGACTCCAGAAATTACAAAACCGGGCCCTCAAACGAGAAACGCATCTTTCGCGGCGATTTCCAACAGAAGAACTACATATCATCACACAAACTACAAGGCTACGGGAAAGATTTGAACAACTGGCCACAAAATTTTACAGAAAGACGCAAGAGAGCGAAAACCATCTCATTCGCTCTCTGGCACAATATGCAAGGGACGAAGGACCTCACAAACACCCGCTACAACTACTCACCCCAGAAAATCCAATCTGGATTAATCAGTAAGTAAAAAAAAAAAATTATATGCCCAACCGAAATGATGATAATAAAAAGAAAGGAAAATAAAAGAAGCCTGTAAAAGCAAATAGATGATGGCAATGCCAAAAAGGCAAACACTTCTGCAAATGAATTCCTTAACCAAGGGCTAAGGAAGAACGATTGAGCCATGACGTACCCGCGCTGAATTGCAGAGCGGACCTCATACAGAGCCACGACTCTCATTGGTCGGGCAGCAGCGGACCGCGTATACAGCTACCAAGCGGTGACAGGATAACCCCATACGCTGAGTTATTAACAGTATTGTTCTCCTGTTTTCAAATATCAAATACATACCTAATAAAGACTGTAGTCACATTGCGAAACATTGTGCTTTTGTAACACCATCCTGCAAACCCGTTAATAGTATAACGCATGTTTACATAATGTCAAAATGATAACAAATAGAGTGGTAACCCCGGGTTTCGTAGAGGCTAGCACAAAGGCATCCAGTTGCGAGGGCTGTTTGTTCGTATCCAACCAAGGAGTTATGGGTGTCGTGTGTTTTTGTTTTTTGTTTAAGACAGGGAGCATTGATCAAAGGAGAGATTGTAAGTATAACTGCGCGTGCAACAAAAAAAGAGTGAACTGAGTGAACTGTCTGATTGGCGGGTAAGGTCAAATTGCATTTAAAAACTAGGAAAGCAAAGTGGGTTTCACACTCAAACATAACTCGCATGTGGTAAGAGAGACGGCATAGATAAAAGACTGACACATTTTCAGGTCAGGTAACGGATTCCACACCATAGTCGAATAATGTCTCATAATATTTTCACTCGTGTTGCTTTTGCAATCGCTCAGTTCCAGTCAAATTTATTATAGGTTCATTAGGATCCAATGAAGTCGCAATTAAGAGCACTTTAAAGAAAATATATAATGAATAAACCTCAAACTTTTTCTTATTTTGCTCTCGGCATATAAGGTATAATAAATATGTATTTTTAATTTTTGTGGTTTAATCTATGAGGTGGAATCCGTTGCCTAATCTGAATATGTGCCAGCCATTGATTTTTGGCCCAACTCTTATATTGTTGAAAAGAAGTGTCTTCTATACCAGTTAATTGATAATTGTCTGATGAGTAACTAGCTGCACACAAATAGGAAAGGAACAAATAAAAAAGTTATAAAGCTAGGCACAAACACAAACGTGACGTTCTTTTAAAATGAAATGTTGCTATTTTTTTATTTACGTCGGTTAAATGCATGATTTCTTTTAAGGAGAAGAGGTACTGATGTGCACTACCTATTATCTCTAGCAGCTACTAAAACGAGCCCACAATATAAACTAAGATATTTTTGACGAAAATAGAACAGTTTATTAAAGAATAACAAAAAATTTACACGAAACGTGAGAAATCAAGAAATATATATATAAACGAATAATCGTGTTTCATTTTTGAAATCATTCTTTCCTTACAAACTTTTACATAACAAAAAAAAAATGTTCGATAATTTTGACGTCGTTTTGGAAGTCATTGCAAACAGATGAAGTTTTATTAACTACAAAAATAAATGTTTATAGAAAATAAATAAATGTAGAATTGTAGAAAATAGAGAGCCTTGAACGATTTAATCACCCGTCAGCTAGAAACAGTTGCGAAGATGGGGACGTCGGAAGTGCTGCCGCCTGTAGGAGCTGCAGCCATTCACGCTTCTGGACCAAAACTTCAAATAATAAACAAGCAATACAATGTGCAACAGAAAATTAACAATTCACCGAATGGGAAAACTTAACCTTCAAGAGCATACTTTATTTATCGGTTTTTATTGCGTGTGAAGGGAGGAAAAAGGTTTGTTACGAAAAATCACCTTCTACAAATAAAAATAGCAAGGCTAGAATTTGTCTGCAGTTTTAGTCGCGCTGCCCCTGGTGTGTGGACGAGTGAGTGTTCAGCAGAATATTTTTTCTGTTTTAGCAGCTATTAATCTAGAGCAGAAATAAATCCAAACTAGACGACCCGTGCGAAAATTTCGCGAACAAAATGCGATGTATAGTGAGGTTGAATATAATGTCACCAAGTTCAGTCATTACTCTTCATACTCCTACTTCATTTATCGATTTTGGTTAGAAATCCAGGGAGATAAATGGCTCGAAACACAAAGAACGTATTTTAGAAATATTGACATTATTGCGCTTTATGGGTCGAATTACGAAAAATTCATTTCTTAGAATATAATGTTACCACGGCGGAAACCTTAGTCTTTAATACGATATGTCATTTATCTATATCGATTAGATATCAAGGGAAATATAAGGCTCGTGACACAAAAATATGTTGTAGAACAATTTATACTTTTTCCCTTTAATACTTGAATTCCAAACACTTCTTTCTTAAAATATGATGTCAGCAAAGCTGAGACATTATTCCTCACAATCGTACTTGATTTATCGATTTTGGATAGACATCAAGGGAGATAAGTGGCTAGAGACACAAAAAACGTATTTTAGAAAAATTGACTTTTTTGGCTTTTATGGGTCGAATCACGAAAAATTCCTTTCTTAAAATATAATGTTACCACGGCGGAGACCTTATTCTTTAATATGATACCTCATTTATCTATATCGATTAGATATCAAGGGAGATAAATCGCTCGTGACACAAAAATCGGTTATAGAAAAATTTATACTTTTTTCCTTTAAGGGTTGAATTCCAAAAACATTCTTCCTTAAAATATGATTTTACAAATCTGATACATTACTCCTTATATTCCTACTTCATTTATAGATTTTAGTTAGATATCCAGGGAGATAAATGGCTCGAGATACAAAAAACGGATTTTAGAAAAAGTGACATTTTTGCCCTATAAGGGTCGAATTACGAAAAATTCCTTTCTTAAAATATAATGTTACCACGGTGGTGACCTTATTCTTTTATATGATACCTCATTTATCTATATCGGTTAGATATTAAGGGAGATAAATCGCTCGTGACACAAAAATGCGTTATAGAAAAATTTATACTTTTTCCCTTTTTGGGTTGAATTCCAAACACATTCTTTCTTAAAATATGATGTCACAAAGCTGAGACATTACTCCTCATTATCCTACCTCATTTATCGATTTTAGTTAGATATCCAGGGAGATAAATGGCTCGAGATACAAAAAACGCATTTTAGAAAAAGTGACATTTTTCCCTATAAGCGACGAATTACGAAAAATTCCTTTCTTAAAATATAATGTTACCATGGCGGAGACCTTATTCTTTAATATGATACCTCATTTATCTATATCGGTTAGATATTAAGGGAGATAAATCGCTCGTGACACAAAAACGCATTACAAAAATATTGATACTTTTGCCCTTTAAGGGTCGAATTCCGAAAACTTTCTGTCTTAATATATGACGTCACTAAAGCGGAGATCTTAATCTTTAAAACGATACTTCATAAAATGGTTTCAGATAGGTATCCAGGGAGATAACTGACTCGTAACACAGAAAACAGCATTTTAGAAAAAATTACATTTTTGCCCTTTAAGGGTCGAATTCCGAAAACTTTCTTGCTTAAAATACGATTTAACCAAAGTGGAGACCATAAGCTTTGAAATGACACCTCATTCATTGATTTCGGTTAAGTATGAAGGAAGATATAGGTTTGTGACAAAAAAATACCTTATAGAAATAATATATATGATGTTATATAACACGTAATAAAAGAGACAACACACGGTCAGCACTAAGTATCAATTAAAGCAGAAAAATCGGTTAGAATTCTATCAGTAGTTACTAATACAGTATGTTTGTAACATTTAACTCAGAAAAATACCGCGTTATCAACTCTCAGTATCGGTATGAATCAGAAAATTTGGAAAGGATTGCATGTGTTGGGTTTAGTATAATATCATTGAAACACTGAATTTTTAGAAAAAAAAATTATAGTTTTGTTAAGTTTTTCCCGTATTCTGTCTGCATATTTTGCGCAAACATTTTAGGATAATTTTTCTATCACCAAAGGCGGACAAATACTAATGTAAGAAATTACTGCAGCATATTTTAAGTCAAACTGAAAACCTTCAAACGGCAAAAGTTCCATTGATAAAGAAAAATTACAGTTTCGTTAAGTTGTAAACATTTTTTAACGCCAGAAACAACGAATAGTGGCTTAAAAAATTGCGTTATGTTGTTACGAATTCTTAATGATATTGGATTGTTTGTTTTGGATGGTGTATGCAATTACTGGTTGTGATTGTATTAAGAGGCTTTGGCGTGCACCTGTTTACGTTAAGAATAGATTATCATTTCTAGCTCAGATGATCGTTCATGTAGGCATAAGATATACCACAAATTTTAAGCTAGAGTGTGTGCTTCAAAAATGTAAAAACTCCATCATAATCAGTTCTGTAGTTTTTTCATGATGCCATTTCAAACAAACAAACATATAAAGCTCACTGCATTGAGAGAGAATACGCTGTAGAGATGCGTAATTTTTTCTTATTCAGTCAAGTGGTATTGCAAAGTACAACTATCATATCCGTCGTTTTGTCAAGATCGGTATCAATAAGAAAAAGTATAAAAATGTACCGCACTACTTCAGTTATGTATCTTTACTTCCCTTAGAAATAGGGTACCGGGCCCTGTAGTTCTTTTTACTCATTTCCTAGCTTCTGAGTAATGCTCTTGATGTAACCAGTACTTCGGTATTATTGAATATACAGAAATGACTTGCTATCAAATTTCTAAAGTTTATATCAAAATAATAAAAGCTGCTTCTCTTTTTTCCTGCTTCAAAACTTGGAAAAACTTTCTGTGAGAGCAAGAGCTTTCACATTGCTGAGAGCATCTCCGCAGCAACACCTGGGATACCAACTTGTAGCTTTTTACGTGATGTGACACAAGCACTCTCAAAGATACTCTATTTCTTGTCAGTTTTTTCCTCCTAAACAGCAGGTTGTCGTGTTTATAAGTTGTTCCATCCGTTTTTTGTGAATCCTGCCCTAATCGCGAAGGTATCGGCAAATGATACGCCTTTATTTAAGGCGGCAAGGCGCCCGGCAAATGCACTTAGTACGGGCGGTCCTAAAAGCACTCGTGAATAAGTGAAGAAGAACCGAGGCGAGGAGCACTCTGCACGGGCCAACGGCAAACATCTTAGCTTAGCCCGAGACCCGTCGATCTGGAGGAAAGAAAGTAGGATCGCTTTCAATAAATAGTATGCGTAATGCCGAACCATCGCTCTCTTCCCAGCAAGCTAATAAAACTTTAAATCTTAGGCTATCTGTAGGTGGAATCACACCCTCTGACAACATTCGACTAAGAAATAATAAAATTATAAAGTAGTAAGTTTCTTCCTTGATATATCACTTCTTCTCCATATCTTCTCCTCTGATTCATTTTTTCAGCCATTGTCTTCATCCTGATGTTGATGATCCCGACTTCAGCATCTGGAATATTCGACGGCCTCCCGCTCTTTTTCCATTTGCGCTACCTTCCAAATATCCACACTAATGCTTCGATGTCTTATCAGACGCTGTAACCAAATCCTGTTTCTGATAATCTTAAATAGTATTTTTCCTCTCACCTGCATACTCCTATCAGAACATCCTCCTTCCTTACTCTAACGAATCAATTCGTCTATCCAGCCTCCGCCACAGCCTATACTCAGAAATCTGTTTTTTGTTGTTTATTTTTTTTTACTGCTTAACGTCTCTCAACAGCGAGGTCTTTAGAGACGGGAAAGGATGGGAGGCAAGGAATTCGGCCATGGCCTTTTGAAGGAAACATCCCGGCATTTGCCTGGAGTGATTTGGGAAACCATGGAAAAACCAAATCTGGATGCCCGGATGGGGATTCGAACCACCGTCCTCCCGAATGCGAGGCCAGAACGCTAACCGTTACACCACCAACCTCGGTCAGAAATCTGTAGTTTCCTTTCATCCTCTTTCCTCAAAGTCCCAGTCTCTGCACCATATAACGTCATTTTGTAAACTAATCATTTAGTCGGTCTTTTCTTTAAATCTTTTATCAAAGCGCCACTCAGTGACGTCAAATAATTTTAATAGGTTTCCGTACATTTTTGCAAACTTATAATCAGTAAAATGTTACAACAAACTTCGATTTTATCGAAGAAAATATGCATAGAGAACTGGTGCTAGATACCTACGGAAATCATGTTCTTAGAATGTAGGCCTATATCAGCAGAATATATGCACAGATCACGCACTATGACGTCCCAGATGTATTCTATCGGGTTCACATCAAGCGAATTTTGTCGACGACACACCAGAATGAGTTCACTTTGATGAAATTCTGGCCTTGTGACCGTTACAGTTATTCTGGAGGATGTGGGTTCGGATCCCAGCGTTGCCAGCCAGATCTTGGTTTTCCATGTTTTCCCGAAATTACCTCCAGGTTCTGCGTTATCGTTTTCATAAACTGAGAATCGACCAACTAAAATGCTAACGTAGACATTAAATAACAATATTGCAGCGTATTTTTTACGGATGTGCCACAAGATTGTGTTTTTCACACTAGACGATTCAAGGGCATGGCCTACATCATTGCAAATGAGCCATTAAAACATTTTGTTTTTGCAACAAAATCCTGCTTCAAAGTCGCGAAATTACACTGCATTGATATCCCATAAAAGCCTACGCACGAAGACCTATTTTTGTTTAAAACTGAGATATGTTTACAATATGAGTCTCCATTCTAAACAGTTTCAAAATGACTTTCATGGATGTCCTTCTCAACTCTTTATCGCTGTTACGTAGATATTAATCACCATCACCATAAGCTGGTACTTGATTGCTGGTTTAAAGCAGGGGGAAAATTTTGTTTTGTGGGTAATGAAGTCTGGGACTGGAACAAATTATCAGCGAAAAAATAAAAAAATTACCAGAAGTGAAAGGACTTAAAAGACATGAAGGGAAGAAAACAGTTTTCTGGTGTTATTGCAAGCAATTAATTTTAAGATTTTTTTATTTTTTAAAAAAAATGAAAAGTATAGAACAGAAAATCGGATAAATCGTTACCGGAACATGTGTTCCATCACAATTAAATTAAATTAATGATACAAACTCTTCAGTCCACAATCGACTGATCACACGAGCAATATTTTTTCTTCGTTTACTTGAGAGCTTCCAACACTTAACTTGAGTGTACATACAAGGCGAGGAGCATGAAATATTCAGTAGGTTATAACAGGCTACCTATTCCAACGCTGGAACATGTTACAGTGTGAGAAGAAGAATCCTATATCCTTTTTCGTCTGCGAAAATTTAAATACATTTCTATATCAACGCAAACACCAAAAACAGATTCCCGCAGCCGTAGTAAATTGGATGGAACAGCCTTATTTACTGATACCACAAAAATGGAGAAATTTATGGACTTCGAGCAGTAAACCCATTATGTTTTCTAATTATTTATCAACATTCTACGGTATACCAACGAAAATTAAATTGTACCAATATGTTTGGAAAGACTCCTTACGCAATACATTCTCCCTGAATCGTTCACGTTTCTGAAGTGTAGTGTTTGGTACATCTATAAAATCAAATATTTTTGCTGTCTTTATTTTCAAATAACTGAACAGAATAACGTATTTCTCTCTGCCAGTTTCTGAAACTTAACCTGATGTAAAATACAAAAATAAAATCTCCTACCGAGCCTAGAGCCTTCGGGTTTCGATTCCGGTCAGGTCATCCAGATTACAGATTTCTTTAGTTTCCCGAAATGACTAGATTATGCATTATATTTATTACAAACTGAAAACCAACCAGCAACAATATCCAGGGCGATACAGAATCTCAAATTTCCAATTTAATGTTCGCGGTTATGTCACCAAACGGTGGCACATCTATAAAATCAAATATTTTTACTGTATTTGTTTTCAAATAACTGAACAGAATAACGCATTTCTCTCTGCCACCTTCTGAAACTTAACCTGATGTAAAATAAAAAAATAAAATCTCCATGGCAACGTCTTCCATCGTTAATATTGTGTTTTCTTTGAGGTTTGCGATTTCCTTAAGACAATCAACACATTAGTCTCCATGGATTACAATTTTCTTGTCCTTAACTTTTCTTTCAAAACAGAATTCCTTGCAAAAGCGTTATATTTCCGGTTCACAATGACAGATGTTACCATTCGGCAAACGACACGTATACGATTGATTAAACAGGATCCACATCAGCGCATTGTTCTCCACTGCCGGAGAAGCACGAGTTTAAGCACTAGAAATAGAGCTGTTGTTGGAGAGGCAGTCGAGTAACGACCAGTAAAAAAACTAAAAAAAGTTTAAAACAATAAAAAAAACTGTATCCACTGTGGTATATTTTCCAAGCCCGAATAACGTGTAAACACGCAGCCATGTTGCTTTGGCGGATTTAAGCGAACCCATGCGAGACATTCTGCACGGGCTTCCAATCTAGTTAATTATTCTGTTCGCCGCTGCACTTAAACCAAAATAAAATAAAACATTGTTTCTTTGTTTTTATACGTCGTTTGTGTTTAATCAAATAGTGGACATCGAGTTCGCTTGCGTGTTGTTTGATGGTCCAGATTAGCGCATCTGTTCAGCCATACGTATTCAGCACACCGCTGCTTCAGTTTCGTACCTACAATTTCTACCGAAGGAAGGAGTTGAGAACTGATGAAGAAATGATAAACTGAAACGAATGGATAGGGAAAGGAGGGCAGTGATTTGGGATCTCGTCCTCCGAAATCCGCAGTTGATATATCCGCAAATAATCAAATATTTTGTCACTTACTATATATCTAGTAAGTAATTCCTACCGAGCATGGTGGGTGAGCGGTAACGCTCTGGCCTCGCATTTCGGAGGACGTGGGTTCGAATTCCCGTCCGGCAATCCAAATTTGGTTTTTCCATGGTTTTTCCAGACGAATGCCGGGATGGTTCCTTTAAACGGCCATGACCGAATTCCTTCCCTTTCCAAGCCCCAATTTCTTTCTTGCACCTAATGACCCCGACGTCGACGAGGTATAAAGCCATAAGCAAAAAATAAAAAATAAATCTGAAGAAAGTAACAAGCAGTAAAACTCCAGAGTTTTTCTTAAGCTTATTCTGCTTTAACGAAGTCAGTAGAATTCAAGAAACAAAAACGTGACGAATGATGTTTACTTTTGATCGAAAGGTTAAGGTCAACAACCTCACTACAAAATTTGATAAGGTAAACGAAAGCATTCGTGAATTGTGTCAGCAACGGAAGGGAAAATATTATTCTTGGCCGTTCGCAGCGTTCCGACAAAGAGTGGAAAAATATCTCGCATCTTCTAGCGCTAAACTCAGTTTCCGAATACATTTCTCAGTTCAATGCTTGAAAGGTCCATTCAATAGGTACATCATAAGGCCTTAAAAATATCTGAATTTCACCTTCGATAAATTAATCAGACTTCGCATTGAACAGTATGTTCTGTTTCGTTGGTAGTAAGTTACCTTGGCTGTAAACAGTAACTTCAGTTTATGAAGTAGTCTAGTTATTCTGGAAATACTGATAGCAGAATCACAGTAGGACTCTGAGCAGTATTAAAGCTATTTAGCTATTTCTAGATATTTATCTGAGTCTGAAACAATCCCTACTCTAAAATATCACCACTGAACTTTTCTGTCAAGAAGACATTTACGAGCATTGTATGTCTTCACCTTGAAGATAGAACAAATCAAATTATGGTCGCCTTTGCGGAGTTTCACTTTCATTCATTAGATGAACTGAAAAATTGCCTAGTGGCGGGTATAATACACGCATAGAGACCAATCTTGACTCATTGGTTCAGTGACAATAGCTCAACGCAATGACTTAGTCATTATTAATGCGTGTACACGCTATCGAGACAGCCGTAAAGTTTCTGTCCTTGTTCAAGGAACGTCCGAAACTCTGCATGTATTGGTGAATACTGGGAGCTACATATATTTAAAAAAATGTATTAGGCTGATTTTTTTTTAACGAATGTAACCTTTTAATTGATTCAAGTGTTTCTTGTTGCGTCATTGAAGCTGTATTCAACCGGATTAACCACTCTAATGAAAAAAATTCGGTTTCTACGTGTAAAATAATTACGACACATCCTTTACACATTTGAAATTGTAAACATCCCCTGCTACTGGATGTGTGTCTACATTATGAAGACGGCTGGGAAATTGAATGTCTTCTGCGATGTAGAAAGTATAACTACTGAGAATTATCATGGAATCTTTTCTATTATCTCAAAAAAAATCCTGTATTACTGTCAAATAAAGATTTAGTTTTATTCATGTAATCAGAGTTTTGTATTTATTCTGAATTTATCTAGATGTTCGAAATAAAGGTATGTTTGAATATTCGTAATATTTAATTTCTTGAATGGCGTTGTTTTCGTTTAATCGTTTGATTTTCAAAAAATATTTCATCGTTTGATATTTTCGCGTCACTGGAAGAGGATATTCAAACCTCTTAACTTAAATGAAACGCAAATGTCGGCGTATCCTCCCCCAAAAAAAATCTAGAATTTTTCTCTTTGAAATTAATTGATAAAACCAATATGCAAAAGTTGACCATTTCAATATATGACGCCTTCTTCTGCTGATTTAACCCACGTTTCAAAATGCTCTTAAATCCTTGGCATTTCCTTAGCAAAATTTATTATCTAATATACAGTAGCCCAAGGAAACGCAATCCAAAGTGGAAACCAAAAATTACGACTAAGGAAACTGTCATGTTGATTTCCAATCATAGCATTTCAGTATAGTCAACTCTATAATATTAATTGCATGAATCAGTTGCACGTTACGGTGTGTTCAATTAGAGAAAGTGTTTCTACGGTAGCGTTATGGTGTAACCCCAACAATTTTAAAACAAAGCCATTTTTCTGTAGCACAATCAATTTATAAACGTATAAATTCATTACCAGCATCCCTTATGTGGGCACAATATCACAAAAAATTGCAAATGTACTCAGAACACATAAAATACAAATAGGATTCAAAAACAAAATACAGCAAAAATTAATACATAACACTTGCAATAATTCAGACCCATTCCTTAAATCTGGTATTTATAAAATAACATGTAGACAATGTTCTAACTTCTACCTAGGACAAACTGGCAGAAACTTCAAAACAAGATACCTAGAACATATTAATGCATTCAAAAAAGGGTCAACACACTAAATCAGCTGTAGCAACCCACATCCACAATACTGGCCACCCTTTCAGTGAAATCGACAAAGACTTGAAAGTACTCCATTACCTAAATAAAAGCCACCAAATGGATTTGATGGAAGAATATGAGATCTATGTGCACCACAAACTATTTAATGACACAATACTTAATGAAAGACTTGAAAGTGAATCTGTAAATTATTTCAAGTGTTTCGATAAATTATTATAAAAAATTTGCAATCAAATATTAATTAAATTCATGGCTTTTATATTTATTAAATGTTTTTGTAAAATTATAAGGAAAGCAATATAGTAACAACATGTATCTTTAATGATTCAATCTTTAACGAATTATCTTTGGTTGTTTTTATTAAATAAGATTTACTAAAGCATCTTTGCACTGTTTGTATATATATATATATATATATATATATATATATATATGTAAACATTATGTAGTGACGAAGTGCAAGTGTGAAATTCTGAGAATCATACTTTGGATATCCTTCGTAAAATGTAAGTTTTATTTTTAAAAAAATATTATTCCACTCCATATTAATTGCAATAAACTGTTTAGTACACAATCTAAAATATCAATTTCAGGAAATACAAAGTAAAACCGGATAACGTCAAACAGAAGATGACACGAGCACTCGTCACACCAAAAATGTAATAAAATAAAATAGCGTTCGAAAATGAGAATAATTTCTCGAAACGCGTCACGCATAATAAAATAAATTAAATAATAATTTATTAAAGTAACTGTGTCGCAGAAAATTATTTGCACACCTTATTACAATCAATTTAGTCTCGTGCAGTTAGTCGTTGCGTTAGATGTCTCTGACGGTTTTAAGGCTTAAATGGAACAAAACCTTACATCAGTGGTTATTGAAAGAATATATCTATAAGCCTTACAGGACAACTGATTATCCTGGCAATATAATAGGTTAATTCATTTTTCATTATTTTTTGAAGATTTATTTAGCCTGGTAGATTAGGTTTGTCAAACGTTCTCTTACGTCATACCAAGCTTTTAACTACATAATTTACAGCTTACATAAATGAACAGTTTACATCACTTTTTTTTACAAACTTTGCTCAAAATAAGTTGATAGTTAAAAAGCTAACCAAAATTTACTTTTTTTTACCTATAGAGTGATTTGGGGAAACGATGGAAAACCCAAATCTGGATGCCCGGACGGGGGTTTGAACCGGCGTACTCCCGAATGAGAGGCCAGAGCGACCAAAATTTAAATACGTTGGTGTGTAGCTAGTGATTTAGTGGGCAAGTGGCTGGAACTACTACTAATAAATTCAGAAGAAGTATATGAGAACAACACAAACTAAATGCCAGTGGAAGCTGAAAATAATTAACTTATTCTGCAACAAACTGTTTAGACTGCAATTCGTGTCTTAATATTCACGTTTGAATACAGTCGGGAATCACGTGCAATTAGGCTATCTAAAAAAGGCAAATAAAAAAGTATTTCAGTCAAGGTTAAAGGGCCATGAAAAACATGTTACGAATAATTTTGATACTCCTAACATCATAATACGGATTCTAATGTCATACATACGGATCAACGTAATTGGATCTCAAACCTAACTTCAAAGATCGTGCTGCATGGTCAAAATTTCCTGAAAAACTAATTATCCATTTTCCAAAGTCATTACTAAATAAATTTCCGTTAGTTCTTTATCTTCCGTTTCTTCATTCTACATTTTCAGGATATCTGTTAGAATTATAAACATGGAAATAGGAAGTGAATATTAATAACTAATTGTCATAAGAAATATGTATTCACCGCACAAGAAGATTTTCAGGTATAGGAGGCTATAATCGATGGGAAAAAATGTTAGAAACGATTTCATATACCCGAAACATAAAAAAGTGCGTACTACTAAAATGAAAGAAAAAAGGCACGTCAGATCATAGTGAAACATAACACATTACAGAACTAAATTAAATTAATCGATTGACTCAAACAAAACCTATCAACACACGTTATTTCTTCTGGGTGTTGCACAAACAAGCATATAATTTTAAAACAGTTGGAAGGTCACATCACGAAGAGAAATAAGATAATTTAAAATATGATATTCATATACAACTCTTTAATTATAAATTAATTTAATTCACTGTAAAGCTGATATATAAAGTTTTAATTACCAAAACTACTGGTAGAGCGAACGCAATAGGATAAACTAACATTATGCATTCACTAACATACACTAGCTTCTACTATGAACGCAATGGTATGGACGTATGTGTCACGTTGCTATTCTAAGGATATTTATCGGTTTTTAAGGTAAAACACCGGATAATTATGTACAAGAAAGGATAGACATCTGTAGAATAGCATCAGATATTGCTGGAACGCAATGGAATTAGATATCAACGTTTCACCAAACGGTAGAAAAATATTGAATTAGTAATAGTTTTAGATGTGTTATAATTATGTAAAGTTTATTAAATGTGCTTTTTTGTTCGTGTAGGTATTTGATTAAACGGTTATGCGTCTTTGGTATGGCATCAGACGTTGATGAAATTCTATGGAGTTTATCCTCAGCAACCGCGAAAAAAGTGATACTTCTTTTGCCACGATAGAGAAAACTTAGTTAGCTTTACGCGTGTAATTCGCATGCTCAACGCATGCGCACTTAACGATACTTTAATATTAACAGCTGCCACTTAAGCTTATATTAAACAGTGGGTCATATGGAATACGAAACACATGTTTCCTACTTCAGTTACCATAAATCTTTTATTGGAAGTGTATATAATACAAATTCACCAAATACAGTAGAATAACGATAATAGCAATAAATAGTACCATAAACTAATATTAATAACAATAATCACAATAATCATCAACGTACTGTCTGTAAATAAATATTTAATAAAACAGTTTTTATACGTTAAAAATAAAAATAAAATTCTGATGTCTCTCGCATCCTTTCGACTATAACAAAGGTAATCAGACGATTTTATCCAAGTTGTTCTCCTATTTAAAAGCTCTAAATACTAAACATAGACTAAGGCTCAGTGCAGTAGGTACTCTATAAACTAGCGAACAGTGCTTCAACTTTTTGATAATTTTTGTTTGTTTACGAGAATAACGTGGACAAATTTCATATTTACTGTGCAAATGTAATTAAGATAATATCGTTCGTCAACTCAAGCGCGAAAGAAAGATATAAAAATACACAGCAAAAATACTCAGAAATTCGCGTCTGGTCCAGGTCGCATTCTCCACACATAAGGACTCACACATATATATATATATATATATATATAGAGAGAGAGAGAGAGAGAGAGAGCCTTGTAACGAAACGGGTAAGAAGAATCATCATATATATTATTTCTATAAAGTATTTTTTTGTCACAAGCCTGTATCTTCCTTCATACTTAACCGAAATCAATGAATGAGGTGTCATTTTAAAGCTTATGGTCCCCACTTTGGCCACATCACATTATAAGAAAGGAATTTTCGGAATTCGACCCTTAAAGGGCAAAAATGTCAATATTTCTAAAATGCTGTTTTCTGTGTTACAAGTCATTTAACTCCCTGGATATCGATCTGAAATCGTTTAATGAAGTATCATTTTAAAGATTAAGATTTCCGCTTTAGTGACAGTCATATATTAACACAGAAATTTTTCGGAATTCGACCCTTAAAGGGCAAAAGGATCAATATTTTTGCAATTCGTTATTGTGTCACGAGCGATTTATCTCCCTTAATATCTAACCGATATAGATAAATGAGGCATCATATTAAAGACTAAGGTCTCCGCCGTGGTGACACTATATTTTAAGGAAGGAATTTTTCGTAATTAGACCCTTAAAGGGCAAAAGGTGTTAATTTTTCTAAAGTGCGTTTTTTGTATCTCGAGCCATTTATCTCCCTGGATATCTAACCAAAATCGATAAATAAAGTAGGATTATAAAGAGTAATGTCTCAGCTTTGTGAAATCATATTTTAAGAAATAATGTATTTGGAATTCAGTCCCTTAAAGGGAAAAAGTATAAATTTTTCTAAAACGCATTTTTGTGTCACGAGCGACTTACCTCCCTTAATATCTAACCGATATAGATACATGAGGTATCATATTAAAGAATAAGGTCTCCGCCATGGTAACATTGTATTTTAAGAGAGGAATTTTTCGTAATTCGACCCTTAAAGGGCAAAAATGTTAATTTTTCTAAAATTCGTTTTTTGTATCTCGAGCCATTTATCTCCCTGGATATCTAACAAAAATCTATAAATGAAGTAGGATTATAAGGAGTAATATCTCAGCTTTGTGAAATCATATTTTAAGAAAGAATGTATTTGGAATTCAGCCCTTAAAGGGAAAAAGTATAAAATTTTCTATAACGCATTTTTGTGTCACGAGCGATTTATCTCCCTTAATATCTAACCGATATAGATAAATGAGGAATCATATTAAAGAATAAGGTATCCGCCATGGTAACATTAAATTTAAGAGAGGAATGTTTCGTAATTCGACCCTTAAATGGCAAAAATTTTAATTTTTCTAAAATTCGTTTTTTGTATCTCGAGCCATTTATTTCCCTGGATATCCTAACAAAAATCTATAAATGAAGTAGGATTATAAGGAGTAATGTCTCAGCTTTGTGAAATCATATTTTAAGAAATAATTGTTTTGGAATTCAACCATTAAAGGGAAAAAGTATAAATTTTTCTATAACGCATTTTTGTGGCACAAGCGATTTATCTCCCTTATTATATAACCGATATAGATAAATGAGGTATCATATTAAATAATAAGGTCTCCGCCATGGTAACATTATATATTAAGAAAGGAGTTTTTCGTAATTCGACCCTTAAAGGGCAAAAATGTTAATTTTTCTAAAATTAATTTTTTGTGTCTTAAGCAGTTTATCTCATTGGATATCTAACCAAAATTGAAAAATCAAGTAAGATTATGAGGAGTAATGTCTCAGATTTGGTGACATCATATTTTAAGAAAGAATGTTTTTGGAATTCAACCCTTAAATGGAAAAAGTATAAATGCTTCTATAACGCATTTTTGTGTCACGTGCCATTTATCTCCTTTGATATCCAACCGATATAGATAAATGAGGTATCATACTAAAGATTAAGGTCACCGCCGTGGAAACATTATAATTTAAGATAGGAATTTTTCGTAATTCGACCCTTTAAGGGGAAAAAATGACAATTTTTCTAAAATGTGTTTTTTGTGTCTCTAGCCATTTATCTCCCTGGATATATAACCAAAATCGATAAATGAAGTAGGAGTATGAAGAGTAATGACTCAGCTTTGGTGACATCATATTCAACCTCACTTTTCACCGAATTTTTTTTTTCGCGAAATTTTCGCATGGGTCGTCTAGTAATATATTAAACGCACCATAGACCGATTCGTCGCGAACACAAAGAATTTGATGCTGATAATCCAGAACGCGTTGTGGTCGTTTTTTTTTTCACTTAGTGAGCGGTTTAGATCTCTGAGCGTAACATGCAAAACAAACATAACAACCGAAATATGTCTTTTACACGATGTTCCAACTTCTCTTGTGCGTGTCGCCACTCATTCTATTTGCACTTTTATTATTATTATTATTATTATTTTAGTTGTAAAGGAGGGAGAAACCACGACAAAACTGACATCTTTTGTTTATAAATGTGAAAAGTTTTGACCAGCTCCCTGCAGAGTGTTTGGCCGAAATAATAGCAATCTAAACTGATGGCGCAGTTCAGTCCTTTGCCATATCATCTGTATTCAATAAGACTCTGTTCTTGCGGGCGTTTTCCGCTCTAGTTAATCTTAAACGGGGAATTCTGCTCGCAATCTTCGCCGCTGCGGCAGCACCTGTGCCAATTCAGTGGCTGCTGACTTGTTTCCCGAGGAAACTTTCTCCAGATAAGCCTGTGCTGACAAAGCGCGCCTTTAATCTGGGCCGCTTCCAGCGTGGCGGAAAGAGCTCAAAGAAGTAACATCAATATCCCGCTAGCGAGCTAGCGAGCGGGCGCAAGTTTGCGGCCGAGGAGGTAATCGATGGCTCAGACCGAGAAACGGCGCCAGCCCTTAATCCAGGCGTCTCCGCTTTATTGCAACACTCTGACACTTCGGAAGGCGGCGATCCTACTTCTGTCCCTGATTGAACTTCGATCGTCTGGAATGGAATACAATTATCAAGCTCATAACAAAAGAAAACTCGGTTGGATGGAAATGGATGAGAAGAAATATGTAAATTATAAACCTAGAATATGGCTAAAGTAATCGGATCTTGAGGATAAAAAAAAATGAACCGCAGATCAGTATTTACACAGAAACCTAGAAAAATTCAGGGACACTATAAGAGAAAGAAAACTAAACTTTTATGGACGCTTGTATCAAATGGACAGCTGACCAGGTTGACCATTTGCTTGAATATTTGATTTCATTTGGAAATCAAATGGCATGGTTAAAATAAACTAGCCTCTAGTCTAGACCATGGAAAACATTATTAACAACAAATATGACTTTATAAGACTAATTAACGTTGTAAAATTTTCTGTCCTCATGGAAAAACTACTACTCTAGAGAATGATGCCATACGAAAAGAGGCCTTGAGTGTACACGCGAAGAATTTCTAGGAAGAGAAGAAATAAAGTACTGAACTGTAATCTCAGGTACAAGAGGCCAAAACATGCATCAAAAAATAGAACGTATTAGAAAAAAAAAAAAAAAATTAAGCTATCTTCGATGAAAGCTTATAGCCAATAGGAGAATTGAGGGCAAAAGCTCTGGCGATAACTACTTCTTTAAGTTCCTGGAAGGTGTAGAGAAATACTCTCGTAATTCAGAAAAAGTAAGATAATTAAAAACTGAAGTGAACTACACTTAACGGTTCCTTGAAGTTTATTACTCGGTACACAATACAACAGGTAAACCATAAACAAATGTGGGTACAGTGATCAGAAGACCGTCGAGAATTTCAGCCTGGTCCTGATCCGGGGTAGAGTGACGGCTTCTACTTCTCGCGAACTTTCGGTGGTCTTCTGTAGTTGACGCTGGTTCAGCGGTCAGGCTGGAACTGGCGGTGGAGCGGCCGGCTACGCTTATATAGGCGGCCTGGCGCAGGAATTCCGTTGTGTGGTAGTACGGCGACCTCTGTAAGAAATAGTCCCACTTAGCTTCTAGATGATTCTATTTGTTTTCCTGGTTTGTTTTGATGCCTCTGCGCCTGTTTGGAGTCGTATATGTATCCCGGCGTGCAGGCGCGTTGTGTGTGAGGTCTGCCTGGCAAGGGGCCTTTACTGGCAGACTGAACAAAAACAATAATGCGAAATGCTGAAATTTTTCAAGGAAGTTAACTATGAAGCTTCGGTCTACGGTTTGTAATGAATCAGTACAATTCATTTACAGTGACTGAGTATTGCATAGCCGAGGATTAAGAAAAATCCTATATTCATTCTGTTTGGACCGTTGTTCAAACCACCAACGTTTAAAGCGTAATTCGAAGTTGTATATAGGTACGTACATCCCCTCCTAACGATCACTAATACACAGGCAGCAGGTCAAACAGGTTTGAAAGAGTGCTTTCAGGAGGAGAGACGGATTCAGCCTTAATGACTTATGATGCAACTTTTATCTGCACTCCACCGTCTTTTATTTTTTTTTAAATTTTCTGAATCATTATCATCCTCAACAGTTTCCAGCCTCTGGCCGGGTCAGCTTCATGCAGAACCCTCTCCATTTTCTTCTTTCATCCCACCACCTCTCTGTCGTCACTTTGTTCCAGTCCTCTCCTCTCATCCGTACACCCTCCTCCACTCCTTTCAGCCATCCATCTCTTGGTCTCCCTCTGGGTCGTTTACTATGTATCTTAATTTCATGGATTTTTCTTGGGATTCTCTGAGCCTCCATTCTCTTTACATGTCCATACCATCTCAGTCTGGTCCTCTCTACCCTTTCCTGTAGGGGTTCCTTTTTTATGGTGCGTATAATCACTTCATTCCTAATTCTGTACGTTTTAGTGACTCCCATTCTACCTCTTAAAAACTTCATTTCGCTTGCTTATACTCTTCTGATGCCCCGCTTTTTCATTGTACACATTTCAGCAGCGTAAGTCAAGATAGGCATATAGTATGTATGACAGATTACTCTCTTGCTTCTCTGTGGCACCTCTTTATTCCATATCAGGCTTTTAATGTTTCTTAGAAACGCCTCTGCTTGTCATCCTCTTTCGCTTATCTCGCCTTCTTTTCGTCCACATTCCTCTAATACACTCCGCAAGTACTTGAACCTGGTTACTTTCTTTAGTTGTTCCCCTGCCATCACAATTCCTTGTGTTAACCTATTTTTCTTTCTGGTTGTTACCATGTACTCACATTTCTTTACATTAAATTTCTGGCCGTATTCCTGCACACTGTCGGTCCATACATCCAACTGCACTTCCTCTCCATCACCTCCCCAGATCATCAGATCGTCCGTAAAAGCTATCACCTTTATGTTTTCCTCTCCCATCCTCGCTGCCACCTTCTGAATTATTTCATCCATGATTACAATGAAGAGTAGTGGTGATAGGGCACTTCCTTGTTATAGTCCATTCCTTTGTTCCAGCCAATCTGATCTTCCTTCCCCTATTTTCACGTAGCTCACACTTCCTTGGTACAGTTCCGTCACTCTCCTGATGGTTTCTTTTGGAACTCCTCTCTTCTCCAAGGCCTTCCATACCTTACTCCTGTGTACACAATCATATGCTTTCATAATATCGAGAAATACCAACATGAATATTTGTCTTAAATTGTTTCAGTGTTTGAGATGAATGGATCAGTATATATATATATATATATATGTATAATAATTTATTCCAGTCCGTGACTTCCTCACGCCTGAAATCAAGTTCCAGCTTCTAGCCACTGCCCTCTCGACCATTCCAGGTACTACTACTCATCGCCAATATGTGCCTTACACACTCCCAAAACTCTCTTTATCTGTATTTCAATTACTCCAAACTCAGGTTCTGTCTGTGTTCTGATCCAGGCCAGTTGTAGCATCGTTGATGTTAAGGTATAGCTGGCATCGCTGGAAATGCCACGGAAACTTTGTGCGTTAGGATGCGTGTCCAGTGACATATTCAGTAGTGACTAATGAAGTGAAGCGTAAACAATGCAAAGTGAACAACATGTCGATGACAAAGACTAAATATGAATCACTTCAGGTAGGGGTAAGCATGTGAAACCAAAAACATCGAAGGATCCCTACGACTACAATATTTTGAAAATGGTATGCTAATGCTAAATTGATGGCTGATAACGTTACGGTAAATTACCTCGTTTATGACGGAGAGTTAGTTGAGATTTTAAATCGCACAAACTACTACGTGCGGTCAAGACCGTAACATGAAATTTTTGAAGAATAAATACAAAAATACTACTTTCAAGGCTGTTCAGCTTTATTTGAGTTTAAATCATCCTTGTTCACAGGAGCAAAAGAGGCAAAAAAAAAAAAAAGAAGATTCCAGTAAGACCAATGCGTTTAAATATAAATTTTCTAGATGTCACACGAAAAGTGCAAAAAAGAGTAATGTATTCTGTAATTCTAGTTACCAAATTTCATTCGGTACATTGTCATATTACAATAAGCGATTCTTTTTTCATTACGTTTATTTTGTTCTGTCGTCAATTGCTAGTTATAGTTAATGATTTTCAATCGACCAGTGTAGCTGCGTGAGTTAATGCGCTACGACAATGGATCGCACAGTTACAATGGTACCATGTTCAAATCGTGATTTCGATAATTTTCCCAATCACTAAAGTAAATGCTTGGACAGTCCCTAATTTTCGCCTCATAAACTAAACATTTCACAAACATAAAATACGCTTATCATGCAGAACACAAGTTACACAAACCCCAGCTAGATGGCAAAGCTTGAGCTCGCCATATTGCTCCAGGAACTGACAATCCATGGTTCTAACTACTCGTACCTTAATTACAAGCCACGATGAAAATCAAGGCTTTGCGTGATCCGATAGGGTACATTAGAAAATTGTAATAATAATAATAAGAAGAAGAAAGGATTTTTTTCCTGTTCGTTCACTTAAGATAGTTTTCTTTTTCACACTCGTTAGTTTCTTGCAGGGATTGTTTACACTGACTACAAATTGTGCTCAATTACTGAAGTATTGTTGTTATCAAGGATCGATTCGAAACATTTTATCTACTTTCAGTTGCTAGAAGTGATGACGTTCTCTAGTGATTGTGGGCAATTAATTGATGTCATTCATTGTAACATGTATATGTTATCGGCCAAACCCGATATCAGGCCAAACTAGTTTGTCCTAAGCCAAGAAGGTCTTCCTTATGTGTGATAAGATATACTAGTTAAGCCCAGAACAATCTAGTTTGAGCTATATACTTTGGGATTAACTAGTTTGGCCTAGTCTGAACTGATTTCGACGGTGTTTTGAGCTGCTGTGATGTCACTTTCTGTATTAAGTTACCGACCAAATCCGATTTCAGGACAAACTAGTTTATCCTAGGCTAAACCAGGACTTCCTAAGCGTGACAGCATCATCTAGTTTATCCACATCTTTCACCGGTAATAAACAAATACAGCATTTGAAGATAGATGTCGCAAAAATTACGAAGAACTTGGTAAAACTTTTCTTCTGATCTAGTTAAACCTAACTACATCCGCCAGTGAAAAAGCCACGTTCCCAAACAGCATTTCGTAGTCGCCACATATTTCGGCATTTTTAATTTAATTTTTGGCGATTTTTCTGTAAAATATATGTGAGAATAAACTAGTTGATCCGCATGGCTTTAAATCAGTTCGGCCAGTTACATATATACGTCAATGATACGAAATATTCTACGATGGTAGGTCCCATGCTATTATTCTTCTAGTAACTGTGTCCACATATTAACATTATATCTTTGAAGGAGAAAACCTATGGCACAGCAATAGTGCTCTTTTGGGAGGATTATACCATTATTCCCATTTTGGCCACATTATTTTGATTTATTGCCATATGTATGTATCACTTGACATGCTAAACACAATCGTTAATTAAAGCGGCTGCATGGAACTGAACGTTGTAATATGACCACTCATTTCACTATGCGCCCACAGATGTCTGCAGTATCATGGAGATAAGCTGCCACAGCTTTATGACCAGCAGGGGTATCTGCAGCGCAGGGGGCGTACAGTATGTCGCGTGTGACTGATAACCTCTTCGTGTTTCTCCCTAGCTTCTGTCCACTCCTGCTCAACTTCTGTTACCATCGCAAACAGTAAAGATCCTTCATCGCCACTTAGAAACTTCCCCACACTTGCTTCAGGTAACATCGACTGTTAAATAGCATTTACGCACTCTTCCTCTTACTACCAAGAATTTGAGCAATAAGATGATTACTAACATTTTTAGCTAACTTGTGAATCAAATTTGTATGATACTTATTTATGATATTATTTACACATCACCCATAAAAAAAGCATATTTCTTCCTATTAATTATAAAAAAAAAATCTTTATTTCGAGGACACATTACTAGAACTACAGCTGTATTTTATTTGCAGCAATTTATTCGGCTGCTTTGTAAGTTTTGATTCCTCATAGTACACACAGCGAAGGACGGGAGTAACGGTTCACTTCCCGAAGACGGAATCTAACTGGTCACGCCTGGCAATAGATCCTCATACGCTTTCCATTACGCTAAAGTTGGCGGAAAAATGCTATTTGATAATGAAAATAGGTTTAAATAAGAAGAGTGAACGAAACTAATGAAAAACTCAGTTTCTGAAGGGTAGCGTATGATAATTTTTTAACATACATACGCGAACTTAATACATTCGGGCAGTATAGCTCAAAACGTATTTGCTTATATAAGTCGTCAATATGGCCTCAATGAACACTGATAATACTCATCATATTCTTCGCTTGCCGATTAGTGTAAAGCTTTAACATGCACTAAAATAATTTAAAATTTGTTCAAACCAATGTATCTGACAAGTCAAACGGAATATAATGATGAAACATGTTAACTTAAAAAAGAAGAAGAAGAAGAAGAAAAAAAAAGAGAACCCATTTTCCTTCTGATGACTACTGTTTGAACAGTTGATTCGAAATTACTGCTATTAGTTGAGACAACAGTTGTGAAAGTTTGACATCAGGTATTCATTCTATCTGAATCGATGTTAAATGGGATGACTGTATATTTGGAAGACAGTTAAAAAAATTAATTTAACTTAGCGTTAATAAACTATAATTCTGGTATGAAATCGATTATTATACGGTTGTTTAAGAGATAAAACTAAAAAAAAAATCCCTACTTGCACAAAATAAAATAAGACTATGCTGTTGCAACAACTCGTCAAAGTCTTTTGATTTTAATTTTAAATAAGCATTTGGAAACAGCAAGTCAAGTAGCCAGCTCATAATATTTTTTATTATTTTTAATATTGTATCAATGTATTAAACTCTTTACTTATTGAAACTCTTTATTCAAACTACCCAAGCCTTGTTACGGATTGGAATCGGCCATAAGAAGCAATACTAGCGCCATAATCATTACTTTATGAGGACAACCGAACAGTTCGCATCCGCACTATGTCCTTTCACCCACCGAACACGTTGGGTAAGCAGTAACCTGGCGTACAGGTGCAGCCGGGTTCAAATCCCGGTCCGGCTATCCAGAATTCGGTTTTCCATTCCATGCTTTCCATAATAATTCCAGGTGAATGCTGGTATCATGCTTTTAAAGGCCGTAGCCTTCCCGTTCTTTGCCCCTAGTTCTTTTCCTCCTCCAATGGCCTCGACGTTGACAAGGAATGGAAAAAAACACCATTCTACCTTCGTTATCGCATAAACACTGCATTATCGAAGAGAAATAGGACAACGTGGGTGGAATTTTTACCTTTCTTAGAAAAGAACTCTTCTAGTTTTGAAAGTATTCACGGTGGAAGTATACAAGGAACTTAAATTTTTCTTCGACCAACGATGTGCAGTAAACTTTCTATACAGGTGGAAGGATTTTACATATTTTCTATAGAGTGGTGCAAACATGACTCTTGGATACTACTGCGTTCAGCAATTGCTTTGAATCTGCTGAGTAGTTGTCAACATGATCGCTTCCTAAGTCTCACTCCACACAAACACCGCACCCACTGCCTGCAGTCATCCTCGCCAATTTAAGAAGAGGCCTCTCCTCTGCCCTTTCAGAATCGGTTAATAGTGAAAAATTTCAGATGAGCAGTCTGAAATTAGAACATTGTGCTTTCAAGTTGTGAACTCATTTCGCCTCACGTGCCGGCTGTGTCGCGGGCTTGTCTCCTCTGCCCCTGCGAGTGCCTGCTGCAGCAGGTGTTGTGGATACAGGAATAGCTGGGCTGGCGCTCCACGATCAATGCACTCTCCCGCAGCCCTACTACCCCACACGCTCCTAATATAACAACTCTCTCATTCGGAAAAAGTATTCTAACGAATCAAAATACCTGTCTCGACGTTTAAAAAGATTTTCGCTTTTTGGTGCCAATTTATATCACCTCGTTGTTATTAATGTCTCTGTAATAGCTAATACGGTAATTTGAGCTCTAATCTGTGTTATAATTTCGTTGGGTGGAGAACGATGACGTCACGTGCCAACCTTCACTCGAAAATTAACAGCAACCAGAGGTATTAGTAGAAAATCGAGGTTATGTGCGCAATGTAATAGCTAAGTAACTGTGATGAAATGAATTGCTAGAATACAGTCATTGAAGTAATTCATTATTAAAAAAGTGATAAAACTTTACGGTTAAAAAAAGTGTAATAAATTGTTCTTTACGACTAAAGTCCTTCCAGTAGATGCCATTTTTCAATCTCTAATGTCTGGCTGTAATCATTAGTTATGTACGTATTTACATCGGACATCACAGGCGAGTTACATTACACGTGATGTTAAGACAATTAAAAGTAAAAACGAGGACGATTTCTTAATAGCGTTTTCTTCGCTTTTAACGTTGGATGCGTGTTCAATATTGCAGGGTCACTTACGTTGTTAAGTCCGCCATCACTAGGTATTTAGCGAGATCGTCTCTTTCTGTTTTTTTAAAGCTTCTTTTAAGTCCCTTCAAACAATAGAGATTCTATTCAAATTATGCAGAGGGTACTCTTATAATAAGACACAGATCGGCTTCGTATTTTAGCCAGATCAGATAAAGTACTTTCGATCTAAAAAAAAAAAAAACAGATATATTCTAGACTCTTGAGGATGCCCAAAACCACCGTCACTGGCTTACAATATGCTAAGATCTCTCTTAATAACTTCACGGTACATGGTGTTTCTGGTTCCATGCCATTTATTTATAAGGATATCTTTAATTCTGCTCCTAAAATGTAACCCACTTACATGAACTTTATTATTAATTTGTGTATTTGTAATATACATAATTTTATTAACTTATGTAAATTATGATTTGTTGTTACTAGATATAATAAACTGATAACACTTGTGGAAAGCGATTACCAAGAAATACTAATTTAATCTTCATGAAATCTAATATGCTATAGTAACAGACTGAATTATTCATAGCACTGCATATTGCCACATATATTCTCATTTAAGTTTCGCTAGTTTAATACTTTGCCACCATTCAGTACAGCAGAATTTAATAAGAGTGGAAGAAGTGAGTAATTTTTAATCACTACAAACTTCTGTTCAACTGTGCTTTGCGTTTATTCAGTGAATACATAAGAGAATGCAATTGTTGGTTCGTATACCGTATGGGCCGTTAAATCTGTCGATTCCGTTAGCTAAAGTCGCCTACACCCTCGGGAAACCTCGACGCCATGATCACTCTCTTTCGTGTGCCATACAGCAAACTGACACTTTCCTACCTAAGTGCAAGAGGATTATGCCAATAATTTATGGTTTCGTTAACTAATATACACCTGACTTACGTATTGTTACACAGCGTAAAATAATTATGGGACGCTCGAAGTAAAATAATTCCACAAGGAATGGTAAAAATTTATTCCTGCTCTTAAGTTTCACCTCAGTGAATTTCCCTCTATTTTATTGCTGAAACAGCACCTTCAGATTGGCTACATTGGTTTATGTTGGCCTAAATTTAAAATGTTCTCTTAGCTTTTAATTTCTGCTGCTTCATTCAGTGGATGTTAGGAAGCAACTCGTTTATTTACAGCATACTTTTTTGTAGTTTGTATCTAAAAAAATGTGACGGAATGGAAAAATAATGTTGAAGAGTGATACTTAAACGCCGGAATTTGCCTTCTTTAATTTCATATGAAAAACAGTCAAGCAGTTTGCAAATAACGTCGGTTTTTCCTCATTAGGATTATCGGTCTCGGCAACCGTGAGGTTATTTGAGCCGGAATAGGTTTGTATTCTTTTTGGTGAAGGACGAGAAGGTTTCCAACCAAAGGAACTATACCTGGATTCATTATGGGTAACCATGAAAATCATAAATCAACATGCCCACTCAGGAGACAAATCAAGCGCCTTATAGAATGCCAACCCCAGTCCTTATCACTCACCCAGCGGTACAAAATCTCTGCTTCAATTCTCAGTAATGCCTGCAAATTTTACAGAGACTTAACATGCTCTTTACTGCTGCTTTGCGTGAAGTACGTTGTTAATATTTGGTGATTTGGATTGAATAAACTTAATGTTTGGCAGGTGAAACTCCAATACCTAGAGGCATAACTACTCTTCGTGGTATCAAGAACGAGAATACCATACGCATTTAGTCTTCCCACCAGAATTTCACGCGTAGTAATTGCTTTATCGTGTGATCTTTGTGGTCATCGCCCCTTGCGTTCTAGCCTTCATCACTGCGATTGGCAGATAATTTCTCTTTATCACCTTCTCGATCTCCAATTTACCTGCCCAAAGCATATTTTTCACAACACACCTTGGCACAAATCATTCACCTTCCTTAAAGGGATGGCGAGTTTCCGTTATATCCTTTCGCATACATTGCTTTTAGGATTCTTTACTAAAAAATAAACGAAGCTCTCTGATTGTCACTCGATTGTCTGTCCGTCTTTCTCGTAATCGAAATAAGCTTCACACTTCAAATATGCAAATCTTACGTAATTCTTTCTGGCACAAAATTGAACTTTTAAAAATCATATACTTGCGGGTATTTGGGTTTTATTGAAGTATAGAGGTTGAAAAAACTTTTTTTTTCTGCTTTTGGCGTTGAGTGCAGATGTTTAGAGCTTGTAAAGTGTAGAACTATGATAGTGTTTGAATTTTTTAACTGATAAATAAAGACACGAGAAGTAATTACTTTTTCAATACTTTTGTTATCAAACCCATCTCAAAAACATTGTAACCTTCAACCTTACATCTAATATAGCTTGCGAACAAAAGAAGCAAACACTTTATTTTGAGGCTACTTTGTGGTATATTCATACAATTTTATTGAATCTATTTTAATTCGTAATTAAATTGCATCCAGATGTATCTTTTAAAAGTTTTACTCAAGCTGTACTACTAGACTGACGAGTTGAAGAACCATGGGGCCTGAAAATATGCTAATTATCCATAATTCTGCCACGCGACTATCGTCTGACCCGCCTCATGCCAGATATCTGGAAAGATCATTGGAATAACAAAGCCTAAATGTGCAAGACTCAGCTAGCAAGTGTCATTTTATTATTCCAGAGAGAGGTAAACAGTAGCAAAGAAGACATTACGCTTGATCGAATAGTCTCCCCAGTTACAGTTCCAAATGTCTTCTACGAGACACCCCCTCCGATGATATCCTGACTTTGCACCTGTCATGGTATCCCATGTACGCTGTACACTGGCCCCATTCGTCACATCACCACTCCCTCCCGTTCCTACCTTTCCAATCTGGACACTGTGTCCTTGTAGGGGAGTGGTTAATTTCCCCTTATCATGTAGTTGTAAGGAAAGCCGAGTGAGGATAGAGCAGACTGACCTTAAGCTGCCTCTGTTAACTAAACAAGCTGCAATGACTCAAAACGAACAAGTGAAATAGCTGTAACGTTTTCACAACACAGTTTTGGTTGAACTGAGCATGGTGGGTAACGTCTAGAATCTGGTGAACAGATCACGTTCGAACCATGATCCGACCATACCCATTCCGGTTTTCCATGTTCTTGTCGAAATCAATCTTTCGAATACTGTCATGATTCCTTCATATTGGCCACGATCGATTTCCTTCATGTTCGATGTCCCATAATCCCCTCCAGCTCCAATGGCCCCAAAGCCTAACACGCGTAAAGCCCTCCGTATAAAATACTTACAGGTAAAGTAAGAACTTATACAGTGCACGGGGAATAAGAGAACGAGTTCGGAAGATGTGCGGAAAAGCTAAGCGAGATTTTTCTCTGAGCAGAAAAAAGTTCCTGCGACGAATTGTGAAGTTGTTTTTGGTGTAAGGCCGATGTATTACGGTTCGCTGCTTGTCGATACTTGAAGGTATCGATCCAAGGAGTGAGTCGGCGTTTTCCGGAAGGATAACTGGTCGCCAGTCATTATGTTCGCATTAGCAGCCCTTTCCCTTCCCGCGGCCCTCTCAACAGGTCCTTATAACACGGAACCTGTGCCATGCCTCGTCATAATGGCCTCGGCAGAATTTTCCATTCCCGACATCCTCGCTGAAAGCGATAATTTTACTGCAGCCTCGCTGTTGACGAAGTATTACTGTTTTATCCAAGAATATTGGAAAAATACGGAAGCATACTTACTAGCGTAAGGGTTCAAAATAAATTGGCTCCTCTACAACAAGTACCAATTAAATATCAGTCAACCCCACAGTCGCTACGAGTAACAAGTTCTCTTTTATCTTTGTTTTTTGGTTTTATCTTTACGCCTCGTTGAATTCGAGGTTGTTGGAGTCTGGAAAGGACTGGGGAAAAGGAACGTGAAGGAATTCTACAATGACCTTTTGAAGGAACCATCATGAAATTGACCTGGATTGATTTCAAGAAACCATGGAAAACCAAAATCAGGATGGTGAAACCAAGATTCGAACCCGCGTCCTCCGGAATGCGAGGTGAGGGCGTTATCGTCATTTGAATAAGTACATAAATAGAGTTCTGTTATTTGAATCGACTGCAATATGTGTAGGAAAACAAAATACGATCCTTTAAACATGTAAAAACAGAAAATATTTCTTTAAATTTGTTTTCTCTCAGAATACATTTGTCTTTTATAGAAACTGTAGATTATATCAAACCTCGTAGCAATTCTTATCCTATCTACTTCTGGATAAGACTGTCACCAATTATCTACATAGTTAAATAAATACTATAAATTTCCACTGCGAGATTCGTTCTTTAGATACAAGTGCATACTGTAAAGTGATTGCTATCCAGTTCGGCCCAAACGTTTTAGGCGCCTGACATCAAAAGTTCCGATTTTTAGCAGTCTCTTACAGTATGTAATAATCCAGAAATTCAAAACGACGTTAATAATGACTTGTGTTTGCAATGACTGACACTAAATGTAATTTTAGTAACGGTATTTCAACAAATAAATCTGCTAGGAAGAAACTTACATCAATACTATCACAGTACCCGGGGTTGCCCGGTCTACTTGATTTGCCTGTACACTATTTTTATGTTTCCGACGTGAATCATGTGTACCAAGTTTCATTAATTTGGCACCAGTCATTTCCTGAATTAAACTAAACATTGATAAACCCAAACATTTTCCAGTACTCTCTGAATTGTAAGCTGTGATACGGAATGTCTGTTTACATTTTGGTCCACGTTGCATTTCAAAGTATTCACATAATCTAAACATACATAAATCTGTATCTGGAATATATCTGTTTGTACCGGCATCCCGCAGAAAATACAGATTTTTAAAGGATTTTCACAACTTGAAGCATGTGGCCCAAGTTAAAATGTGATGTATATGTTGAGACATTAGAACACATGTTTTATCAGTATTTTAGCATAATTTTAAAATTGTTGAATCGATTTTGTCTGGATTTAAAACTCTGGATTTCTATAAAGACCATTGAAAATTAAAAGGGGTGGGACTTTTGTAAACCAAATTCAGACATTATTTTTCTTTTTGTTTTAAAGTATACGTTTACAAAATTCCATCGATATTCCATAAAAAATCAGGATATGTGTATAGAACATTTAGGTGAGTGTAAAAGGCGAAAATAGTTTTGTTTTTGTTAAACTAACTTTGTTTTAAAGTATTCTTGTGCCAAGTTTCTTAGAAATTGGACAAAAACTGTAGCTTTGTCTGAAGAACATTTACAAAAATTGAATGCAGTAAAGGGTCTGAGAGGTTGGATTTTTGCAAACAAAATGTAGGCATTATTTTTCTGTTTCTTCTAAAGTATGTGTAAATTTCCTTCAAAAACGCAATGAATCTGTAGCTTTTTATAAAGAACATGACAAAAATTAAGGTGTTGGAAAGGAGGAGGTGGGTTAGGTTTTTGTAAAGCAAATGTCGACAGTGTTTTTCTGTTTATTTTAAAGTATACGAGTGCATACGTCCTTGAAAATCTGATATAAACTGTAGCTTTCTATAAAGAAAATTATTAAGGGGTGGATATGGGGAGAGGGGGTTGGTTTTTGTAAAAAGTAATGTGGGCAGTATTGGTTCTTTGTTTTAAAGTATGCGAATGCTGAGTTCGATCGAAATCGGGTAAAAACTGTGGGTTTCTACAGAAGAAAATTAAAGCTGTAAAAGGGGAAAGGGGTTGCTTTTTTATTTATTTTTGAGAAACTTTCTCGATGAAAAAATACATGTATGTGCCAACTTTCATCGTGATTGGTCAAACTATGTGGACGTCTATTAATCTCGGATGAAAATATATATATCAACTATATTTTTTATATATAAGATTTTGTTGAAGATGCTTCTGTAACAGAAGTGAAATCGACAATTTGCTCAGTAAAAGAATCATAGTACAGCAGCGTCAAATTCAATGCGAAACCCTTGGCTCGCATAACGCTGTTGTCATTTAAATACAAGCGATCGATCGCAGACGCCGCTTATGTATTCAGAGCGGCTAACTCAATTCCGTGCTGATAGTGTTATGAAATCGACACACGGCGAGTAGACCTGTTATCGTTTCAGTACAAGGCTAATAACCATTCGAAGGCATAAGGAAACTTACATCGCGCATTAAATGTAGCCATCCCAAAGCATATCAGATAGCAAAAAATTTACTTGGTCAAACTTCCGTGTAGTTAAGGTTAAAGTACAAGTAGGAGGAACTACATTTTCACTTCCAAATATATTGTTTATCTTTCATCCGCGTACCTTGACACAAGCAATGTTTCTTATTTAAGTTATCGCGCGTGTTTATTACATATTTTTTTGCTGGATTATTTTTTAATGATTCTCTAGTATAAGGCACAGTAATAACTGTCGTCATCTTGAGATAAATTCGTTTTGAGGCATATGTCTATATATTGGTTGAAGGTTTATTTCAGTTTGGAAATAGGGTTATTTTGACTTACATTAGTATCTACTTAAACATAAATTCAACAACATAACCCATCCTACAAAACTGTGTTTAAAAATGAATTACGGTGATTTGAGGCTTTGCAGAATTTTCAATATTTGACTTAGAATTAATTGAAAATGATATATCAAATGAAAGAGGAAATCAAACAGTTTCGTTGTACCCAAGCGCATGCAGTGTTTCCTCTATCGTCCACTAGAAATCTCTAGTACTAGAGGTGGCAACTGCTGAACAGAAAGCTTTTTGCGTTTTACAGTTTGCAAAGTGTGAATCTGTACTTACAGTTCAACGAGTGTTCCCTTTTAAGTTCCATTTCAATCCTCCAAGGAGTAATAACATCCGTAGATGGTACTATCAGTTTGAAGACACAAACTGTCTTCGTAAAGGGAAGAGTACGGGACGACCAAGCCTGGCTGGAGAATGAGTTGAACGCACAGCCCCAAGATATCTGTTAGCAAGGCCAGTCCTGAATTAACAATTAAAGTGACGTCTAGACGTTGAGTTTTAAGGAAACGCTTACATCTACGTCTTTATCGTTTGAAGCTGTTACAAGCTCTAAAGCCTACAGACTGCCGTTTTCGCAGCAACATAGCGAACGAAATGTTGATTTCTCGATCGTCTCATTTTCAGTGATGAATCATCAATTCACCTAAATGGAAATGTGAACACTCATAATGTGCATCTCTGAGGATCAGAGAATCTCCAGGAGGAGGTACTGCTGATAGGACACTGCCCAAAATTGAATGTTTTTTTTGTGCTATATCTCGGCGGAAAATTTATAAGCCTTTCATTTTTGGCGATGCAACTCTAACTGGTATTTCTCATCTTTATACGCCATATGGCTTTCCTCAACTGCAACATGGTGAACCAAAGAACTTCTTTTGGCAGCAATATGGTGCGCCGCCTCACGATTGGTTAGACGGCGTTGTACCAACCACTGGATTGACCGCCATGGGCCGGATTACAGGGCTTGTTTCGCATGGCCTCTAAGTTCACCCGATCCGACGCCTGGCGATTTTTATCTTTGGGGGTTCACAAAGGATCGTGTGTATGTATCTCCGCTATCAGCTAACCTAACCGATTTAAGAAACAGGATTGAAGCAGTTGTTGCATCAATTACTGCAGTGACAGGTATTGGAAGAATTCGCCTATTTGCTGGATGTGTAACATTTGACACACTGAACATTCGTAGGTAAAAGAATTGATTTGCTCTTTCATTCGATATATCATTTATAATTGTAAGTCAAATAATAAACATTCTGCAAAGCTTCAAAACACGATATCCATTTTGAAATTCCCTGTACATGCGCATAAATGTTACCTGTGGCTTTGAGTATGTCTTTTTAAAAAAAAAAAAAGATGAATCGCGTATGCCATAAAAAAAAGTATTTTGTTTGATTGTTGTACGCCCAGCAGCACCGCCTGAACTGCCGTATTACGCATGTACTAGTCTTGTGTAGTTCGTACCGAGCGTGGTGGTGTAACGGATAGCGTTCTGGCCTCACATTCGGGAGGACGGCGGTTCGAATCCCCGTCCGGGCATCCAGATTTGGGTTTTCCATGGTTTCCCCAAATCACTCCAGGTGAATGCCGGGATGCTTCCTTCAAAAGGCCATGGCCGAATTCCTTCCCATTCCTTGCCCCCATCCTTTCCCGTCTCTAAAGACCACGTTGTTAAAAAGGGACGTTAAACTGTTACAAAAAAAAAAAAAAAATTGTGTAGTTCGCGAATGAACTAGTTCGGAAGAGCGCTCCCACAGTCGAACTACGCGATCTAGTTCCCAGATCTTTCGCTCCTTGGATCGCTCGATTCTTTTCCGAAGACTGACTTTTGTTTTAGGTTATTTGTTACTATGTCACGTAAAAGGAAACAGTTCACTGTGGACACATTTCACTGTAGCGGTAGCAAAGCGAACGAACGTTCTGTCTTTCTGGAGACCGAGAGGGAAGCGACCTAGTTCGCTAAGGAGCTGCGAACTAAACTGAGTGCTACCGGTCGTGAACTATTATGCCCAGTAATTTTATGAATAATTCGGTCAAAAACAACTGTTTTGGTGAATTTTGTTTTTATTCGATTCCCCAGAGGCGTTTCGCCCTTGTGGTGTAGGGAATCTTCAGTGGATATATACTGATATTCCTCGCATGCCGGTCTGGAACAGCACTTCACTCACTTTCACATAACTATTCATTGCAGTTTCATTTGAGCGTTATATCACTAGTTGTTTTTATGCTGCACTTGTTGTTGCAGTGAATATTTGCTGTTGATTTGCACATGTTTACTTCTTGGTGTTATACTATGAGTCGACATGTAATCACTTACTTTATTATATTTCTTATCTGCGCCGTAAAGTGTTTATTGTACAATTTGTGGGATATCTTAATTTTATTTGGGTCAATGTATAGCACTGGTGCCCTAATCGTTCACTATGGCCTCAAATTCTGGTAATATGACTGGCTGATATGTATGAGGATATATCTGTTCAAGTGGTGTACGATTGTAAATGAACTCACTTTGTTCCCGTCGTTTCCTGTTGGATTTTCTACTTGTCTAAAATCTATAATGTGGTGGGTGCCTTGGTGGGCAAACCACGTTACAATTATTTCTCATACCTTTATGATGAATAATTGTGGATTTTTAATTTTAATTTATATGAAGGAGTGGAAATTTATTAATTTAGCAAGAATCTCGACGTTGGTTGGAATTTAGGAAAAATTGTCACAATATGACATTTATTTCTTATCACTGGCGATTACAAGTCTGAGCGAATTTACCGTTAACATTAACACAAATTGGCAAAATCATAAAAGCAACGCTCAGAGTTACAATTAGCCGTCATGGGCAAGCAAACAATTGTATATTTACTTTTAAATATCTCAGAATCAAAATGCAAGAAATAATGACAACTGGAAACAATGAAAAATACAAGTTATGACTACCTCAGACAAAGGCATCATAATACTGTGACTTTACAGTTAAAAAGAAAATCATGGGCGCCAGAATGAACAATATATCATTCGAAAATAACTAGTTCTGGCAAATTATGCCGCTAGCTCAGGGGTTTTTACAATTACAAAGTGAGAACATGGACCTATCCTCTCAAAGTCGCTTACGGGTTCTGTTTCACGGAATGCACAATCACATGGCTTGGTCGTAATCAATTACCATTGTAGTTCTGCGTCTGATGTCTGTGATGAGTGTAGCGGACCAACGATATGTGAGATTATCTCACAAGTCGGCTATAGGCATCTCTGGTCTGGCAATGCGCATCATCGCATTACCGGCTGTGTTGCGGTGATAAGCTTGCTCCAGCAAGGCAAGCTGCAGATAGCGAAAGAAGTCAACTTTCCAAGTCGACCTCAGACTGGTGCGATCGAAGTTAGAATGTAGAATGTCAGCTCCTCGCTCTTCGGTCCACGAGGAAACTTCTTGCTCCGCCCATTTGTAGTCTCGAAGCTCACATACAACAAAAATTCCCAGGATTTTGAGTTATACGCTCATTTTGATTGGACCTTCAGGTCGGCACCTAATGTCACGTGATATCCTCGATATGTGATTTGGCCAAAGAATCCAACAGAGGTCGGACATATTCGGCTAAGTTCGCCGGAGCGAGAGAACATTCGGGTTTCGGACGGCAGGCTTTTCCCGCTCGGTGAGTGACCCATCCCCAGGGAGCAGTGTGTGTGGTCTGGCAAATCCCAAATCCGCGACGCCCTGTCGCCATGGCTCGGAAAGACCAAGATTAGCTTCAAGCCTACATAGCTCAATAACTCTTTAATATTCGCTTTGCTACGATATACTGTATAAGTTCACCATTTCATTACAGTCCTCACTTGGAATCTTGCGTACTTTATAAAATTACAACAAAAATCTATTCACGTGGTCGCCCAAGATTTATGTAAATTACTCTTATATTATTACATATATAATAAAAATGCACCTTGTAACGTGGCGACAGCGCGGCTCGTTACAATATGGCCGGCCGTTGGTGAAAAATGAAATTATGGTACAATAATTTCATTTTTAACTACCTAATTCTATCTCAATTGTGACTCAACAAAAACTTAAGCATTTTTATAATTACATTAATTTTAAATGTGATTCCAATAACCATCGGTATTCCTGCCTTGTAAGGTGAATATATAACGGGAGCATATGTCCTTTTGGCCGTCTTACAATTCTTTACAAACAGAAGCACGTGAATTCAGGTAGCCTTCCCAAATACAAAGTTAAATTAAACACAATACTAGAATATACATGAAAATAAATTATTTACATACATGTTTAAATAATAATAATCTTGAAAATATCTTGTATCAAATCTTATCATTAAATCACTAAAATGAAACACATTAATAAAACAAAACATTGTCAGAACACTTATGCAGAAAGTGGTTGAACTATACATTGTATTTACAATTTAGCGTGATGTTTTACTCATGTGCATAAAAATAATTCTGGCTTCAACAAACATCCATAAAGATGCTAGAGGTGAGCGTAAAATATCTCATTACATTGCGCGGTTTTAATCTCAAAACAACGGAATAGTTTAGTCGGATTCGGTGACGTGATTTGCGTCATGACCGACGGTTAATTGAACAAGCATTTCATAGAGAAGGTGTGTTCGTGTTCATGGACAAATATCACTAACTGTAATCTATATAAAGCACAAATATCAACTTTGAAATTATTTTCGTTGAGTGCACACAATCCTGAACTAAATGTATGCTGTCCAACAATAGTTTTAATCTAATTTACGGAATACTATACACTTTACAGTTAGGGTACGCGAAATACCGCTAGAACGAGGCGTGAAACTTTTGTTTTCTTTCCCATTCATTCTTGGGTATGCGCTACCTGCTAGAATTCTAGGAACCTGCCGGTTGAGTTCAGCCGTCTACCCGCGCTAATGATCTAAGCCGTTCGAGGGTAGCTGTCCCCAGCTCTCTCGATACCGTTACTTAGTATGAAATGATATAGCATGAAAAACTTCGATATCACCAATAATCTTATTGTTCACGTCTTCACCATCTGTGCAATTATCATATACAAAATTCCCTTTTAATTGAAGTTAGCATCAAATATAATTACCTTAACTTGCAAAGTTAGCTGAATTATTGAATATATTCCGTAAATAAAGTTTTTCCCCTTTAGCCTTTACAAACGCAGTCGCCTTTAACTTTTTGCTCTTCGACCTCCCTCTATCGTTAGCAAAATAACAGCAAGGTATTGTGAAACTCTCCTGTGTATCTGTAATTCTTCAACTTAAGATTCCTAATTTCTGTGATGACCAATACAATTTTAAACAAATCTTTCTGGCAAAGTTTCGTGTTCCATAGGGCATTATCTATGGCACGTTAGCCACCCTTTACAGATACACACAAACAAAGAAGTAAATTTCGTTGACGAGATAACTTGCGATCTTCGATCAACACAGACAAAGCGATATTACGCTCGCTGTACACTTCTGCTCAGAAAAGATAGAACGCAACTACCTAAGGTAAAACGTTACATCGAACTCATGCATCACAAAATGTTGAAACCCTTTTCGTTTATGTCACAGAATACATCTTAGAAAGCATATCACAATATTTGTATCGTTGTCAGATTCATTGTGATTGCGAAGACAAGAAATTGTGCGTGCTAATGGCGCTTCATTTTCCGCGAGTCCGTATCAATTTATCTGGCTCAGGAAAACATTTAATATTTCAAGATTTTTATCAAATCACGTCCCCTTAACAGCGTGAAAGTCAAAAGTGACTATTAATATTTCACGTGGACAAAATATAAAGTTCGGAATAGCGAATTAAGCATTAAAAATTCCGAATATGGAAATATCCTAAGTAGCTTCAACTATAAGTGCAACTTTGCTAAACTTGAATTTTGTTTGATTTTACGTTTATCTAATCTTTCCAGCAAAACAGACGGTTTAGACTAGCGGAACTGGCATCGGCGTTTTTTAAGCATGATAAATTTCGAAAGGCATCTAACCTAAAAGAATGTGTACTGTACATTTAATTTTTTTTTATATTGATCCAAATCGGACAATTTATAGTCAGCCTTTTCGTCATTGTATTTTGCATGCTACACAAATTGTTGAACAATTCCTACAAGGCGAATTTGAGACGTCCATGGATTCTTTTTATCACATAATTCCTTTCGGAATACACGCTCATCGCATATTTATTGAATGCGATAAAACGCTGATGCGAGGCGAGAAACGTTCGGCACTCAGTGATGACCCTAAGTCCAACATCTGCGTTCCCTAACAAAATTCTCGGAACACGCATTGTGCTAGCGGATCCCTTAGCCTTGCTAATGGGCTCAGCTGACGACCAGGTACCTGGGTTACACAACATTCTCGTCTGTCTTCCCTTCCAGCTGATTTCATTGATCCACCAGAATTTAGTTTCTGCAGCAAAATACTTGTCTTTTGACCTGAACGGGCACAGAAAAATTTCCCGTTGCTTTTCGATCATGGCGGTGTATATGCTATCATGCCTTTCTGTTCCATGGATACTCAAACCGAAACGCTTAATACAAGTTTTCCGGAACTGCGCGTCTGACCAGACGCATTCCTTACTCACAATTGCGATCTGCAGTGACTTTTGCACCATATCAACGCTTTTGCTGACACTATGCTCAGTAATCTGCCGCGTCACTGTCACGTCTTCGAGCAGTGTCCGATTGCAAATTTGCATTTGTGGAACTGCTTCGACCATGCCATCGACAAACGTAGTGTTGGAAAGCTCGCATTCCTCAGAGTTTACCAGCTGTTGGTCTGTATTCTGGGTTTGTTCTACTTGTGCAATTTCGATCCATTCATTGGTAATCGCAGCAGTTGGTACCTCTGTGTGTTTTTGTGATTCAGAATTTTTCTTTAATCCCTCCTTTTGTGGATCAACTGGCCCGCTTAAGTTATTAAGCATATTGTTCATCAACTTCTCTTGAGAATTAAATCGTGCATCAATACTCTGCTTAAGCGAATCCCAATTTCTCTTATTTTCCTCTTTTACTGAATCAAAAAGCTTGTTTAATTCCTGAAATTGCCTGCTTGATTCCTGCCTTTGTGAATCAAATTGCTGCCCTATTGCAGTCAACATGTTTAGCACTTGCTGTAATGATGGGGGTGGTGACTCTACAGGAATTTGGGCCATTTGTTGTGTCTGTTCTGAATGTGTGGGCGTATTCTGCGTCATTTCACCTACAGGTGACGGAAAATTTTCCATATCTTCCTGTGGCGACAAAGTAGACTGCGAACTATATGAGTGGGTCGGAACTTCAGAACTTACGTTCCCCTCCCCTGCAGCCAATATTCCGCATTCTGTTAACTGAACCTCGTTCATGATTTCGGGAGATTTTTGCCTATCAGACTGATCTTCCATATCGAAATCTTTTATCGTACGAGATCGTAGCTTCATATGAACACACAAACAATGAATTTACACCGCAATTGTGCAATGACGAAATCTAAATTCACTAGCAACAAAAATACCGCGAATTTCAATACACACAAATACATATACCCCTCCAAAATACAGCAAGAGAAAAGCAACGATGAATCATGCAACACAACACCATGAAAGCAGACTTACTTTCAAACACATGGGCAAAACATGCGTGTCTTTAATTTTCTTAGCAGCTACCATGCATTAAGAAATCAACACTGAAGTTACTCATTTAAAAATTTTAAACTGATCACAAAATTGTTATAATACAAAGTGTATTGCATCTCAATTGAAATACACAAATGAACTTCTTTTAATGCGTTGAAACAAAATAAATTTTATGCATTGAAACAAAATGAACTTTATGCATTAAAATACAAGTGAAACATCAAAATAAAATCTTGTATGAATATCTATTGACTACAAGAATAATAAAACAGCCAAAAACCATGTGCAACATTCCATGAAACTTTCTGAATTTGGGCTCCAAATTGTATTAATTTGAATTATGCCACCAAGTTCGCAGACATTAAGTAGTAATGTCTCATCTGGCACCACGTTGGGCGACATTTTGTGGTGGGTGCCTTGGTGGGCAAACCACGTTACAATTATTTCTCATACCTTTATGATGAATAATTGTGGATTTTTAATTTTAATTTATATGAAGGAGTGGAAATTTATTAATTTAGCAAGAATCTCGACGTTGGTTGGAATTTAGGAAAAATTGTCACAATATGACATTTATTTCTTATCACTGGCGATTACAAGTCTGAGCGAATTTACCGTTAACATTAACACAAATTGGCAAAATCATAAAAGCAACGCTCAGAGTTACAATTAGCCGTCAATGGGCAAGCAAACAATTGTATATTTACTTTTAAATATCTCAGAATCAAAATGCAAGAAATAATGACAACTGGAAACAATGAAAAATACAAGTTATGACTACCTCAGACAAAGGCATCATAATACTGTGACTTTACAGTTAAAAAAAAGAAAATCATGGGCGCCAGAATGAACAATATATCATTCGAAAATAACTAGTTCTGGCAAATTATGCCGCTAGCTCAGGGGTTTTTACAATTACAAAGTGAGAACATGGACCTATCCTCTCAAAGTCGCTTACGGGTTCTGTTTCACGGAATGCACAATCACATGGCTTGGTCGTAATCAATTACCATTGTAGTTCTGCGTCTGATGTCTGTGATGAGTGTAGCGGACCAACGATATGTGAGATTATCTCACAAGTCGGCTATAGGCATCTCTGGTCTGGCAATGCGCATCATCGCATTACCGGCTGTGTTGCGGTGATAAGCTTGCTCCAGCAAGGCAAGCTGCAGATAGCGAAAGAAGTCAACTTTCCAAGTCGACCTCAGACTGGTGCGATCGAAGTTAGAATGTAGAATGTCCAGCTCCTCGCTCTTCGGTCCACGAGGAAACTTCTTGCTCCGCCCATTTGTAGTCTCGAAGCTCACATACAACAAAAATTCCCAGGATTTTGAGTTATACGCTCATTTTGATTGGACCTTCAGGTCGGCACCTAATGTCACGTGATATCCTCGATATGTGATTTGGCCAAAGAATCCAACAGAGGTCGGACATATTCGGCTAAGTTCGCCGGAGCGAGAGAACATTCGGGTTTCGGACGGCAGGCTTTTCCCGCTCGGTGAGTGACCCATCCCCAGGGAGCAGTGTGTGTGGTCTGGCAAATCCCAAATCCGCGACGCCCTGTCGCCATGGCTCGGAAAGACCAAGATTAGCTTCAAGCCTACATAGCTCAATAACTCTTTAATATTCGCTTTGCTACGATATACTGTATAAGTTCACCATTTCATTACAGTCCTCACTTGGAATCTTGCGTACTTTATAAAATTACAACAAAAATCTATTCACGTGGTCGCCCAAGATTTATGTAAATTACTCTTATATTATTACATATATAATAAAAATGCACCTTGTAACGTGGCGACAGCGCGGCTCGTTAAAATAATTGGATGTTTCCCTCCTTAAAGAAGGTCATTATGATTTTGAGTATTTCGTTGAACAGCTTTCTGAAAGTTATGTAAAATAAATGGCTCACGAAATTTAAAAAGATTTTAACTTTTGTCTTCATCATTTTCATTCATCGTCAAAATATTTGTGTTGGATAATCCTCCCGTACGCTAATAAAATAATCGCTCAATGACTTCCAATTCACTGGAAATTGACGCACTTTCATTACTGATACCACTTTCCATAACTAATTTAATTTAATTAGATACAAAAAGAAAGGACAGCTTCCAGGTGAAAATAATTAACAAAAATGAAGCAAAGACGAGCAAACATTTGTTTGACTTTAACATTACACAACATTTCTGATGTGGTGTTTAGGTAAACGCACATCACATCATTCAAAAGATAAATCAAAATGTGCCTTCACAGATTTTAGAAAGGGAGGAATATGTTATTAGTTTCTGTGTTGCAAAATAAATAAATTCATTTAAAATTAATAATGTATTTAAAGTAAAAAGCAAAAACAGAACAGTCGAATGTCCCATTTTACCCATTTTTTGCAAAGGACAATGATCACTTTGGTTTATCGGCGGCCACTGATCTTTTTTTTTTTTTTTATCTGCTTAACGTCTCTCTGAGCAGCGAGGTCTTTAGAGACGGAAAGGATGGGGGCAAGGAATGGGAAGGAATTCGGCCATGGCCTTTTGAAGGAAACATCCCGGCATTTGCCTGTAGTGATTTGGGAAACCATGGAAAGCCCCAATCTGGATGCCCGGACGGGGATTCGAACCACACGCACCGTCCTCCCGAATGCGAGGCCAGAACGCTAGCCGTTACACCACCACGCTCGGTGCCACTGATCGTGCTAAAGTCATTTGAAAGGGCTAATATTAAGTAACAACTTTTGTTATGAAGGTCATATTAAATTCCATTTAGAAACGACAAAAATGATTAACTCAGGTCCCAATAAAACTGTCATAACAAACAAAATATCGCATGGCAAGGAGAGCGAACGATCTGTTCCTCTGAATTAGAGACGGGAACTAACGAACTAAAAGAGCTGCCTAATTTGCGAGGGAGCTGCGAACTTTGACAGATGATTGCTCTCCCTAAATCCTGCTGCTCATATGCACTGTAATGCTGCGTTTGTGATAGGCACTGGACGAAACAGGAGCGGCACTGGACCACAAAACGAGTCTAAACGACGGGATGGAGGACATACGTATCGCAAAGACAGTAAATAACAATTCAGCGTTTAAGAATACCCGTACAGCAGAGCAGAATATATGCCTTGGCTCCTTTCAACAATTCTACGCCGTATACATCACAGAGAAATATCTTTGCTGCAGATTCTCTTGAATCCCAAGGATCAAAGATTCTAGTATCTGTTGGATAAAGATTGCAGATGATAGCTTAATGATTGTATGTCGTCTTTCCTAAATAGTCTACCTTAATTTTGCAAGAGTGTAATCAATTCGCATCGTGGGGAAAGCTTTCCTCCACAATGCATTAAAATGTTGAATAATCCCTACATTTAAATGAAACCAGTTTAATTCAATTCTTCCGAAATTAAAAAAAAAGTTTACTATCTCCATCATGCCAAAAATAATTAAAAAAAAAAAAAACATCTTTCGCTTTCATAACACGACGACAACTGAAATAATAATATCAATACATAATCACTATAATTTAATAGTACCGTCCTATGAAAATGAACTAAACTAATTTTCCTTCACAGATAACCTACGAATCCCACAGACCAGCGTCCGTGAATGGTCACGTGAGGGTCTTCATTAGTAAAGACAATGGTTCAAATCCCAGTACGATCATCTATATTTGTTTTTAGATGTTTTCCGACGAAGAAATATAAATAGAACGATACAAAATGCTATACATTGTGATGGAAAGAAGAAAATGCGAAGGTTTTAACAAGTGTTTAATTTCTTTTCTGCTTTGGATATAGTCAATGGGCAAATTGCTTAGAAACTTTACTTATTGCCAATCCTACCATTACGTTCTGTGTTGCAGCTTATAATTCGTCTTATTTATGAGCTAAACTATTAATATTTCAACGTAAACTTTTGATAAATAATCAGTAAAACAAATTATAATAAAAATAATAACTGTGCACTTTTCAGCCGCACAAAGAGGAAAAGAAAATTAAGGAAGTTTGAAAACCACATCTGTAAAACATCGAGTCAAAGTCCTATCGACTTTTTATGGTATACAGAAATTCTGATAACTGTTTAGTTTTCTTTCTAGTATAATTATTATAAGGTTGCTAGATGAATATAAATGTTATCTGTACTGTTTATTGTAATATGTATTGTGTGTCCAAGCATTGACAGGCCTACTCTGTTAGGATATTAATATAATAAACTAGCTTCTAAGCCAGTCAAAAAATATCGGGTTGAAATTCATTTCTCTGCAGTTGCTTAACTATGTGGAATTGTTATTATACAGTGATAGTAACTATTTTTGTAGTGTTGTACATATTTCGGTTGTGGTTTACATAGCGACACAGTTGTAACTTCTACTGAATTGATGATGATGGAAGTATGGAACCAATGAAATTAAAAATAAACAAGGAATCCCCTTATTCTATTCCACGACATATTAGTTTTATACCTAGTTCACCACGGTAAATAGGAACTTACTGCCATCCCCGTGAAGTAATAACTTCAGTGACATGGCGCTTATGAACACAGTTTAATTTTTTTATAAAAGTAAATTCATGGTGAATTATCTTGTAACGAATTTTGTCATTCAATATTGTATTACTGACTGCATTTCAAACTAACCATAACCTCCGCTAATCTTGCCGTTCAAAAATCATAACTTATTATATCACCCACCTATGAATAATTCAATGTATCGCGATCTAAATTTGACCCTTTACATGCGGCTGATATGATATCAGCTACAAAAAGCAACTAATAATTAATATGTTAATTTAAACGCAATACATTCGTTTAATTCAGTGTTTTGGCAATTTATTTCTTCGAGTTTAGAATAACAGTGACATAGAATACCGCGGAAATGTGTACATCGAATATGAATACATTGTGAGCCCATCTAAAGTAATGCCGGTTTAACGCAGTGTTCTGACGTTATATTTCCTCGTAATTACTTAACTAAATACAATTGTTAATAAATAACGCTCAAAATTGTAAAAATGATTTAATTTGGTACATATTTTTAGTTTACTGTAGGAATGATATCTCTGGACAGAGAATATAAGAAAACATCTACATCCATTCAATACAAATCAACAAAGAGCAAATAATATGTTGATTTAAATGAAATATCTACTTTCCTTTTAGAGTTTTGCCAAATCATTTCTTCATAGATGCTTAACTAAATAGAACTGTTAGTAAACAACGTGCACAATCTTCAGTGGCATCACCGGCCATTGTCAGGCAAGGAAGGCTGGGTGCGTGTCGTCACCACCGAAACAAGCGCGAGAGAGTGCAGTAATGTTGTGGAGAGCTGAATTATTGCGAGGACACTGCTAGGAACAGGCTTTAAGTGTTTGGGTTTTTTTTTTTTTTTTTTTTTTTTGAAATAATGAATAATAAAAGAGACTGTGATGTTTGTAAAGATGCGTTGAAGTTTTCGGCGTATCTTCAAGAAGTGACAATTGAATCTTCCCCGGCATACATATGGCAAATATTCTTCTCGGGTGTTCTACTGGATCAGTTCTTCCATGTGCGACGTTTCGACAATAGCCTCTGTCGTCTTCATCAGGCGGAAAGGTCGAAATTCAGGCATACACAGTCGGTGACTTGCTGTTGCAGTGTCAACTTCGACCTTTTCGCCTGTTGAAGACAAAAGAGACTGTTGTCGAAACATCACACATGGATGAGCTGACCAGAGAAGAATTTTTGTTATCTTCAGGAAGTTGAGGCATGACAAACTGATACGTGTAGATGATCGATTTAAATTAAGAAGCCCAAAAGCGAGTGTGATCCTATGTGCATGGAGGTGGGTAGTTATTAGTTGCGTACAAGTTTACTTCTGTATGTGCCAGCGATGTTTTCATCTCATTGGAAGATGTCTGTCTTGGGGCGTTGGTACAGAACGAAACAGACACACAGTTTTAACAGAATTCCGCAGATGTGTCACATTTATTCACCCCGAGTCATATTAATTATATTCGGCTTGATGTCGGAGCGTCGAACGCCAACTGCATTCGTAGCTTAAGGAATTTTTCAAAACGTGATAAATTGGTTCCTAACATTTTTCCAAATTATGAAAGTTTTTCGGTTTTCCTGCTGCAGTGCCGAAAAAGTTAGCGTAGCTCCTATTCTTTCTGAAGTCTCTTTGGTAACTTGTAAATGCAAGCAAAAATCTTATTCAAACATATTAACTCTAATGATAGTAATTCTATTTAGGTTACCTATCTGGTTAGGTAGGACATTTTGCATTTTTCCCAACTTTTTCTAGTAAGTTCACTTGTAATTTAAATATACACGTCAAATTTCGTGCAAAGGAGCCGAGCTCACATTAGAGCAATTTGGGTTTCACTTGGCAATAGACCACCGGGTCAGTTTCGGAAATTTCTTATTACTTTATTCAAATCCCTTTTAAATTCCACGTAGGTTATTACTGTGAATCACTACAGTTAAACTGAACCATCATGAAACCACTGGTTATTGAACTTATATGTTGACCCATTATCATACTTTAATATGAAATCCATGTTTTAACCCATTCCAAGAAAAGGAGGAGGTTCTCAATTCGTCTGATGTTTTTTATGTATGTTCAGCGATATCTTCACCAATTTTGAACCGATTTAAATAAAAAAAATTTAGTGAATAGGGTAGACTCCCAAAGTGGTCCCATATGAATTTCATTGAGAAACCACCCCATCTACCCCTTTACACCCCTTAGTTTTTATACAAATCGACAGTTTTAATACCCATCAAAATCAATTTAGCTGTAAGTCACGGAAGAATGTTCATAAAGTAAATGTGTCCCAATGTCTCAACATGTACCCCAGATTTCAACTTGGACCACGTTGCGAAAACCAATTAAAAATCTATATTATGTGTGTGATGCCGGAACAAACAGATATATTTCAGAGACAGATTTGTGTATATGTTATGTGTTAATGCCTAGATGTTACATGTTTCGATTATCGAGCAGCAGCTTTAACAGATGTTAGGATTAGATCGAAACACAGCCTGGACCAAAATGTAAACTGACATTCCTTAACACAACATCCAATTCACTCCGTTCTGGAAGTTGTTGGGGTATATTTTAACAGATTTTTTTTTCTTTGAAAGCAAGTGCTACCAGGAAGTTAGCAAAATGAGAACTGCTGCGGCATATTTAATATAATTGTTTAAAAAACATAAAAAACGCCTTAAAAAAAGCACACTAAAATTTTTAAAATAACTTTATACCTTGCTTAGAAGAAAGTAAATCTAAATAGATAATATTTTAAATTACTGTTATTGAAATTTTTACGTTAATTAGTTATTTTTGGAGTCGGTTCCAGCCATAGCAAGAAAAACAAAAAGATAAAAACAATAATGAATAATATTAATACATAAAAATCATGTTACTACTTACCTACAGTTAATGTTAGAAACATGTTTCAACAAAACTGAAACATACAGATGATACGCCGATATTATACTAACTCTAAAGCGTTTACTGCATGCTGCAGCGCCAGAGATATGCCTAGACGACCAACCAGGCCGAGCTACAGATTAAAATATTGTTTAATTTGCTTCCCTAAACTGTCTGCCGCAATAACAATATCTTCCTCACTACATGCTGTAAAATATTTGGAATTTTTGTTCGTACTCCCCGTTTCGCTTCTAACACCAAATGAACTAAAGTAATTTTATCTTCGCGATGTGACTGCTGGCACCGACTCCAAAAAATAACTAATTAATGTAAAAATTTCAATGACAGTAATGTAAAATATTGTACATTTAGATTTACTTTCTTCTAAGCAAGGTATAAAATTATTTTGAAATTTTTAGTGTGCTTTTTTGGACGGCGGTTTTTACGTTTTTTAAACGATTATTTTATCTATTTGAATATTCATGGTTTAAAAATATGTACGACGCAGGAAAAATTCTTACCGGTGTCATGGAATAGTGACAGCGATTATGCGTTACACACATGATGAGGGCTGTCAGATTCAATTCAACGAGGAAGTTATAAATGAAATAAAATTATATAAATTTCAACAATAACTATAATTAACTGAAGTTCAGTTTTCACTGGCCAATCAGGAGGGACGTTAGTTCTATTGTAGGTCGCCATACAGTGAATGTATTCTTGTGCGCGTGGTAGGATTTTTACAGTTTTATTTTTTCTTAGGGCTTTATGGCTCATTGATTCCGAGATCATTAGAGATGGAAAAACTTGACAGACGTTTTCAAGTAGCAATATTTGCTGAGTATGCGGTTAGCCTTAAATACAGGATGCATCGGAAGTGCAGTTCGCATTCCATGGCGCAGCGTAAGCAGGGATATTTCAGTGTTTATTTTTAATTTGCAATGCTCTTATGAGTGACATATTACTGATGTTATTACTTCATGCAGATGAAAATAATTCTAGGTATATCGCTATCTATGCAGACTGGAATGATATTCCACATAGATCGTAAGGTGGGAGCATTTTCAATATTTATTTTTAATTCAATTTTCTCCCTTTAGCTCAGTATTTCTGACAGTATTACTTTAAACACTTGTAAATAGTTCCAACGACACAGCAACCAGTTAGCTGTACCGTGATGTTTGTTTATACTCTTTGTTTCTCTCTGAGCAACGTAACCAATGGAACGGTTGCTTAATAAATGCACGGTCGATTTATTTCTTGCTCTTTGCTAATAATACCAAAAAAAACCGCTATAGAACTTGCAGCATAAAAGAGCAGAAAACGTTAATTATTTCGCGAAAGAGAATGTCGATCTCGTTCCTACTGCCAGCCTTTAGTTTTGCTGAACGTAATTAATCTTCTTCTGTGAGACATTTAGCAGGCCACAAAGCACAGCGAGTCTCTTTGAGCTGCTACTAAATCCGCCTCGTAATCCATACCGAGCAGCCAGCATCCGAGATGGCTCCTTTAACGTCCCTTTCTAACAGCCGCATTATTAACGACGTCGCCGTTCCGTTCGCCGAAAAATTCGCTTGCACGAGAGAACCCTGCTGAATCGAATTCATTCCCTGGTTCCTAGAAAGCCTGCACACACCGTGTAATATACCTCACACACAGGCAGGCGGTGTCTTTTAATTAATGTCTCTGTTGCATTCTCCACTGGTATTCCTTTGTGACCAGGTGACACTATGATTAAGCAGTCCACAATGTTGGCACTACTGCTCCGCACCGTGCGTTGTATTAAAGTGTTTAAATCTGTTTTAACACACGAGTTATATTTAGCCTCTGTTTTTCTTTCCTACATGCAATCTACCGTGGTAATTCTTATGATTACGTTCACGTTCTGTATCGTTGTCTATGTTCTCTTCATTCTCCGGACTGAATCTAGTCGACTTTTCGAATCCTAACGTTTCAGCTATATATATATTTCGGTATCACTATTTCTTGTTGTTCAGTCCTGTCGCGGAAGCCATGATAAGCTTTTGGCTGCTTGAAATAACTACTCCGACGAACTATTTCCCACTTATGTTTATTTTGCCGTGCGCTCTATTATAACATTACACAACAAGGCATCGTCTCGATCCAAAGATACTAAATAAAAACATACACAACTGTTCCAGCGATTAAACTCCCACACTTCCGAAAACGACTGACTGACAACTCTCTTTCAACTAACTAACTCGTCTCTGCCGCTTGTTCATATAGGTGCTACAGGAAGATCCAGAATAATTCGAATCCCCGTCCGGGCATCCAGATTTAGGTTTTCCATGGTTTCCCTAAATCATTTTAGGCGATTGCCGGGATGCTTCCTTCAAAAAGGCCATGGCCGAATTCTTTCCCGTTCCTTGTCCCCAGTCCCATTCCGCCTCTAATGACCTTAGCCGTCGACGAGGCTTAAAGTAACAAGTAAAAAGAACCAACAGACTAATTCAAAGAGTTCCGACCTGAATTTTCCGAATTCTAACAATACTTTAACAATTAACTCCATGCAAAAATAATTACAAATTTTAAATTATCAATTACTATCATTGAAAAACATCTTGAAATCAAAGTTAAAGATATTTACAAGTATTTACACACAAAATTATCAACATAAACCAGTCCAAACCATCGCAGATTCTTTCCAAACATCGTAGTTCACGCCAGTATTTACAATTACAAACTTTAAATTAATGTTTCACACATAATACTCTCGTAGATCGTATTAAATTTCATTTACATAGTTTCTCTCAATAAAACAATGTTCATTTAGGTGACAAATGTACACAAATTCACAATTAATCACGAAAAATACATAATTAATCAACCCCCACCTTGCTATATGTAATTCCTAAGATAAAATTTCCTACAAAGGCTGGGTTTGAGTGCTGTTATAAGCTATTTTTGTGTTTGTCTTTAGAGCTGAATTTTTCAGCCTTTTTTTCACCCGAGCACGAGAAAAATATCAAAAATAATTCTGCGTACCGTGGACTTACAAGTGGCAAATTTATTTTTTACTTATGTTTATACTGTGAAACAACCCTATCAAAACCTACACCTACACCTACGATAAGGCACTCATAAAACGGTCACTAACTTAATCCTTAAAAGATCGCGTCTGTCTTTGATGTCAACTGGAAACGTATTTTATTATAGTAACAACGCAGTCATATCTTCATATCAAGGAAATACTAATTTTTTGCCTGTCCTCTGAAATATTCATTTAAAAAAATCGATGTATAGGCTTCTGGCTTATATTCTACTATTGCTTTATACAGTATGAGTGTTGTAATCATTTTAGGTGAAAAATTGTTGCTAGCTAATTTTTTTATTGTATCTTTACTTTAATTAGAATTAATTTTTTAATATTCTCTCTGCGGACGAGTTTTCCCATCTTTGCGGACCACAGATAATCCGTCGACCGTAGGTACAGACAGATACACCGCGTTAGAGGTCTATGAAACGTTATGTTTGAAAAGGTCCACGCGACTTCATCCAAAGAACCAATAACACAAGAGGTGATAACTTCACAACAAACATCTTCACAGACGCAAATCCCTACTATTTCGCTTTCTTGTTATAATGTACCTGTATAATGTCGAAACGGAAATTTTTGGATACCATCTCATATACAGAGCAATTCCATTGACTCTTAAATTTCAATGGTAATAATATCCGATAATAGTAGTGTTTCATTTCAGAGACCATGCACTCAGGCAGTGAGAAAGCTGTAAACCACATGCTGTTTTAAAACTTTTTCACTTTAAAGACATGATAAATTTATTGGTTATTTAACTTTTTTTTTGCTTATGGCTTTACGCGTCGACAACGTCGTGGTCATTAGAGGCGGGAAAGGACTGGATATTAGGAACGGGAAGGAATTCAGCCATGGCACTTTTGAAGGAAGTATCCCGGCATTGGCCTGGATTGATTTTGGGAATCCATGGAAAACCCAAATCTGGAGGTCTGGGAAGGGATACGAACCCGCGGGCTCCCGAATGCGAGGCCAGAGCGTTACTCTCACACACCACGCTTCGTATATTTGGACCAGGGTAGATGTACGTGATTTTCTATTGTTTTGTGAAGTTATTTAATAATCCATTTGGCTTAATTTCATTCGCAACTGTTTGAGCATGCATTTTTCCTAGTAAATTGTTTCACTTAACACTGCGTCGAAATGAACATTTAAAAGTTCTGTCCACTCAAAATTTCAGTGGTCTTTCTTTTTTTACCAGAATCTACATTTTAACGCTTAACCCGAAACACGGAGTGGTCACAACGCTGTTCATATACAGTAATTTTTTTCAGAAGTGAAGATCAAGTCGTACGTCTATGAAAGTTCAAATGAGCACAGGGAACCTTGAGTTTTCAATGCAGCCATTATACCATTTAGTTAACGAGTTGATATAAATAAAAAAATATCTTGATTGATGTTGAGCCCACAACTTTTTCTTCTTTCTTTCATCGAATAAGCCTTTTAGAGGGTACGACAAATAAACTATATTTATGCTTAATTGTCTTCAATCTTTTTTGTGTCTATATTTCTTTCATTTTCTCGGAGTGCCTTTCCTTTTCTTCCTTCTATTGGATTAAAATATTATTTTTTGCATTATCTCCTACTTGCCTTAATTTGTTGAATTTTTAATTATCGTTCATCAACCGGAAGACTGATCTAGCTAGAAGAATTCTTCCGTGGCGAAGATGTAACAATAAGAGTAATTTTGTCCTCCATTTATCCCAAGCGTGGTGTTTCTGGAAGGATCAAGCCGGTTTGTAATTTGATGGTGCGGACGTGTATTGAGTTCAGGATATAGTTTCTACTTATCTCGACGTTGGCGTACATTTATGCCTGTGTCTAATGTTTCTATTCGTTAGTGTGAGTCCCCAGCTCGTGGCAGGAAGCGACAGCTGTGGAACGAATGTGGTTGAAGCCCGCTGCCAGATCGGAGAATTCAGCGAGCAGCTTTTTGCTGTGAAATTATTCGCCCTCTCGCATTGTGCATCTCCCGTCGGCCGTGTAATTACGCAGTCTTATTTAAATGGCAGCTCGAGGGCAAAAATGGAGACGGGCCGACCCACGGAGGCCTGCCGGCGTCCTAGTCGACGAGTTTTAAGTAGTTAGAGACGCCCTCAACTTTGTTAGCTCTGGTTTTCGCAAAACTTTGGCCCTCTTGCTTGCAGCTGTTTATCCTGGTTAATTGCCCCAAGCGGGCATCCAGGCTAAAAAAAATCCCTTAACAAGTTCGTCTCACCACTGGCATATGCAAATGCCGTATGTGCTGGCTCTTAATAAACACATTTTGCAACGCTCTGTGCGGTTTAGGTTTATACAAAGTGATTATGAACTTTTCATATACGAATGTCGAATGTGTTATTTATGAGATAGGATCTGTGATTCAGAGCAACGACCACACTCTCTTTAAAAAACAAAATACGTCGTTCGTTGCATGCAAGCAGTAATTGAATAGTATCAACGTACGGTATGTGCTCCCATACAACTTCCGACAATTCGGTTATCACATTTTACGTGAGATACCATTTTCCAAAAGCGTTGTTCCGTTAGAGAAAGATTTAAGATCATAATACAATGTTGCAGAATTTCTTGCAGTTAACAGTGAGCCAGGTTGACCATGAAATGGTAAAATCGTTTCACAGTGGAATAAGCTGTATATAATAGAAAATATTTTTGGTAAAGCAGCAAAATCCAGCAATAAGAGTTGGGGCAAAGACAGGAAGGAATTTTCCCACCATCGCGGCTGTTTGCTCGGAGAGAAACCATGGATAACCGAATTCTGGGTGCACGGAAGAGAATTAAAATGCTGGGCTCACCGCTCACCGCTCAGGCTTGGTGATAGGATTACATATTTTTGGCGATGTTGAAATTAAGCTTCAAATGGAAAATTGTTCCTCGTACATACTTACAGAGCCAACAGAACTGAGACAAGCGAATCATGCTACAAAGATGCGCTGGTCCGAAATACCAGTTATAAAGAGTTGGAAGACAATGATAAGAGACAAAAAATTCGTGACTAATGATTTTTATTAACTGTAAACCAAAGAGTTTGTTAACTTTTTATGGCTTGAGCAGAGTAGTCTGTTAGCTTAGTGGTTAAGGCGGTTGCTTTCTAATGTTGGGGGCTCAGTCCGGGGTTCAGATCCCGGTGGGGCCAGGAGTTTAAGAGTCGTGTTTAGTCACGTAAGCCTTCCTTTGCTCGGATTTCACGTTAAGCTGTAGGTTCCAGAAGAAAGAAACTGGCCGTCCGATCTCTAACACAATGTCCTAGTATGCGTCCTAGCTTTTTATGGCTTAAATTTCTTTAGGTACAACTTACTCCAAATTGATGTCTCCTCTAATAATCCCAATGTTGATCCAAAGAAAAACTTCGACTAGCATCCTTATTCCTTCGCTCACAAATACGTCTCCCATGGAAAAACGTAAAATTAGTAACCTGAATATGTAACATGCGATCTCGGGTTCTCTGTATGATTGAAGACTCGTCGTAAATAAGCAGACAAAAATTGTATATAGTTCCCAAAATAGTGTTTCTGTATCTTTTAAAAATTATCTGCTGAACCACTAAGCAACAACGAAATACGACATCAGTTGTGCAAGAAAAGTTAATTTTTTGCTAAATGCTGGCTAAGAAATGAAATCAAAATAAGCGAACCAATTACAAACTACCATTTGTTTATATTGAATTTTCTTCTGTGGGAAAAGTATTTAGAAAAAAAGTGTTTTTTTTTTTTTTTAAATGCTGTTTTAATATTATGAATACTTTGCGGGATGTGGCTTTGTCCCTGTTACATACTTTTTTTCATCTCTGATAGTCTTTACAGTCACCTCGTACTCCATATGTCAACCTGCTAAATCTACAGGAGGATCACATGATACTTACAGAGTCCGCACAAGAACCACATCAATTTAACACAGTTTACACGGAGATATAATGTTACTTACAGTCAACTGGAGAGTCACATCGTCCTTGAAATTGGTAGGGGTTGAGTCATACGCTGTGTACCAGATACTCGCAAATATCTTGAGAGAGTCTACATGAAAGTTACAAGAGTCATACAAAGTAAACACGAGACTAACAAAAGCCTTACTAGATATCATATAGATTTAGCACGATGAAAATACATTAAGATGGTCTAAGAATGCAATTGAAACGTCCGAGAGTTATGGAGCACCCCGCGAAATATTAGTGGTACTAATTTTATATACATATATAAAGCATTGCGCCTTATGAAGAGGTCATCAGAGGCGGTTAAGGACAGGAGGCAAAGAATTGTTCTACGGCCTTTTGAAGTAAGGATTCCGGCATGCCTGTAATGATTTGAGGACACCGTGGAAAACCTAAATCTCGATGACCGGCGGGTGACTCGAACGTGCGTCCTCCGGAATGCGAGACTAGAACGTTCTCCCTCACCCACAAGCTCGGTGTGATATTAAGATGATGGCTGGGAAATGTGCAAAGCAATGTACTGTGTATGTCTACTAAAAACCTTTCCAGTTTGCTTGGTGACTACTGCAGGTTCTGCCGTTAGGGGCCATCCATAAATTACGTCACACCTTGAGGTGGGGGGGGGGGGAGGGGAGGGGGTCAACAAAGTGTGACATCGTGTGACAAGGGGGGGGGCAAGTGTCGTAAACTTTGTGACATCACATGCATAATTTGTACCACTTTTTGGCTCGTATTGCCCCAGTGTCGAGGCATACTTATTTAAATGATCATGTGGCATCTGTGGACTATATTTTTCATCATACAAAGCCAGTAACCAACATAAGAGGCAAGTAGAGGTTTCTCCCATCTTGAAGATTCGTCCACAAAGCATTGCCGCTAGACGAAACAGGGAAGTTCTTTGTTTATTAAACGATGACGATGCTTTATTGTTGGATGAAGATGATGATGAAACATCGAATGTTCCAAACACTATCGAAATCATGAATGAAGTAACTATTACGCCAATAATAAACAGTATCAAGGTATGGGTTCAAAATCCATGGACACATGATGACTCAATTTTGTATCATTAATTCGATTTTTTATGTTTTTTATATTTTCTTAAATGTTTGATTTATTGTTGATATGATTTTTTTAACTAGAAATACATAAATCATTTTGGAAATGGTGTTTTAATTTATAAATTTTAAATTGCAAAATATGTGACCACACCAGCGGAGGGGGGGGGGGGGCCAGAAATGTGACAACCTGTGACATGGGAGGGGTCCAAAAATCATGAAATTCGTGTGACGTAATTTGTGGATGGCTCCTAAGGTGTTCCCCCGTAGCAGTGACGCAGACATGCAGTCGCCACGCGGGCTGTCAGTGACGGCATTCCGCATTGTGTGACGGGTGAAAGGCGGTGAGATAAGTCTAACGAGGAGTCACAGCCAGCTGCTTAACGAATATCGCAGGTTCATTGGCCCGCCGCGCCCGCAGCCGCCTCGCCGGAGGGAAACACAAGAAACGGATCGCCGTGTCCGAGGCGCCCGCCCGGCCGTTGAACCGCCTCGTATGGCGGACAAAGGCGGAGAAATGCTCGTGAGAGAGTCACACAGGCCAGACCCTTAACGGCCTGCCTGCCCCGTCTTACCGTTAAGTGTAATGTGTGTTGTGGTTGCAACCGCCCGCGGCTAGAGCAGTATTCATTTGATTTAGCCGAGTCAGGCTGCTGAGTCCAGCGCCCGGCAAGCATAAATCATTATCACAATAACAACCAAAAGTTTCTCCATTTTCCGAATTTCACTCATGATTAATTTAAGAAGCTGAGAGGTTATTTTTACGGAGATTATTTGTGGGAGCTTCCACGTAGAATTTAATAAACTATTTGTTCCTCACCAACTGGAGAATAAAATCCCACACCTGTTTTCGATCCATTAGCGCTAAAGAAAAAAGAAAACTCATTTATTGTATTCAGAAAAATATTATATTTCATATAATTTGTTGTCTAGTCCAGCTGATTTTTTTCTCTGATTTATTTAACGCGTCTTAATCAATTCTGTTGAATTGCGAGCAATGTAGCACTATCTCTCACTTCGCACACACTCTTTTATCACTTTCCCCAGTCCAAAATTCGTTTTTTCACCCTACCGCGCGCTTAATTTTAGTCCAGCCTTCATCTCACATTAATTAAAACTTAACTTAGTCCACAAACCGAAGGTTGGTTGGATCCTCCCGAAGGAGGCATACTAAGCCATTGTGTCAGAGGTAGGACGGCCAGTTCCTTTCCTCTATTTACCTACAGTTTAACGTGGAATCCGAACCACAGAGCGTCCTGGCATAGCTCACATGATCAAACACAACTCTCAAAATTCCTGCGCCTGCCGGGATGCTAACCCGGGACCGGAGCAGCGAAAGTAAGCGCCTTAACCACTGAGCCACCAAACCGCTCGTCCATTAATTAAGTGGGCACAAATAGGGGGGGAGGTTCAACGAAATCTCAACAAATCTCACGAACGGGGGAGGTGGAGAGGTGGGGAGGTGAGGTGGTGGGGTGGCGGGGAAAGGGTCCGCTGAAAAGGTCACGTCATCACTTGAATATTGAAGAACAGTAGAGCTAAAAACTAGGTGTACAAAATAACGACCTACACCAGAGTGGCCAATGCTCACCGAGGGAGGCGGGCCCACTAGATTTCACCACAGGGAAGGGGAGGTCCAGATTTTAAAAAAAAAAAACTGCTCTCGTAATTAATGGGACCCCCATACAGTCACTCCTGACATTTTTCATACTACCAGCTGTACAAATATCAGTACTACAGAATACGTTTACAACATATCTTACAACAGCGAATGCAGTTATCTTAGACAGTAAATGTGCAATATTACTCTTCACAAATATCACCGCATTCGGCAGGACGCCAGATCGGTTTTTTTATTTTTATTTTTTTACTTATGACTTACGCCTCGTAGACGTCGAGGTCATTAGAGGCAGAATGGGACTGGGAACTAGTAACTGGAAGGAATTCGGCCATAGCCTTTTGAAGGAAGCATCCCGGCATTCGCCTGGAGTGATTAGAGGAAACCATGGAAAACTCAAATCTGGATGCCCGGACGGGGATTCGAACCGGCGTCCTCCCGAATGCGAGGCCAGAGCGTTAACCTCTCACCCACCACGCTCGATACGCCCGTTCGAATCCCCGTCCGGGCATCCAGATGTGAGTTTCCCACGGTTTCCCCAAATCACTCCCTGCCAAGACCATCGCCGAATTCCTTCCCGTTTCTTGCCCGCAGTCTTTTCCCACCTCTAATGACATCGACGTCGACCAGGCGAAAAGCCATAAGAAAAAAAAGGACAAACATTGCATTGACAGCGCAACCAAGTAGATAGCAATAAAAAAAAATGATTACGTCAATGACTGAGTTTAACACTTACCAAACATTCGTCCTCCGTTGTGGATGGAACTACCACCAGACGTGTATTCAATCCACTGGATTAGCTGTTTGAATACTGATGGTGGAAAAATTTTCGTCGTCAGGACTTGGCTGACAGGGTAGGAGAGGTGGTCGTGCACAGTTCCTAATCACCATTTGTGAGTCAGTGTTGGATTAAATCCACAGCGCGTATGGAGTGAGGACATACGACACCGTTAATGGTGATTCGTCCGTCGGATGGGAACGTTAAGCCTGGCGGCTGCCGAGGTACCTTTCGAAAGAGCAGGCCTGGCTGGGCTGGCACCAGGTATCACCCTCTTCTTTATTTATCTTTCATATTACTGAAAACACACGCCATCGCAGTCATACACACCTCCAAAACACATATGAATATACGTTGTAGAAGGCATGGAAAACCACCCCAATTTATCTTCCCAAACGATTTCCCACGAAGGAATACATACTACATGGTTACCGCATACTCCCGGAATCGGCCATGCCCTCATTAGAAGAAGAAAGAAAAAAACTATTACGTTCCTTACAAAATTTTGAGCACCTTAAACACTTACAAAACAAAACAAAGAGAAATGAAATAATTAAATACTATCTAGTGTGCTTCAGCCAAGAAAAGGTTTACAACGTGAAATTAAGGAATTAAAGAATAAAAAAATGTGAAGATTTTCTCTACTAGTAGCAAGCCAGAGATACACTGTAATCAGAGGAAATGACTGAAATAAGCACATCGCGTAGTCTCCAAATTAACATCTCAGGCATTGATACCGCTGCTGGCAGATGAATAACAGATTTTTTTATCGTCCAAATTGACAGTTGCCACAAGTGGGGCATTTTTTACGGTAAGGATACAAATCTTTGGATGTTTGTAAAGCTGTTATTTCAGTATGCACAGTGTTTTCGTTTATTGGCTTTAATAATCGGTTTACTCCACTGGATGAAGACCGTGTTGAACGTTACAACCAGTAAATGGGTCAGTTCGACTCCCACAATGCCACGCTGCAATTAATTATCAATGCAACATTACGTCTGGTTCTGGAGATAGAGGAGAAAGTAAATTCTCCTTTTTTACCCATCTTGTTATTAATTGTCTGTGTGTTAGTTAATATAATTCGGGCTGGAGATAAACCCAACTACACTCAAATGAAGATTTCCTTCTTGGAATACGATAGCTTTTTCCAAAATTTGTATAATAATAAAATTAAAGCATATACATAGAACTTATACAGCGACTACTTCGCAAATAACTAAATTGTAATTTTAATTATGAAACTGTTTTCTTCTGCCAACAGAATACAAGAGAAGAGAAAGATTCGTTCCTCATAATTAATACTGTAGAGGAAGTAATGCTTTTTCATGAACTTTTGTTTTCATGTTTCATTCTGGGATTCTGCGATGCAGGTTTTTATTTTCATATATTTGAATATGTTGGTTTGTCTGTCTGTGACATACTTCTCTGAACAAAATACCGTAGAAGTAAATCCATTTGCTTTAATTTCTGTTGTAAGATTAAAGATTTTTTGTACCGCATATAATTAAAATTAGATTATTTTAGCTCAGTTTCAAAATCGTTCAGTTAAGGTCTTCCGTCTTATTTGATTCTTACTCGTTAACTTAACATAATTGTCACGAATTTAAACTGCAGTATGTCTAAAACTCATTAATAACTGGTTGAAAGTTGATAACAGTCCTTCACTGCTTCTCTGTGTTTAAAGAACAGTAACTGATTCACCTACAATTACAAAAGTAAAGTAGAACTTCATTTGCTGTTTCGCTAGTGTTTTCTATTGCCCTGCTCTAAGCTAATTTACAATTATCTGATAAAAAGTTATTATTCTAATGCAAACCATGTACTTTACATGATTTCATAAACAGTTTGCGTATTTTTTTTTTTTTTTGTTTTCCTACTAAAAATTTAATCCATGAGTTAGCTTGTAGATTATACTGTTGGCTTCCACTAACCAAAGTAGGAATCTTAACTTCTATCTTACTGATTGAAAAAACTTGTAACGATTATTAAACTCGAGGAGAACTACTTTGTTGCAGAGTTTCAAGTTATTTCATTAGACGTCCACCGAATATTCAGCAACAAGCTACGGAGCGAAACACTTTTAAAATGAAATGCGATAAACTAAGCCATACTATAATTAGGAAGTAATAAAAGTAAACAGTTTTTGCTAAATTTATATTGATCGGTTTGTTGCAAAAAGAGTTCTAAAAATATGTTATAAACTCCCATACACACATAGATCATGCCGTAACGGACAAGACCAGTTACTCGAGACTTGAAAAAGTAAAAATCACATAACTTCTCAGAATCTGAAGATTTCATGGATAGTTCCATTTATGAAGACACCGTCAACAACTTTCGATTGCATTTCATATTAGGCTAAGCAAAGATGAATATTAGTATTTGAATGGAGGGGAAAAAATTAAATGATATGCTAACACAATATCCTCTAAATTGAACATCATATCTGCGACGTATCTTTGATTAGTTCTGGGAAAACAAGTGAAGCGGCTGCAGAGAGTAAATGATCTGATTCTCATTAAGAGAGAGGTGGATGAAAGGGGCCTGTCGTTATTGCAGCGGCCTTCACAGTTTGGCTAATGACGTCATCTCATTAGTGAGGCTTTAATGAACATCATTAGTTCCGCAGAAGTTCTGATTAACTGCAAAATCTTCTTCTTCTTAAAATATTCAAGCTCGTAATCTGTGCATCACCCATTATGGATAATAGCAACCGAATAACGTTAGGTTTGTAAGTTTTCATTTATGAACCATTTGATATGTGGTATTTTATACGCGGCCGGATTACTGAAAATTAAGTTGACAGATAAAGGATTAAAGAAACATTTTTTTGGGAATGATAGGCGAGGAAAGTGTTTATGGAAGTGTCTCGCAAGAAGGAGAGAATGGTACGTCTATTATGATACATGAGTGATTGGTTAATTTGCTAGCTGAAGTAACAGTCTTAGTTCAGAACTGTTGAAGATGATAAAGATTAGAACATGAGTATTCTGGAACTAAGATGTTGATTCAGAACCGAAAGACGAAGAAATGCATGAAACCAGCAGAAAGACAGATGGTGGAAAAAGAAGTGCAAGATAGCTGGTAGTAAACTGTAGTAGAATAACAAGACATGTGCTTTGTTGTTTAATTTCTGTGTACTGTATTGATTTACAGTTCAAGATTGTAGTTCGGTTCAAAAATAAGTAATTTACTCTTCTGTTAATACTTTTCCAATGTTTCAGGCTGTTCGTAGTTTGTTCCAGTTTCATTTGACACTGACAGGTTAGCTTAACTCAATGTAGGAATGCGTGATAAATTACCTAAATTTTAATTTGAAGTCTTCAACATGAAGTATTAAAACCTGAACGATGCCAAGTTTTGAAGACAGATCAGTCTTGTGAAATTATAGTTAAGTAAAATGATATTACTGCTCGACTATTTCAATCGGGTCATTCGTAAGATTAACAAAAACTCTCAAATATGCCACCAACTAAAAGCCGCAGAATTTTCTACGTGATTACGATCCCCTTTTATAAACTAGAATTCTCAAGAGCAATTTTTTCTGGTGCAATAAGATGACCATACACAGATTATGCTTTCAATTGAATTCACTAAAAACAATTGTAGATACTTCTAAAAAAATCAGTAACAAGTTAATTTTAATTATGCTTGATTTGACGTTTTCGTAAATTGTCTTTCAAATGGTACAGACCCTTACACAAAACAAACACCCAAAAAAACAGTTGGAGTTAATTATTGTTGGTCTTGGTAAAATTTTCAAAAGAAAATCGTTGCGACAAATTTATTATTCGATGCATGGAAATCTTCATTGAATGATACACACGATTTACTGTCGTAAAAATTATCTGCCGAAGTATCAGATCTCTTAAAATTATCCATTCAATTATTTTTCGAGAACCATATATTCCAGAAATATTGCCATAGTTTTCCTATAAACTATAGCAGGCTACATGTCACTGCAAATTTTTGAAAGAATAAAAGAAATAAAGAATGTAATGGTATCTTTTACGGCCTTTCTGCAAAAGTTTTTACAATTTTTAGAAGACGTGAAGGAAAACTAAATAATTTAGAAATATTCTACGAGAGAGCAGGTAGCTCTGTTATGTTTGTTTGTGTGGTATGTGCGAAGCGCACTTGCTCACGGCTCGTCTCTGTCCGCAGAGCAGCAGTACGCCGCGGCCGACTCCAACAGCTCGACGCCAGCCAAGTCGTTTGTGCCGTGCAAGGTGTGCGGCGACAAGGCCTCCGGCTACCACTACGGGGTCACCTCCTGCGAGGGATGCAAGGTGAGCCATGCGGCCACGACCACTGACCAATATCCAGTAATCTGAAGTAATCATCTTCGAGATCCTTTCCTAACAACAGTAATTTAACAAAAACAAATTTCCTTAAGACTACGAATTTAACTGCATGCACGTTATGATACGATGATTATTGCTAATCACGAGAAGTTGCGTTTGTCTGCGTTTTGTATTTGTATGGCAGCAATTTTAGTAAGAGTTCGATTGTGAGATATTGTTTAGGTTCGTTTTCCGTGAGTGGTAATGTCGGGACGTGACACTGGGGGAGAACCGGCGGTCGATCCTCGTACGGCCATCCAGATTTCGATATCCGTGGTCTCCCATGTCACTGCAGCCATATGTCACTGTGGTTCATTTATAAGTGTCCTCGCCATTCTGTACACCAGTACTCTCCAAACTACGATAAACTCCCAGTTGAGCAGCAGTAAAGTACTATATTTTCAGAAATGAAGTGGTCTTAACGCGCAAAGCTATGCCCCTCAACTTCAACAGCATTTATTTCCTTTGAATTTTCAAATTACATTTTGTAAAGAATAGCAATAAACGTATGTTATCTTTGTTCTTCCTAGTTGGTAAGATTTAGTGAGCTCGGAGACTTCACATTTTTACTAAAAGCTCAAAAAATAATTAAAAATCCTCCCCTTTTCGGAGGATAAAAATAAGGAATATTCAGGCGAATTTTTGTTTCGACGAAAGAAATAATAGAAGGAAAAGGCATTTAAAAAAAAAAAATTACAAGGCATTTGTTTTAAACTTATGATTTACAAATAATACAAGATAATACACATGCGAAAGTGCTCAACTGGTCTAAAAAGATGTCAACAATATTACATAATCATTCGATACATATTTATATAACTAATTTTGGGTTATGAAACTTACCTCGAAGTGGAACTGACTTTGATCACATTCAGATAATTTTAAAATGAAGCAACGTAAGCGAAAGAACCTGTAAGTGGTGAAACTAAAAAAAAGTTTAACATCTAACAAAAATTTCCCGAAACCGTATACGTAGATAATATGAAAAGTACTGCATCAGGGTGGAAGAGATGCTCAAGGAGAAGCAGAAAAAGGAATGTAGCATGTAGGAAGAACAAACAAAATTCCGAAGAAACGAAACGAAACGAAAACAAGTTTCTTTTAAGCTCAGGAAAAAGAGTTGACGAATAAAATGATTAAACTGGAGAACTACAGGGTGGTAAAAATCAGATCGAAGAGGGTTGGAAAAAGAGAAAGCTGTTAAGACTAGAAAAATCACAGATTTTAAAGACAAAATTTGTCTTAGTTCTCAAATATGGAAATTTAAACAACTCCAGCGTTGCTTATGGAGCGTCCATAAACTAAGTGGCTTGGTCTAGGGAGGGGGAGGGGGGTTGGCTGGAATGCTACGCTGCGCTACGTGGGGGAGAGCCAGACCACGTAGCTCCATTCATATAATTTTTCACAGTCAAAATAAGGTACAGAACACAAAACAGCATCTGAATATTATTTCCCTCATTTAATTATCTCCGAATGTAACTTACAATAGTCTGACAAGAGAAAACAGTACAAAATTTCTTCTGGAATCAAAAGAGAAAAAAGCTACGTGCTATGTGGGGGGGGGGGGGGGGGGCTCCACAGAGGCCAAAATGGAGCTACGTGGTTATGGACGCTCCCTTATTAAAAACAAGGTATATATAAAGTTCTCTCTGAAATTTGTTTGACTTTGAATTGATACTCACCGAGAATGGTGGTGTAACGGTTAGCGTTCTGGCCTCGCATTCGGGAGGATGGTGGTTCGAATCCCCGTCCAGGCATCCAGATTTGGGTTTTCCATGGTTTCCCAAATCACTCCAGGCAAATGCCGGCAAAAGGCCATGCCCAATTCCTTCCCATTCCTTGCCCCCTCCCCCCCCCCCATCCTTTCCCGTCTCTAAAGACCTCGCTATTAAGAGACGTTAAGCAGTTAAAAAAAAAATTGATACACAAAACTACGATACTGCTCAGTACTTACACACTAAAATTCCCTTTCAATACAAAAGAAAAAAATTCGAAAGCTTGAGATGACCTTAATGTAATCGCACAGTGAGAGATAATATAAGTCATGGTTTATTGACGAGACGTTTCCGGAATGTCGCCGACTTTCTGTGAATGGCTCCTCGCCCCAGTTACATTTTCCATTCGACGTGTCAAAGGCAGCTTTGTAGCACGCTGCTATGAAACAATAGCGCGACACAAGACAATGGCACAGCATGGACAACAGCGGGTCGCTCAAGAAAAGCAAAGAACAAAGCCAGCGCCACACTCGTTTGAGGCGATACGGCGTGTCGGCTGCTCGCACAGCTGGGAAAGGTCCAGGGCAGTCAACTGGCATCTTAATCCATGCACGACATCAGACAAAATATACACCTCGAGATGCGGGACCTGTTTCAGTGCGGCCTCTCTATGTTAATTGACTAAGTAGCAAGTTGTGAATGAATCAGTGCTTACATCCAAAACACTGTACCGGGAACTCCTGTGTCATAATACACAAAGTGAATATTCCATGGAGTAACACAATTTGGAAAAATATTTTGTATATTAGCAGAGGGATACATTTCAAAACTTATAAAAAGAAAATTGGCCTGAACAACTAGAATAATGAACAAGAACATAAAATTCGTAAATTGCATCAGCCACCATATTCATGAAAACACTGCGATCTGGGTTATGGTACTTCTTTCAGATTTTACAACCATTTAACTATTTTACTTATGGTTTACTTCATATGCTTTGGTCACTAGAAAAAGACGCTCGTGAGTGTGTTAATTTTCACTCATACAATACAACTAAAACAAGAAAGACCTCCTTTGATGATACACACAACCAAGTAGAAGGAAGATGTTACCCACGAGAGTAGGTTATTTTCAACGATTATTTGCTACGACCTCTGTCTTTTTCTTTATTTCTCTGGATTCAAAACTAAACAAAATACACTGAAGGACAATTTAATTAGAGATAGCTGGCATTATGCAAATCTGCTGTGGACAGAAGGAAAATGACGTAACCACAGGCCAAACAGTATACTTATCCTCAAGGTATCAGGAATGCTCCAACACGCAGTAATAATATACGTTCTTTTGAGTGCAAATTGCTGACGTCATTTGATCTCGTAAGACGTGCAGGTGCAGGGATTCTGAGGAAACACCGTCTCAAACTATTACCGTGAGTGCGTCGATTCCCACAATATCTTGACCGCCAGCACCATCTGCCGTAGACAACTGCATGTGAATGAGCAGGGTGTAGTGTCAAGCATCTGCGCTTTCGTCAGGTTTTGCTACATTTAAAAGACATTGTAAGTCAAGCTCAGTTGTTGTGTGAGACGGTGGAAGGCAGTGGAATTCTTAAGCCTCGTATCCACTTCTTTAGAGCGCGCTCGTTTGAACATGCTCAAGAAAAAAGAAATTTTGATCGAACGAGCCTGGTGCCAGTGCTCAGAAAACGATCGGTTATTGATGTGTAGTCACGTGTGCGTGCGACAGCTGCAGCCTTTATGTCAAAGAAGAAAAGTACCAAAGTGATGGATTAGAAAAAGTTATCGTTAGCGAAGAAATTTTCTTAATAATTTAATTCGCGAATTGACTTTTGAAAGAGATAATGAGCCTTTTCAAAACTTTATGAGAATTTCAGGATCGATTTCGAACATTTCCTGCTTTTTGTTGAATCTCATATTAAAAAGCACTGTACTCTTATGCTTGAGGCGACTCCACCAGGAAATAAACTAATGGTAACTTTAAGATTCCTGCCTTCGGGAGATTCCAGTACAACCCTGTAGCATATGTTCAAAGTACCCTACAGCACCAGTCTCTTTGCAACGGCAGTCTGTGGTGATATTGTTCAGTCGCTTCAAAATTATATTTGGATTGGTACCTATTTATCATTTTTATATATTTTTACTACCAATATTTATTCAAAGATTTTTATGTTTTTTTTTAAATTTTTCTTTATGTCATTAATACCATGGTTTAATACCTCGCTGATTTCACGCCATGCACCTCTCATTTACTTCGATTATAAACACTGTTCGTATGAGCTATGGTATAATGGCATGATGCAAACCGTTTAATATAACAAGTGTCGTTGTCCCGCGTCCTGGTGCTCATTATAAAAACCGCCAAACCGCCATCCACACTGAGCACCGAACGCCCACTGGCTCGCCTTTGAGCATTCTAAAATACTGACACGCGATCGGCTCGACCCGAGCGCGTTCGCTGTCGTTCGCTACGAGCGTGCTCAGGCGTCCAAACTTGATCCGCTCGCTTCACTGAGCGGCTCATTCCCCTGAGCCTGCTCAAGTGGATACGAGACTTTAAGTGTCACCGAATTGCCGGCGTAGCTGACAATTGGGTGTCTGTCTTTGTTTGTTTGTGTTGCAGACGTTTGATCTGCATTATTTCTTGGAAACTTCGGTGGACAGGTTCCTCCCGAAAATTAACGACGCCCGCCGGAAGCAGTACCAGAGGTTTGCAAGGCCGGTGACAGACTGCACAACTGTTTTCTGAGTTAATGCCCTGGGAAGAGTGCACGTGTGTGTGTATGTGCGTGTATGTGCGTGTGTATGCGTGTGTGTATGTGTGTGTATGCGTGATTGTATGTGTGATTGTGTATGTGTGTTTGTGTATATATATCTGTGTGTACGTGTGTGTGTGCGTATTTTTTTGCGTTTGTGTGTGTGTATGCGTACGCGTAGGCGTATGTGTGCGTGTGTGTGTGCGTATTTGTTTGCGTATGTGTGTGTGTAGGCGTATGCGTATGTGTGTCTATGAGAGTGTGTATGTGTGTGTGTGTGCTTGTATGCGTGTGCGTATGTGTGTGTATGTATGTGTATATGTATGTGTATCTGTGTGTACGTGTGTGTACGTTTGTGCGTATGTGTGTTGGTGTGTATCGGAGAGCGGAGGCCGCGTTTATCACGGCATTTTTATGTCGTGATGCGTTTCGTTTGGTGCCTCCAGGTGCAACCACAGCTGGACACTATAAGTTGTGATGTCAGTTTCTGTATGTTTAATTAGTGTGTGACTGGTAAAGCAAACAGAAGATCTACAACAGATAGCTTTAGCGCACTCACATCTAACAACAGTCGTCACGAAACTGATAAGTGATAAGCGACACTTTTTACATGAACTTTTTCGCCCAATTTGCGCCCTGAGAACATAATTATCGATCTGATGGACAAAATAAAGTTTCGTGTTCATCCTAGCCGGGAATGCTGTAAGCGCCGAAGACAGTACGAAAGGGATGTTTTGATTGTAGCTGAGTTACCTTTTATTGTAAAGTAAACTGAGATTTTCCATGATTAATTTCTATTTATTGCTAATCATATATTCTCCTAGAACGAAAAGTTTCTATAAAATCGATTTAATTAGTATACTATGTAAAACTTAATTAAAACCTCCTCCTGCGGTTTAAAAAATTTAATAATTCATTTAGCACAAAGAAACTTTCTCTTTCCATGTGGATAACAAACAATTTAAATAAAGGAAACTTGCATCTCATGTAAGAATGTTTCTTGCAACTTCACCTGGTAATTTATAAAGAACCAAGACATTTCAATGGTCATCGTCGGCTAGCTCGCATTGTAACAGTGAAAAGATCTCTCAACAGTTTAACTATGGTGCACAGCAACGTGCTAGCGGTCACTTCTCCCAGAACCATCACATAATGGAGTATAGAAGCTACCATCTCTCGAAGGTACCTCTGCTTACCGCACATCACGGGGTGCAGGACCCTAGCCACTAGGCCCTACAAATTGTAAAACTGTTGCTTGGACTGATAAGTCGAGATTCACCGTGGTACAGACCGACGTAAGGCCACTAGTGCGGCACATACACCATGAAGCGATAGATCCATCTGGTCTCAGATTGGTGGAGGAGGATTTTTTCTCTTCTGAGAACTGTTTACGTGGACTGAAATTGTCTCTACCAGGTCAACTTTATCGAGATATCCTTAACTACCAAGTGCTTCTGTCTTACCTCGAAAATTACACTGGAGATATTTTCTTTCAACAAGAAAATGCGCGCTACCATTGCTCCCGAATTGTATCTGGATACAATACAGACGTGGACTTGCTTCCCTAACAGGCAAGATCACTTAATTACATCGACCACATTTGGGATGTCATCAAAAGACACGTAGCAACCACTGATCCCCGTTCAACAAATATTGGATTACCGAGCCCGGTTGGTGAGCGGTAACACTATGGCCTGGCATTATGGAGAAAACGGGTTTGGATCCCCGTCTGGCTGGTCATTCAGATTTCAGTTTTCCGTGTATTCCTGATATTGCTCCAGGCGAATACCTAGATGATTCCTTCGAAAGGCCATGACCGAACTGTTTCCCGTTACTAATGATATCGACATTGACCAGCAGTAATGCCATTAGAAAAAAATATATTCTTGAATTTTGGGAGATAGAAGTGTCACTGAACCGTACAGCTCTCAGCACATTCAGAGTCTTGACGTATCAGGACTACACGGTAGTGGTCTGGTGGCTCAGTGGTCGATAACGAAAAGCCCCGGTTCGAATACCGTTCTCGGCTGTAATCTTTACGGCCCTGTAAAACTAACCTTCACCTCTGGCAAAGTTTTGCTTAAAAAAAAAAATAGCTGTTAGACAGACATCTCTAATTCGACTGTTCCTCCATTAATATTGCCCCAGCTAATAATTAACTACAATCTGGAAAAAGTGCATGTCTGAAGATCTCGTATTGCCTTAGCCATCTTTTAAAGATTCTTGATAGATAGTGTATGAAAATACCAAGAATCCAACGATTTCCTGTGAAGAAGAAACTAAGCCTTACGAATCAGGAAATAACGGAAGTATCCGACAGTTTCTTCATATTCCATTCCAAGTATAATGTGAGAGCATACTTCATAATCTGCTGTGGTTGTTCTTAACCGGAATTGATTGTTGTTAAACGTCTTCTGTTACACTTTATCATATGTATAAAATTATTTGATGGTAAATAATTTAAGGAGTCTTATCGCAGATCGGAACGTTCCTATTCCAACCAGAAGATTTTACAGACACTGACTCTCCTCTTTACCTCCACTACTTGCTAGTTCTGTCACTGAGTAGTAATCTGGGAACACTCCGTGGTTCGGGTTGATGTTATGGTCTAGGTCCCGGCGGTAGCAACTGGTCGTTCCACCCGGACAAGCAAAGGACTGGCTGTGGCTTATGGCTTTACGCCTCGTCGACGCCGAGGCGGGGAACGACTGGGGACAAGGAGAGGAAAGAAATTCGGCCATGGCCTTCTGAAGGAAGTGATTTGGGGAAACCATGGAAAAACCAAATTTGGATGCCTGGACGGGGATTCGAACCTGCGTCCTCCCGCACGCGAGGCCAGAGCGGAAAAGCAAAGGAGATGAAGTGCGCCTATGATGCGAGGATCCAACCAAACTTTGGGCTATACACTAAATTTAATTTTACTAAAAAGTAAATAAAGCTTGCAATAAGCGACAACTCAGAACCATCCTATTCTGAAATTTGTATTTCTGTTACGTCGATGAATCGAAAAACCATTTAAAAAAAAATTAACAAGTGCATAAAAAAAATTTCAACTGCTTTTGAGTTGGGTTAGTTACCTTTATAGATTATTAACTCTCTAATTTTAAAAAAAATAAGTTTGTTTAAGATGTAAGATCCAGTTTTGGCTGATTAATATTTTTTTATCTTCTTAATTCAGAAGACATACCGCTTTGAGATCACAAAACGACAAATACGAAACGCTCTGGCGCCCCGTGTATTCGTGACCATGGCGCCGCTCATTAGGTGGCTGGGTGCAGTGTTTGTAATGCGGGTCGCGGAACCAACAGGTAATCACAAAGCCGAATCGCAGAGGGACCTCTCCCCCGCCCTGAATACTAATGAGTCGTAAGTACCACCAAGACCGCAGCACTGCCGCTTCGCACATGCATTGCGGAGCTCCTGTTAAAACTCTTCTCACTAACCGCACAGCTTTCAATGATTGTTTCTTTCTGCCGCAAGCAGCACCGTGCTAAGAAACCCGCGGTTACACGAAAGATTAGTAAAAAACCTCATTACAGCTAGTTACTTTACAGAAGCGCCAATCCAGTTTTATTGGTACATAATTAACTGTGAAGTTTTTTACCATCTCTAGAATACTAGAAAATAAATGTTATCATTGTAAAAGGGAATTACGTCTCTAGGAAGCTTTTACAAGATGGACATAACGTTTTACACTGATTAAAAATGTATAATACCACAGCACTTGGTGTATCACAAGCACACACATGTGAGAACGAGGTGTGTAAGATATAAAATAACGAGACTGATGTTTCTACAGAAGTATTACGCATTCGCCAAAGGCTAACGACTGAAGGGTCAGCACCTTCCGAATATGTAAAAAAATAGTCTGGTCGTGTCCTTAATTTGTATAAGAGCTGTTGTTTTGTTTTGCTGGGAAAATATAATAGAGCAACGAATTATCGTGAAAATTCACATTAAATTTTGTAAAAACGCTATTATTACAAGAAATGTACGGCAGTGAATGTTTATCACGTGCGCGAGTTATTGAGTGGTTTAAGCATTTCCAAAATGGTGTAGAAGAAGTTGGAGATGATTCATCCTTCCACGTCAAAAACAAATGAAAATATTGAAAAAGTTGGCAATCTGATTCGATCTGACAGTCAGTTAACTAACCTTGAGGTTCTTGCTCAACTCCATGAGGAAATAAGAAGAAGAAGAAAAAAAGGATACAAATTGTGACAGAACAAGTCATGAGTTCTCCATCAAGACAACGCCCTGGCCTGTGAAGACGTTTCTAGTGAAGTACAATATCCCAGTGTTAGACCGCCTACCTTATTCCTCTAACCTTGCACCATGTGACTTTTATCTGTTACCCAAGGTCAAATCTGCAATCAAAGGAACAAGATTTAAGTACGTTGAAGCTGTGATAGTAAAAGCGGTACGAGTCAAAAAGGAGCTCACACAAGAAGACTTCCAACACTGTTTCAAACAATGTAAAATTCGTATGTAACATTGGAGGTATAGGAGACGGGTGTATCTTGAAAGTGATAATAACTAGGTATGTATATATTCAAAATAATTTGTTTTACAGCGATAGCCTCGTCATTTTACAGCCACATCTCGTATGCTGTAAATAGTTTTTGCAGAATGTAGCTTACTAGAGACGTTTCCCACAACAAATTGGTACAAGTCCTCTTCATTTACAGGAACATTCAACCATATTCAATATCTGTAACCGATCTTGGTGAGTGAGCGGTACGCCTGGCCAGGCATTCGGGAGGACGCTATTTCAAATCTACTTTCGGCCATCCAATTTCCATCGTTTCCCGAAATCTCCGGAGACGAAACGCCATATACAAATTCCTTCTCGTTCCTTGCCACATCCTCTCCCGGCTATGATGACCTCGACGTCGACGAACCCTAAACAGAGAATTAAAATGAAAATCTGTAAATCCGTTTTAAGTGGGGCTTTTATGTTTGCCATTAAAGTTTGTTTTACTTCAACATATTCAGAAATCCCCTTTTCCTTGTGATATTGTCATAAAAAAATGAAGAGATGCGACATCAAGCAAAAATAGTAACCAGAGTTTCATAACATCTTTTCCAGTACACCGGCTTTGAAATGTTGTATCTAAAAGCTGCCAAACACCTTAATACTCATGGGAAAAAGCACCATTCGTTATAAAAAAAATAAAAACAAATAATAAAAAAAATAATAATAATATTTGTTGATGATAAACAGAAAAACTGTTAAAAATAGTGCTATAAATAAAATGATAATTTTAATCCAGAACGTTTATTCAAATACGTATTAAATATAATTTTATCTCACTGCACATCAAACACAAGAAATGTATTCAAAATTATCAGCAGTATCTATAACTTATCTGATAGTGTAATTCATTAGTTCGGCTATATGGCCAACAAGTTCATTTCTACCATTCTTTATATTTTATCCTTATCTCTTCTACTTATTAAATATTCTAATGATCTAAATTTCCTCAATAATTGATCCTGTCACGCGTATTAACAATTAATTCTCTTAATGTTACTGATTAAGATGCCATTTCTTCGTAGTTCTTCCGCACATTACAATAGAAATTAAGAAAAATTTGCTATGCGAGCGCAGGTAACTGTTTTAGTTAGGTAGATTCAGAGATATAGAAAGCTAGAAATAATTTGTAGATAAAAAGTCAGTATACAAGCTCTAATTTCAAGACCCCAAAACACATAAGCTTTTTGACTTCCATAGGCCGATCTAACTGCTTTAGCCATGTTAAGAGCGCCCGTCTGTTACACAAATCAGTTACAAATGATCAGGTTAAAGACGTTACAGTCACGAGATGTCGATCTGATTAGATTTTGATTTCTATATCAAGATTTGAAAACCAATAACATCATTTTATTACAGAGATCTTCGGCAATATTAACAATAACAAGTTACTTAAGAAATTGTTAAAAATAAACTATAATCTGATATTGATAGTATTTACAGAATATGGTAACATCGAACTACGATAAGTTAACCAAATTTTTACATGAAACTTTTTGTTCTTTTTTACAGTCTCGCAAAAGAACCCCAGTCCTGCAAATTTCTAGGTAGAGTCCCACAATCTGAATTTATTGGAATAAGAGTTTCTGATTAAAAATTGTGAAGTGTTATGGTCAGCTGACCAATGGTTTTTAAATATTTTTGCATTTTATTATTCTGGCTTCCTTTTAATTATTATGATGAATGTATAGAAATTGGGCTCCATTCGATTAATTCCAAAACACCGAGCGTGGTGGTGTAACGGCTAGAATTCTGGCCTCGCATTCGGGAGGACGGCGGTTCGAATCCCCGTCCGGGCATCCAGATTTGGGTTTTCCATGGTTTCCCCAAATCACTCCAGGTGAATGCAGGGATGCTTCCTTAAAAAGGCCATGGCCGAATTCCTTCCCATTCCTTGCCCCCCATCCTTTCCCGTCTCTAAAGATCTAGTTGTGTTAGGAGACGTTAAGCAGTTCAAAAAAAAAAATCCAAGACATTAATGACTATTAAATTCTGAATTCACGCATACACACAGTAATGACGTGAAGTGAAGGGAAGGGACCGAAATAATATCATCACAATAAATCACACCCCACAGCCTTAGAAAAGGATTTATAGTCACCGTTTATTAATATATTCCCAGTATGAGATGAAAATTGACGGTTTATTTAAAACTGACCAATCAAACAAACAAGCTCTTAACAGGTCACAATACAATAGCTCTTCAGTTCGTATGAGACCTATCTATATGACATGAGTCAAACAAGGTCGTTACGGTGCGTTATGTTACTTTCCAGTGGGTTCTTGTGCGATTACCGTATGCAGGTTGTTGTCGATGATGGCAACGTCGAATTGCAATGGTCCATCACCATTGCGTGATATGACAATCCAGCATCGAATCTAGCCCTCTACTGAGACTGGTGAGTGGAGTCGGATGTAGACGCGGGTTCCACTAGCTGTTATATAGCGTCGAAGACTACTGTGGCGATTAACGTAACGATCAGCCTTAGGCCGTTCACTTTAGGTTTCAAACCGGAGCTTGTAACAACCACTACCTAATATTTAAAAGCCTATGCTAAAACTTGAAAATTTAAACGCGTGAACTTTTGAAAGTAGCAGTTACGTGCTTCACTACCGAAACCATAAGATCTTGTCTCACCGAAACCAGATCGTGAATGGCCTCTCTTTCCAACTTCCCAAGCCAACTCGGCCTGCTCCCGTTGCAGCTATCGAGTGCGTGTTAGGAACCAACAGCGATCATCTTCGCATATGAATTAGACATGATTGGCCATGAAAATGCACAAATGTTTAATATTAAATATATATAATGCTGTTTGTTCATTTGGTAAGTTCTTTCCGTCGATCTCCTTACATACATTCAAGATTCCTCAATTGTACGATAAGTCACTTTGGGTTTGCAAGTCATTGACACTACCTTCTCACCGTACCAAACTCTTAATTCATACTATAATAAATCATCCGCCAGTCTCAGCTTCCCTTTTCCATTATGGTTACTCTTCTTTCTTTTTAACTTATCGGTTTACGCATCGTTGACGTCGAGATAATTAGAGGCGGGATGGGACTGGGGACAAGGAACGGTAAGGAATTCGGCCATGGCCTTTTGAAGGAAGTGTCCCCGCATTCGTCTGGAGTGATTTGTGGAAACCATAGAAACCCCAAACCTGGATGCCCGGATGGGGATTTGAACCGGCGTGATTATGGCTCCCGTATTTTTCACTGTGCTAGGCCTATCCTCACGATTGTACGTACACAAACAATTCGTAAACTATCCACACTTGGAATTGATATGTGCATATTATAGAACAAGGTAAATCCCTTAAATTTTTTCTGTATGGATGAAACGCAGCTCTGCTATTAACGAATTTCCCAATAGTTTTCACAGGATTCAAAAATATTAGAGATGATTTTAAATTGGGTACAAAATAGATAAATAAGGATGGTAGGGAACAATAGACATCTCTTTTGCTATCAAAATCTCTTGTCAGCACTGACGTCTTGGAATATAGTCCCCGGAAACAAGACTCACGTGCTAACATAAACAACAGAAACACGATGACAAAAATATAGTGAAGACACACGTTCTCCACAGATAACACAAACAAAACAGCGATCGAGTACTTTATTCACGTTCAACTATCGTTTACCGACAAAATAGCTTGTAAAGGTAATGCAATGACTTGAATTATAATGATAGAAGTGCTAAGACATTTCTTATTACTTATCACTTCTGACCACGAAACAGTATATGAAATTTGGTCAAATTTCCAGTGGCCATTTCACTTCACAATATTTTGTTTTCGGTTAAAAATTTTCCTTAACGTGGAAGTCACGTCTCATTCTGCCTGGAAAATGTCCAGAGGTTATAAGTAGACTTCAATTCGCTACACTTCGTTATATGTAGTAAAGGCCGTGCCTCCGCTGTCTAGTGCTCTGATTTGCAGATGGCTGAATAAAACATGGAGGCATCTAGCAGAGAAAGGCACATTCTCCTGTTTGGATTTTCGTTAATTTAACTACATATTCAGGCTGTGCAGATCACAATCATATCATACGACATCGGCAATTTCACGAGTGGGGCTGTTCACAAAGTTAATGAATTGACGGATAGTAAAGTGACAAATCAAATAAGCTTTAAACAATAAAGTCTGACAGATGCAAGTTCAATGAAAACTGTTAGAAACGTGATCTGTTGGTATACAGTGCTAAACAAAATGTAGGATTAGCTATCGATTAAACCAAACTATAATTTGCATTTGACACTAAACCTAGGATGGTTATTCAGTGAATAAGGTAAACAGATTTCGAAATCCAGATAATTTCGCATATGTAAGTGAACGAAAACGAATCAAAGGAACGTTGATTCGAAACTTCGAGACCTAATTCTAATCAAATTCAAACATTCTAATCGGACTATTAACCAATCTTATAAACAAATTATGTTCTATGCTTAGGATTTTTCCAAAACGATTCATTCAGATGTGGAAATACAAATTACGTACTAAAAGTATGTCTTTCCTATCGTCTTTGGAGGAGGTACAACAAATAATTATAAAACTTTGACAATGGTTCTGAACGCACAGCGGTAATAAAGAACAATTTAGTGCAAGTCTTTGTAATGCAATCTGTATTTCGTCATATTTCTGATTTGATTTGTTACTTGTTTCAAAATACATTGCTTCTTGATACTGGAGTAAATTTAAGTTAGACGTTGCATTAGACATCGCGTGTTTTATTTTTAGTAAAAATATAACAACGGTAATTTAATTGCCTCGTTGATGATGAAATTACATCTGACAGCGAAACTAGTAAGCAGTGCTGCCGTTCCGGAATCCAATTGGAAGCAGGAAGCCTGTAGTAATGGGTTTACAAATTGTCAAACCGCAAACAAGACTTCTGCGGTATCTTTTACTAATAACGTACAACAAAAATGAAGGTTCATTGCAGACCAAAATTACGAACCTAAACTGAGAGCTGATTCAGTTAACACAAGTCGTTTGGGTTGATTATGACATAAAGAAACAGTCCGTCAGTTATGTACAACTCTGGTTGCCACTAAAGCATGATAAATATTTTAAACTAGACGCGAGAACGTGGCTGTGTTTTGTGTATGGCTACGGCTCTCATTTATTACGATATATGAAGCCTGGGCTGCGATTAAAACTAATATCACTAACCATTCTATTTAGTTCAGCAACCGAGAAGTAACAACACGCCAGAACACTGTGTTCAAAGCACAAATACACAAAAAAAAAATCGCATTGAAGAAGCTTCAGCTTCAGTGAACGCAGACAAAACATAAAAATACAATAAACTGTAATATATAATAAATTATATATATATATTCTGGATTACGGGTTATAAGTTAATAAATAGAAACAATCACAATAAAGATATACACAAAAATAAAAAGAAGAAATACACATAATAACGTAATGACCCAGTTACAACAAATACGTATGGAACGTAAAAAGCAAAATAAAACATAAAAATATTTATCCAAGCATTTTTTTAATAGCTTTATCCTCAAGACTGGTGTAACATGTAAATGCCTAAATACCTGAAGATTGCCTTGTAGCGTGACAGTTGTGATTAAAAAATGGCAACGATGAGGTGGACTTCATTGAATCGTACAGTTTCATTCCACATTTTTTAAGTCGTAAGGTTTTTCCATATGTTCTCAAATAAATGAACGTATTTCATCTAATATTAAGAAACGAAAATCTAGCTTAGAAGCTAAAATGCGTCTTATAATTCCCGCCTCTAATGACCTTCACGTAGAGGAGCCGTAAAGCTATATAAAAAAAAACTAACTCCGTCCACAACCGGAAAGAGATATACTAAGCCATTGTGTCAGTGGTGGAACGGTAAGTTCTTTTCCACTGGGACCTACAGTTTAACGTGGAATCCCAACCACGGAACAATCTGGCGTGGCTCATATGGTCAGACTCTTAATAATTCATTCATTCGCCGGGATTTAGTCCCAGGACCGGAGCAGTAAATCTTTGAAACCAACGCCCCAACAACAAGAATGTTTTATCTAGAGTGCTGGGATGCGTCTGTGAACGAGCGAATCATAGCAAAAATCTCACAACTTGTTAATACATGGCTGTTTCAGCGTTTTAAAAGTTGGTATTGTAAGTATCGTGTTCGTCTACGCTAAACTCAAGTCGATCTCCGTGTGGAGGTATATTCTCAAACGCTCCGAAACAACAACACGAAATGAAAGATTAACGGCTGTAGGAACATCCTACTCAGTAGCCCGCAACACTGTAGCACGACTGGAATTATTTTCTCCATCTCAGAAAAACAGTTTGTTTTGTGCCATCTGCTAAATAACCCCATCGACCGCAGGAACACCTGGTAGTGCACGGTCGTTGATTTAGCTGGTCGTTTTTTCCTGAGCTCAGAAGCCGTGCCGTGATGAACGTATTTTTATAACCCTTCGGTTAGTGACTGTGACCAGAAGTCAAGAGTCCTCTGCCCAGATCATCTGCCTCCTCTTGGACTAACTCCACAAGAGCTTAGCGGCGGTCGGGTAGAATTGTTCCTCTTCCGTTTGAAGTGCGCGCGCATGACTGTTGTGACGTCACTGAGGCTTCCTCGCCATTGATTGAAACGAACACCGGCCGGAAGCGAGCTGAGAGGGATCTGGCTCGCTTCTGGAGGTAGCCACCAGCACCTGTTGGCGCTGGTGTCCCTGCCTGAACAATCGCCGCGCGCCGATACCATTCAGGGTGCTAGGGTAATGAACCTGAGGAAGGAAGGTCACTTCCCCTTAAGTACTTCTATTACCGTTGTTGGCCGTTTCTTTTGCTAACCATAGTTACCACCGTCAATGGTTGCCACTGTCTCCAGCCACTTTTTTTCGACACATAGTTCTGAAGATAGCGAATGCAGTCGGTAACACGTACTGTCTATGATTCATTTTCACTACATCCCTTCCTATATTATTTCTTTGAAAGCAACTAGTTCAATAATGTTTGAGATAAGTCTGGATACGAACAAAACGGGGAAGTATGACATGTGTTTTAGCTTCAATATTTTGTTATAACGGTATCGTATGTGTATTTTATTGTTAATACATCTATTATTCGATTATCTTTAATTGTATTCAAAAACAAAATTTTGTCTATCGATTAGCGAAAATTATAAATTTTAATAAAGTGAAATACAGTACTCTAATATTTATTCTGTGATTAATCTAGAAGCTATACGTTTTCTGGCACTCATTGTTAATTCTTGCCACGCTTTATAACACTTTTATTCGCTTTTCCTACCACTGAAGCAAGTTTTTTCTGGGTAATTATGCAGATATTTTGTTACTTGATTACTGCAAGATAGTTGTCAATTGTAGTTTTCGCATTATGCACTCGACGCGTATAACCACAAGTAGGCCCATTATAATTACCGTTGCCATTGATTCACTGAGATCAATATTGTGAATGGTGATGAAAATTATTAGAAAAAATACTTAAATACAAGTTTCGACAAATAACCAGGATGTAATGTACTAAAAAATCAACACCGCCACTACCTTTTCGTTTATAGCGTTTTCTGAATACTTAAGTCCTTTTCCAGGAGTATGCAACATAGTATCTAACAAAAGATTTTAGAGAAGCGTAAATACGTTTTCCCTTTTTTAAATACTACAGAAGCGCACTAACAGTCAGTTATTTCTCCTAGTGCATGCCTTTTGAATACTCTATACAATTACTTACGACTATAGCCGCACTATGGTTCACTCGCGTCCGCGAATTCCGCCCGACTCCACAATACGATTGTTACTTGTTTGCTTGGCGATTTCAGTTTGTCGGGCTGCTCTCATTCTATATAAGGGTGAGATATGGTGAGATTCTAGTGCAAACTTGTACGACGTCCTCTTAAATCACAGTACTCAACATCGCATAATGACAGTAGTGATATAACTTCTTTTGTTTTTAATAAAAATTGAGAACTATAAAAGAGCGTCATTTTTCAAACGAAATAAACTCAAAAGACAATACAGTAAACCAACTTTTTAAAATTAGGGATTTTACTATTGTAAATTCACTCTTAAATATCTCTGTCGTTCATATACTGAAAGAAACCGTAAGCATTGTCTTAGCACTACAATCGGTGTACATAATAATGTTTAAATGCATAAAAAAACTGTAATATAACAATTTTACCATACAAAGTAACCGTAATGCCATGATACAACTAAATCTCTTCTTTCAAGTCTTATATTCTATCCTCCCTCGTACAAATATGCGCTTAATTAACTAATATATTATTAATGCGTTGTTCTGTTCATAAAAATTTCAAGTAGTTAGCGGATATCCGAATTAATTACAATCATTAGATGCGATATTGACGTTTTGCCTAAACTCATGCTTTTGGAAATATATAACAATTCGGCAGAGAGCAATGGAGTACGAATATAAGATACTATGTCATCATACAGAAAGTTAGTAATAATACAAATAAGTGAACATAAGTAACCTGTTAGAAGTATATACCGACGAATTCATGATGGTATCTTTAGAGAAGAGGCAGCAGATTCGAATCATTTGCAGAATACTTGATTTGGAGTGAATTTCCCATTGCTGTCTCCTTCCTTCGAAAATTCCGGTACTGAATGATAAGTAACAAAAAATATCCGGCATTATAGGTACAATTACCGGCTTAGAACAATTTAAATTCTGTATCTACCAACCATTCCATTCCAAGCTTTTTTTATTTTATTTATTTTTTTGGACCATCGTTTGAGCATATTGTTATCGTGCTAGATTTCATTGTTAAATACTGCCTACTCTAACCTAAAGGAGGATAGTGAGTGTTTCCATCTGTATTTGAACGTTTATAATTTTCGCAAATGCTATTTTGTATGTAGTTGATTTTTTTTTTTTTTTTTTATTTTAGGAGTGCAATGGTAACCATTAAAAACTTCCTAAATATTCCTGGGGTTCGGAAGTAAGTCGAAATTCCAGTTAACCAACGATTCCACCATTGTTGTAAGCTTTTTTGACACAGACTTTTCACTGGTGTTTTTAATTCGTAAGTCAGTAGTCGTGTCTGAAGGGTAGGCAACCCGGTAATCGAGCTTAATTTTAATTTTGTCGAATAACACTGTTGCAGGTGCGAATTTTGTTCATCTAACAATGAAATCATCAGTCGGATTATTCTCAAACCTTAGGGCCATCTAACAGGCCGTAAGGGTAAGGTAAGGAACACATATCAAATATTCTCAAGAAAATCGCCCTTAAAGTTTTTAAAGATTTACCTTGAGTTTGTAAAATGGTAACGTTGCTGCTGTAGTACAGAAAGTGTCACTGTGTTCCAGCCAAGAGAGTAGAATGACGAGTTGCTAACTGAGCGACCGGAGGCACACTTTCTTACTAAAACATGACAAATGTTACTTAAATACCCGAGTCGTTAAAAATTTAATCAAAAAATTCATAAAAACTCATATTTAACACTAAAATGCATGAATAGTATATTTAATGCAAATTCTTTCCATTCTCTGTGCTTTGCCCTTATAAAAACCGTTGAAATACTTGTAGCTTGCTTCCAGTCTTACTCATGGTAAAGATATTTCTTATAAATAAATGAGGTATATTTTCCATTAGAGGAACTTTTAAAAACTCGTTTCTATGTGCAAAAATTACTTAATCTGTTGCAGCACGTCTATATGATGAATACCCACCCCAGCCTTTATATACACATATATATATATATATATATATATATATATATATATATATATATATATATATATATATATAAAATCAGTAGGTGAACTAAAAGGCGTTTACAGAGTGTACTTGTGATTTATTACGATCTTTATCTGTGCTTTGCAATCACAGGATGGGATATTAGTTTCTTTAGAGGATTTTTTATACCTGACTGACTAGTGCCCAGTTAACATAAAACCGAAGTATTTTAATAGGAAAGTAGTAAAAACTTGTAGCACGTTGGTCTCTTTCTATTCCTTTTGAATAAAATTGCATTTACCTTTCAAAAAAACTGAAAAATTACATCGGGTGCAATAATTTATGATAAAAAATGTTTTAATCGTTAAAATTCAAAATGATAGTGACAGATTTAAAAACATTTTAAAATATTTTCATCTGTAGATTCGAACTCCTGCCACCTAATTGTCTATAGACCACGGAAACAACTGCGTTGGAAACGTGATTTTTGGAGTAAACATGTAATAAACTAACCCATTTAGGCATTTTAGGGATTTTCATTCCGCCCATTACGTTTATCTTTTGTCGACGCGTAGGAAGAAGCCGGAGACGAGGAGGAGTCGTAACAGGAAATGACTACTAAGGCTTTCGGCTGTATAATTATGGAAGTTCGGTTCACCTGTGGAATGGAAGAATATACTTGTATGGTCGATACGTGCACCTTATCGCTACTCAACTGTATTGTCCTTGGAGTGTGCTACATGTCCATACGATTTGAGAAAAATGCTTGGCTCCAAGGACCGGTAAAAGCGACCGCGAATGGCACGAGGAGAAGTTACAATACCAGCATGCACGCCGTTGTCATATTCTCATAAACAATACACATTGTTTTGTGTATAAATTAAAGAAAAATCGCATTATACACAATGTTTACGTTTTCACGTCATTTGAAGCCAATTTAGTATTTTTAGTGCTATCATCAAATGACATGTCAAGTTTTCATAAATATTTGTACGCTATTTTTAATTAACCGAGCCATCCACTGACCTCTGTTAGTTAGGATAAAATTGATAGTGACGAATACTAATCTTACATGCATTACCTCCGGCGGATTTCTTAGACATTAGAAGTTATTAGCTCGTAATTGTCACTTCTCAAGTCTGCGTTAAAAAATTATTCTCGTCCCAACGTATCGAGCCAAAAGTGGTTCGAGTGGGGTGCAGCAGACACGGCATAGATAATTGAAGAGCGCGAAGCGCATTCCCTGATGCCCCTGACTTAGTGATGGCGTCACAAGAACGACAGACAGGCGCAGATGCAGTCGCGGCTGGCATAGATAATGATTGCGTGGGAGCGCTTCGCGGCAAGCAACGATACCTGCTTCACTGTTTTATGCACAGGAATTCAGCAAAACCGAAGAAAGTGCTGGTTGCTATCATCGAAAGCCTTATTCTGGAAAGAAATTCGTAGAAACTTTTTTACGGGTTGTGTTGATAGTTGTTCCTGTTTTATGAACGTGTTCTGTTCACCTCTAGCTTTTAATAACTGCAAGTCTCAATTTATACTTTGTGCAAGTGAAACGTACGTTTTATTGCTTTACTTCTAAAACCTCTTATGATTTAACCAGAACAGCAACCATGTTCGTTTAAGCAATTCCACCGTTTTCAGACTACTGTCATTCAAGCAAGAGAGATAAAATTATTTATTCTCTTGTTTAATGACCACCCATGCTAAAAAAAATTTAATGTATTAGATTTGCAATGAGTAAATCAGGAGATTCAAAACGAGTGTGATGGGTTAGCGATAACGCTCTGGCGTTGTATTTGGGAGAACGGCAATTCAGATTTCGGTTTTCCATGGTTTTCCGAAATCTTTTCTTGTGAATGTTGAGAAGCCTCCGTCGAAAAGCCATGGCTGAATTCCTTCCCGTTCTTTGCCCCCAGTCCTTTCACTTCTCTAATGACCTCGAAGACGACGAGGCGTCGAACCTTCATGAATAAGATTTTTTATTTTACTGATTCCCCTTGTACTTCTCGTGTTACTTACCAACTAATGCAAAAATGTTAGGATCGCCGACTATTGAACAGTATAAGTTATGTTCTGTGTGATAATGGAGCGTCCATAAATTACGTGTCTCGATCAAGAGTGTCAAAAAAGTCAAGGAAGGAGGGTGAAGGTTGAAAGGAAGCTACGCTGGACGACGTTGTGGAAAAAGGGGAAGGGAGATCAGAGTCAAGCTATGTAGCTTTTCTTCATTTTTTCACATTTAAAATGGGGTACAGAATACACAGCGGTATGTGGATATTTATTTCTATCATATAATTGTCTCCATATTTTAGATACCTCATATATTGACAATGCTGCCTGCACATGCGTGTAACTTTAACCCAGAGTGTTAAGGCCGCTGTTAAGGCCGCCACACTCGGACGAGCCAACAGGCCAAATGTCCTCGCGCCGATCCAAAACTCGTCGTGTGTGGGAGAGCTCGGACAGACTGGCGTGGCTCGGCTGGCCGTGCTGGATTTTCGGCCGCTCCATGATCCACCGAGCCAACGCAGGTAGCCTAGGGTCGGGTGTGCTATCCCCACCACGACTGGAGTGGGATAACCCGCACAACGAAAAGTGGGTTCTAATTTGCAGACACTTTTATCTTAAATATCTCAGCTTTCCGACTTCACATCAAAATGAAACTTGCTTATTTTATTCACGGACTGTACATTAAGCGAAACCCGGTCAAAATCTGACAAATATTTTTTTCTTTAATCCTGTTCATAATTTTCAGACAAACACAAATTTAAAAAAATACAGCTCATTTCTTTCCTGTAGCGCGTTAATAGTACCCGAACTCATTTTTTAAAGAATATCACATATGTGCAGACTTTTATTATATCTATAGATTAAACCCAATAGTTAGTTTAGAATGGCTAATTAGGGGGTCGTACACGACAGATCCATTAGGTTGACAATAGGAATAGTGATGATGGATTACGAGCCGAAAAATAATAGACACGCGATAAACTCAAATTCGCTCATAGATGTGACAAGGGATTTCCCACACCAGTGACAGTTCGTATTGTTTTGAAAAAAATGAGGTTTAATTCAGATCGAATTCGTGTCACCACACATCTCGTTGATAAAATAATTCTAAAATTTTTAACTGAATTTCATTGCATCTTTAATATTATACTGCTCACTGAAGTGTTATTTGAAGATCAATCTGTGGTGTGAAATAGGGATGGCGATCTGAGATCGATTAATCGAAGAATCGATCTTTTGTACCCAAAAAATCTATTTTTTTTAAATCGATTTATAGTACTGAATCGATCCAGTGAATCGATATTTCACCCGTGAAAATCGAATGTGAAAAAGCACTTTCTACATGTAATTCACTTGCACATGAAAGTCAGGGTTTAAACGAAGAATTTAAACACTATTTATTGCAAGCAGTTTTGCACCTGAAGTATGATCCTGGCAAGAACAAAAAAAAAGAAATCAATTTATCATCACGTTTACTCAACAGCCAAGAAGTACATCTGTATAGTGGGATCATCAGTACCTTGCGAGCGTCTTTTTTTATTGCCAGCAACATCGCAAGTGATGAGCGGAACCGCTTGGATCCTCTGGACAGACTGTTGTTCCTGAAAAGCTTGGCCATTAAGCACTGGGAACTGGGATCTTTTAGACTTCGATTTTTTATTAATCGATTTATCAACTTTCGATTCGAATCGATTCAAGAATCGATCTTTTTCGCAAAGAATCGCCATCCTTAGTGTCAAATCGAAATGTACAATAAACTTTACAAGACATATCGGAAATGTTTTACCAGCGAGTTTTAAATATCCAAATCACCGTCAATGAGCTAGCGAAATCTTTTAAGCAGGACAACGAATCTTTCGTTGGTAATGTAGAAAGAACGGTGACAGAACAGCAGAAAAAGAGGAAAAAAGCAGCCCTTCTAAATTCTTTTTTACCCTTCAGGTATAGATCTATTTTATGATTTAATAAACAATGATGAATGATAACTATGTACGTTCTCGCGGCGGCAATGCTTTATAAAAACTTCTCGGGTTTCAAGCCGCGTCAATATTGAGACGGCTCAATATTGACGCGGCTTGAAACCCGAGAAGTTTTTATAAATGATGAATGAGATTAGGCGAATGTTTTTAGTAACACCTCAAGAAGAAAAGTATTCTCGACTGTACCTAAGAAACCGAGTGTGGTGGGTGAACGGTTAACGTTCTGGCCTCGCATTCGGGAGGACACGGATTCGAATCCCCCTCCGGGCATCCAGATTTGGGTTTTCCATGGTTTCTCCAAATCACTCCAGGCGAATGCCGGGATGCTTCCTTCAAAAAGACCATGGCCGAATTCCTTTCCGTTCCTTGTCCCCAGTCACATCCCGCCTCTAATGACCTTATCCGTCGACGAGATGTAAAGCCGTTAAAGAAAATGTACCTAAGAAAGTTTTCTAATAATTAATCATTTGCAGGAGTGGCTAGTGTCACTATTTCATTCAGAATGTCTGTATTTATAAAAAAAAAACTAAATAAACGAAATATTGGTCGTGCTTATTATATACCAAACATTTTTTATGATTCTTCCTTAAGAGAAACCATCATAAAATGAATTCTGGAATTAATAAGGTAGAAGCTGCGTTATACGCGGCGAGTGGAGGGGAGTCAAGGCAAAAACCACTTCATGTTACGTGAGGGGTTCAAAAGAAGCCAACGCGTAGCCTTAGAGTTTATGGAGGCTCCCTAAGTGTTAATTTGTTCGCGTATTGTAAACTTTTTGAGGCAGTCATCCCGTTCTGACTTGTGAAAACCATATAATAATACATATTTGTGACGCAGATTTAAAGCTGGTCCATTTTACATCTTGAATCCATAGCAGTCGGTTCGCTGTGAAGAATTAAAGTTTTTTGCAGGAAAGCAGTTCTGAAAAGTTATACGGGTCTCAATTTCAGTTATCGCATTATTCCGAGTATCTTTTTCTGACATTTGTGGCAAAAATGTTAACAGTTGAAGTAAATTGTTATTATGAAAACCCATCAAACCCTACGCCATGAAAAGACGCCAGAGTGGTGACTCATAAAACCAGCATCTTGAAAAGTTGCCCTAATTGCTAAACTGCGATGTTTTGGTGATACTAATCCACAGAATCACCAAGGTTAGAAAGCGTCCCTGAGTTTTAAACCGAATAACGTATTAGCTAATCGTGGGATCGAGTTAAGACTAGAAGACGACTGTAGCGCTGTATCTATGCTTTGCACCGGACCTCTCCACAGCACTCGAGGCGGTCTTAAAGGGGACACACGCTGCCCGCCGGACATCTGCATTGTTTCCGTCCACAGTTGCACAGTTCCTGAATGGTTGGAAACACCTAGCATGGGTTGTATCAGCTTTCAGTTGCAGATCTGGCCGACATCTCCTATTCTAGATAATAAAAAGAAAGTGATGCTCTAACTTACAAATGTACGCAAACTAGCACGCATTAATCTTATTCCTCTGAATAAGATTCAATCTCTCTTGGGTGTGCAAGGAACTCAGTCATCAAATAAAGGTATTAAGATTATAGAACAGGTTATTTACAAAATGTTGACATTTACATTGCAGCCATTTCGATTGTTTGGAGCTGTATTAAGAATACATTAATCAACAATGTCTTATGACAAACATTTTGGAGCTGACACACTATTAATAAGTCTTATACCTGAATATCTAATACTATCCAATATACCTGATCTTAAATACTTGTGAATATCATTTTCATTTCCAGCTCTTTGCTTTAATATCTTAAAAAAGCCAGGTGCTTACAAATGTTATACAGAGCATTATGAGTGAGGCCTAACATTTGGGAGAGAGCTGATTTGATTTATCGTCCGGCATTCAGATTTCAGTTTCTCAAAATTTTCAGTTGAATTCGGGGATAATTGCTTCAAAAAAAAAAGAGACGGATTCGATTTCGCTTCGTTCACTATCCATAATCCTTTTCCTGCTAAAGTGTGCAATTATTGGCGAGCAATAATGCTCCACTAAAAAATGTTGTTAATGAAAGCGTAGTAAAAAAGACATTGATAATCATAGTTGGGTAATTAATTTTCGTAAGGTTCTACCCCACACATTTCTGTTTCCAAGTGTGGTGTAATCATTAAAAAACAAAAATTATACTCGGTACGCTGCGGAAGTTCGGAAGGAAAGTGCTGTTGGGTGCGTCGAGCATTATCGAATCACTAGGTGCGCCGTGCAAAAATTTCGTGAATGGTGTACGATGGAAAGTGTAGTGGCTGGTTTATATCAAGATAAAAGAAGAGCCGGCTAATTTGTAGCAATTCTCTGTATGTCAACTGAAATAGGTATGTAGCATAACACTTACAACATCTTACAAAACAATTAGAAGTAATGAAATATTTCCCTAAAAGAAACAAAAAAAAACCGTTCAGCTGCTTACTCTACAAAGCACACGGTTTAACCACGCCTCTGTGGTGTTCCGTGCTGCCATTTATCGGTAAAGCGATTACTCCTTATCGACCCCAGCGAAACCAATTGTTTATTTGTCATCTGAAGCATCTAGTGATAGCGCTATCAAAAATCATACAAAATATCTAGTGATAGTGCTATCAAGAATCATACAAAATATCTAGTGATAGCGCTATCAAGAATCATACAAAATGTTCGATATTTAGTGCTGCTATATTCAGTCACTCCCTATCTATGCCAGCGAAACATAGAAACTTCCTTGCGACCTTTATTGTTCGTAATTTTGTCATTTATGCGTTGAATTTCGAAGAATTCCTTTCCTAATTAATGATGTTACCACGGAGGAGATCGCAGTCTTTGAAAAGATGCCTTATTTATCAATACCGGGTTTTTTTGTTTTTTTTTAGCTTTACGCCTTGTCAACGTCGAGTTCAGTAAAGGTGGGAAAGGACTGGGGGCAAGTAATGAGAAGAAATTCGGCCACGGCCTTTTGCGAGGCCAGAACGTTAACCGTTCACCCACCACGCCCGGTAATTCCTGTTAAATACCACAACGAAAAAACACATTTTAGAAATAATATATATAACTATTGGCGGACGTTCGGAAGTGTACAGCTCCTGTATCTCATCTTGCTACTTGTTTCACACAACCTTAACCTAAACGCAAAAACTGTTTTAGTGAACCTTAGAGGTTCCTGGTAATCAACATTTACGCAATACGTGCTTTAGCATAAAAGAAGACTTAGAGTTTCCTTTAAAATTTCATTCTAAACCTTTCAGAATACTAAATCTCGTTTACGTAACAGATATTTGATGTCTTTTAACAAAAAATTTAATGTCATATCGATTATAAAAGCTTTAGAAATCAACCTGATAATATAGATATTTCAACATCATAAAAATTCTTAACAGGAGGATCAAAATATTGCTTATTTCTTTTTATACATCTCACTTTGATATCAATCATGACATTAGACTACCGAGTGCAACTGAACATCTAAAATATGCACTTAACGTATAGTATGATCGTACAGAATTTTAAGAAATAGATGGATTTTAGCAGGCCCCCTCTACCCGGATAGATCCTTCTCACTTTGATGGATCGTGACGATAATTATTTCAGAAGTGTCATTAATGTATATGAGGGCAGCATTGGTACCTGGACGAAAAGTCCAGCTGAATGCCAAACAACTTCACCAATCTAGAATCGGAGAATCGAAGCAGATGTGTTTCCAAAACCTGACACTGGCATACATGAGAAAATCATTGTGGTTTTTAGGCTATTCTTCCATAATTTCTGAGCGGTGTGATGGCTTATTTGGAAGGCGTTTTGATTTGATACCCAAAAATACCACTTCCAATTAATATTTTGTCCTGTATTTCATAAGTTTTTACATGTCCTTTCCTCTGACATAACTTGTTTTTTTGTGAGTGAAATATGTTGGTAGTCTTCCCTGCTTCGAATTCTTCGTAAAACTGTAGGTCCTCTTCACCCGGCCAGCTTGGTTAGGTAAGACGTTTATCACAGAGGTGAATTGCTGGCCTAAATTAAAATGTTATTTTCGGTTAGGCGACTGAAGTAGCCCTCCGGACCTCGCGACCGGTAATGCGACATCATTTGTTTTATCCGTAATTCGTGAGCAAGTTCTTCAATTTTACTTAAAAAATATTAGATTCTAACAAACTAAAACAACGAGAATTAGTGTGAAGAATACACTGTTAGCAATTTAGAATGTGTCTTAAACAATATCGTTTTTAACGGAAGAGGTTTCAAAATTATTTTCATTATTCAAAATATTTTCTCCTAAGATGAATTTACATTTCTCAATATGGTATCAACAACATATTTTGTCCTTTGAATAGTTTTTCACAAAATATAAAAAGTAGGCATTTGCAGTTTTGATTTCTGATTAACTCAGTGATAAACATTGAACAAATAGATTTTGTGTTTAGAGAAAAGAGATATATGTTAAATTTTTGGGTACTTGTTCAAAAGATTGTATACGCTATTTTAAAGAAAAAATCAGTAGATAAGTTTTCTTCGGTATCCAAACAGATAAGGTTTTTAACATTTTCTACTGATAGAATCGAGTTGGCGGTTTTGACTCTGAATAATTTGGTCATCTCCACTGTTCTGAATGTTATATCCAAGTCTCATTTACAGTTACAATTCTCAGCACAAAAACAATTTTGTTATTGCTAAATTGTTCCAAAACTACTTAGAAATTTTCATACCAGTGAGCTTACACCTCTGCTAAGAAGCGCAACATCTTGTTTTTATGTTAAGTTCTTCATGTAAGATACGTCACATAGCGTTCTACTGAAACCCCTCAGCAATTTCACGCACTATAATTTGCCACTCTTCTGATATTATCTAGTGAATTAAGATTAGGAAGAGTACTCGGGAACTTTTATGAAGCTTCTGTGAACTGTACTTGGGGTTAAAAATTTTACAAATAATATTGTACATTTTGAGAAATGCAAAAAATACATCTACTTCAGTGTAGAATACTAACCATAATCTTTTATGCATTTTGTCCGCCCTGTTAGCTCAAATTGTTGCACGGGGTAGCCGGTTTGAATCCCAGTGATGGAAGAAATTTTCATCATATAGGACTTGGTAAGCAGGGATGGACAGGGAGTATCATAGTTCCACTGCTGTTGTAATTGATCAATCGGGTTGGAATTTTACACTTCTTTACACTTTGCTGTCTTTCGGAACAGATGGCTTGAGGTGGCCGGGAAGTGATTTCACTCCCTCCTCTATTTCAACACCTATCCACAACTCATCGCGCCCAATGTACTCACACACATCACAGTATTCGACACAAGCAGTGACACTTGCGAACGCTGCTTACCACAGGGAATGCAAGAATAAAGTGTTTAGTGCGAAAGTTACGAGGCAAGGCGATTAATCATTCGTAGAAACATTCAACTGCAGTTTTATATCATGTTTATGACAAAAACACCAACCTGGAACGGAGCAGTCGATGCTCGAGACGTTTTCCGTACACAGGACGCAGTTTCGTTACTCGGTTCAGCTATTCAAATTTCGGTTTTTTACGATTTCTCGAAATCACTTCAGGCGACAGCAACGCCATGTTTGTTTAGGACAACAACTTTACAGACTATCTTCTTAAATGGAGAAAATTGTATAGATCATCCTGAAACAACTTTATTTCTTAGAAGAAGACGCGACCAACTAATATTCAACGGCGTTTGGAACATAGGCTTACTTTCCTGGCTCATTCACGTTATCCAAATAATACGAAAAACACTTCTAGTCCAGTCCGGTGTATTAAATATATCTGATATACTGACTTGGAATGTTACAACTACACTGAGTCATGGGATAGCAATATGCAAATATATAGATGGCAGTAGTGTCGCTTACAAATTGTATAAATGGTCAGTGCCTGGGCAGGACTTTCATTTGTGGTCAAATGCTTCGTGTGAGAAGGTTGATTACGTGATTATGGCCACACGACGAGAATTAACGGATTTAGAACGCGGTATGCTAGTTGGAGCTAAACGCATGGGACATTCCAATTCGGAAATCGTTACGGAATTCAACATTCCGAGATCCATAGTGTCAAGAGTGTGCCGAGAATACCTAAATTCATGCATAACCGCCCATCATGGACAACGCAGTGGTCTACCGCCGGCACTTAATGAACGCGACCAGCGATGTCTGCATAGACTAGTCAGTGTGAACAGACAAGCAACACTACGTGAACTAACCGCAGGAATGAATGTGGGACGTCCGACGGGCGTGTCCGTTAAGACAGTCCGGCGAAATTTGGCTTTAATGGGCTATGGCAGCAGAAGACCGACTCGGGTGCCATTACTAACAGCTCGACATCGCCAACAGCGGCGCTCCTGAGCTCGTGACCATATCAGTTGGACCGCAGACGACTGGAAAAAAGTGGCTTGATCAGATGAGTCACGATTTCGATTGGTAAGAGCTGATGGAAGGGTACGAGTGTTGCGCAGACCCCATGAAGCCATGGACCCAAGTTGTCAACAAGGCACAGTGCAAGATTGTGGTGGTTCCATAATGGTGTGGGCTGTATTTACATGGCGTTCAGCTACTGGGAGACCGCTTGCAACCATACATGGACTTCATGTACCCAAACAACGATGGAATTTTCCAGGATGACAATGCTCCGTGTCACCGGGCCATAGCTGTTCGCGATTGGTTTGAAGAACATTCAGGACAATTTCAGCCGATGATTTCGTCACCGCGATCGCCGGACATGAATCCCATCGATCATTTACGGGACATAATCGAAAGATCAGTTCTTCACAAAATCCTCCACCGGCAACAATTTCGGAATTATGGACGTCTATAAAGGCTGCATAGCTCAATATTTCTCCAGAGGACTTCCAAAGACTCATGGAGTCCATTCCAAGTCGTGTTGCTGCACTTCGCCGGGCAAACGGAGGACCGACACGCTACTAGCAGGGTATCCCATGACTTTTGTCACCTCTGTGTATAATTATGATCAATACACCATTCTGAGAACCAGCATCGTCGCACGAATCGCTTTGAGTCATCTAAACGAGAGTGGCATATTTGAAACACAAAACTAATACACCACATGTGCAATATCGAATGTGCGTATTCCAGAGGACTCTAAGAAAGATGATTTCCAACTTTCATTATAGTTGTTTTAAAGGTAGGCGTTTTGTTAGATATACAATTTTGATTCAGATATTTTGTATGTAGTCTTGTACAGACCGAAGTCTTATCCATTTGAGATGCTCCCCTTAATTTTACGGTGGCTCTGTTCTCAGGGTTTCTTCAGAAGGAGCATCCAGAAGCAGATCGAGTACCGGTGTCTGAGAGATGGCAAGTGTCTCGTCATAAGACTCAACCGCAACCGCTGCCAGTACTGCCGGTTCAAGAAATGTCTCGCCGTTGGCATGTCCAGGGACTGTAAGTACACCCTCTGCTTCCATACTTACTGAAACTTCAATATTCCTACCGAAGATGGTACACATTACATACTAATGGCATATGCTGACCAATCTAGAGCAGTGGTTCCCAAATAGTTTTTCCCGAGTACCACTTCAAGAAAGAGCTCAACCTCGTGTACCCCCTTATAGCTACATTTGCCTCTGCCTTCATCCCAGTCTAGTGCTTCGCACAGCCACACCATTACAGAAGTGTAATTCACACACACACCGTTTGACTGTCTTAAAATATATTTTGACGGTAGTAATGTTTGCGTAATTGTTTTTTTTTTTTCAATTATCTTATTGCATACCTTAGTCAAGAGAGAACCTCGCGTACCCCCGGGAGCAACCTCACGTACCCCTGGAGGTACGCGTACCACTAATTGGGAAACACTGATCTAGAGGAACGAACATATTTTCAGCCTGTGTTCTGCCTTTATTGGTGTCATTACTTGAAAATTGCCAAACAGCGTTAGAGTATAGTGAAGCTAACAGTAAGAAGCAGTTCATTAGTATAGCTCTGTGTTCTGTAGTGTGTAAAAAGAAAAATTCACAAATCTACATTAAATTATCTTGCGTTTTTAAGTCGAATGTGCTAAATATCATTTTGTTAACACTTCGCTCAAAAGTTTCACCTTTTTTTTTTGTCCTATTCGGCCACGAAGGACCTGACCAGTGGTGGGAACCATGAAACGGAGAGTTCCTACTTGAAGTCTAACCGAGCCCAGCGTACCTCATTTAATTTGATTTATTTTAATTGCTGTGGAGCGCTCGATTTTCTCTAGTGTTTCAAGAGCTCCAATTCTCTCTAGTCTAAGTGTTTCTGCTGCATTAACTACTTCTGGTCTAACTACAGTTTGATAGTGTCTTAGTTTTGTATTTCAGGATGGTAATTTTTTTTGCTATACATGTTTCCTGTTGACTGAAATGCTTACTCCATTTCTTGAACGCTATCTGTTATTGCTATCTTTTCTTTTATGTTGTTCAGTTTCCATTTTCCATAATATTTAAGGAAATCTGTTTTAGGTATAGCGATGTTATTTTTTGAAAATTTTATGGGCCTATGTTATTATTGTATAGCTCTTGTTCATTACATTATTAGTAAGATCAGAGAGCAATATTTCAAATACCTCTTCAAACATTATATAAAATTCTTATAAGAATCGCGTCAAATCAGATTTGGAAAAAATGCAAAAGTAGATATATCGAATATCCATTTATTTAATAAAAGCTAAACAATTTCAGATGATTTATGTAAGTGAATAGAAATTTTATTCAAACTTGAACAGTTCTTAGCCGTAACAACTCTTACATAACATACAAGTACAATAAAAACAACTTTGCATCGTTCAGTAATGTTAAAGTCATAAAATATTAAGTTCTAAAATTTGCAACTTGGAATTTAAGTTTCTAAGCTGATTCTAAAATGTAACGAATGACATTTATTCTGGTTTATGATTCCAATCTGCTAAAACATTGATATATTTGAATCCTTTTATTGATGACATTTATCAAATTATTTTTTATGAAAGCTACGTCCAGATTTTAGAAAGGAAGCCGTTTGTGATTGTGCAGCGGTGCGGTACGGGCGGGTACCGAAGAGGTCGCGCGAGCGCAGCGGCGAGGAGGCGGCGTCTGCGCGCGTCACGACGTCGGACGCCGAGCAGTCGGACGCGGAGAGCCGCCAGCTCGCGGTGTACGACATCATACTCACCGTGTCGCAGGCCTACCACGCCAACTGCGGCTACACCGAGGAGCAGACCAGGGCGCTAGTCCGCAAGCCGCTCGCCCCGCAGCCCGCGGTCGCGGCCGAGGTAAAGTGTCACATACACTGTGCTTGAGGTCCTTTTCAACTGCAGTTCAGCACTGTCTTTTCCTCTTTGCCATTTGGCTTCGGCTACCTTCGTCCAATCTAGCTCAGTTTCTGCTATTTAATTCTGGGACTATATTGGCTGCTGACATGTGATTTGCTTCATTTTTGTTTTTTTGTTTTGCTTATGGCTTTACGCCTTGTCGATATCGAGATCATTAGAGGCTGGAAAGGATGGGGGCAAGGAAATGAAAGGAATTCAGCCATGGCCTTTTTGAAGGAAGCATTCCGGTATTCGCCTGTATTGATTTGGGAAGACCATCGAAAACCCCAACCTGGATATCCGGACGGGGATTCGAAGCCACCTGCTTCCGAATGCGAGGCCAGAGCGTTATCCGCTCACCCACCACGCTCGGTGCTTCAGTTCTTCAGAATTTATCAAAACGTTTGGCGGAAGTATCGATTGGCAAAGAGTTGAAGTTGTGGCTTGATGGAAATGGTGACTTCAGATATGTCACGTGCAAGTAATAATATAACTTTATACATCTATATTTATAACTCATATTTGCTCCTTCTTGGAATGTTATGGTGTATTCATATTGGAGACAGCAGAACGAAAACACTTTGTTTTTCTACCCCATCTCTTGACAGCAGATTCATCTTTGATGACTATACAAACAAATGAAGGAATCTGTCCGTTTTTTTCTTTATCCACCGACTGCAAGAGCTGTTTCTACATGTTCCTTTGACTTTCTCACACTTATATCCGGTGTAGTTGTTATGTATTCTTATTCCAGTTTGACGTACTGTTATCTCCGAGCTCAAGGATATCGTCTCCAAATTCAATGTGCTTCCAGTCGTTGGTGTTAATCCTCTACTTCAGCGTCTAAATATTTTTAGTTGAATTTCACTACTTCTGTCCTGACATCCAATACTTCCGTCCGGAAATATGCTATGGGGTAAAAAAAAACTATTCTGTTACACCATGTCTGGAAGAATATTAACTTGAAAAATCAGCATGCTCTCTATCACGCACTATGTATGTCATTATCTGACAGGTACAGTAACGTTCATTGTGTACTAGAATCTGCTGGTTCACATTTAACTTTACCTAACTGTGTTTAGTGAGCACGTCAATATCCTCTGTTCTGTGTTCTGCTGTTTCTCCCTGTTAGTGTTAAGGCTACAATACTTACAGCCATCGTATCACATTGCCGGTCTATGGTTTTTTAATAAGATGTGTACCTGGTAAATACATAGTCCCAGATCTAACCTAGCATAGGGGTGTCCTACGTTATACAAATAATGTCCTCTTGGGGAGCCATTTAGACTGTTTGCTCAGTTATTAAAAATAACGTTGAAGAGCGTATTTACCATTGATACTCTGGAGCATTCACACTATTTTTTCATTGTTTTGAAATTTGATACAAATATCCTTGTTTCTTAACCCTCAAGTTTGATTCATACTGCAGTACATAAGTGTTAGATTTTGATAATTCTTAAAATATACCGAAAAAGCATTTTACTTCCTGCAATCTGAGAACCGAAGTCTTTATTAATAACTTATTGCATTAATTTAAGGACTTCAAATTCTGCCTGTACTCAACATTAGTTCCAGAAATATTAATGTGAATTAACGCTTCACTTTTAAGATTTCGGAGATTAAACACTATCGTTCTTAAACGATGAAAGAGAAATGGCCGGAAAATAAATAAAGCTACGGTATAAAAAATTCATGATGAAAATAATATTTTGTTTGTAGGAATTATTTAAGTGTAAATCCTGGAAATACAGGATATATTAAAAAATAGCTTCATAATTGACATTTAAAATAATTCATAGTAATTTGAAACATATTTTGTAGGATAGTAAATGTGTAACTACTAACCAGGAGCCAACCCATCATTTTCTCTAGATGTCGTTGTTTCTTATTATGCCTCCTTCTCCTGAACTGCCACTATATAAAACAGGAGCGATCAATTTTCGTCAATATTATTATATTTTTACAGACATCTGCAGCGACTGGCACGAGCTCTGAGGTTCCCGAAGTTGCCTCGTCCACGGCTGAGTCCCTGGAACAGCATCGAGTGTGGCTGTGGCAACAGTTCGCACAGCACGTTACTCCCAGTGTGCAGAGGGTTGTTGAGTTTGCAAAGAGGGTTCCTGGTATGTTTCATTTAACTATTATACCAGTTTTAGTTAGCCTGAGAATCATATCACTTGCGAAATCTTGTAATTTCTCCAGGAGAGGCAGGAGGGGCAGGTGCAACATGTTTTGGAAAGATGAAATCCAAAAAATATTCTTTTACCCCCCTCACCATATTTCAGAATACATTACTGTATGAAGTAAATCCATTTTTTTTCCCTTTGCTGTTCACTTCATTTCGACTCATTTTGTACTAAACATTAAACAGATCGTAGCATTGCGAGGGAATCTATACTAATTTAAATTATTCATTTTGAAAGTCTTTTCTGTTGGGTGCTATTTTTGTGGATTTCAACTTTTGTATAACAATAATAAATTATTTATGTGCGCGGCAGTTATTATAACTGCACAAAGATATTTGTTTATTTGGCCGCAGTTGGATTTATTCTATTTCATAATGAATTAAATGTGACAAGTAACTTTTAATTGTAGCAGTATGATGCCCAAGGATAGGCTTGGATAATATCATCATTTGTGAATTGAAACCCACACTCACAATGAAAGAAATAAGCATAGTTATTAACCGATACAAGGATATTTATTTATTGATTTCAAATAAACTATATGAATATTATGACATTGAAGGAAATCCAAACGTATTGTTGAATCGTGCAAAACTAAGAAACAAAATACAAAAAAAATGAACAGTAAATTTATTATTTCAAGTAATTTAACTCGGTGTTCAGCTTGAAATTTCTCTGTGTTTTGTGGAACACGATAAGCCATTACTAAACTTTAAACTTTGATGTACTGCGGAGAAAATTTTTATTTTTATTAAATGTGCAATGTCGGTTGCTTCTGCAGGAGTCAGGACGCAATTATCACAGCCGTTGCGTGCAGCAGCTTGCGACGTCCAAACATATAGGCGGAATCTAACAGGTCATTCGCCGACTGCATTGTCAAGGTGTGCGGGCGAAGCCAATTCATTCGTTGTCGAGATTTGTAGGCGTCATGCAACAGGTCATCTGCTGACTGCGTTGTCGAGGTGTGTAGGTGAAGCTAAGTCATTCGTGTAGCCGGAAGCCAACAGTTCATTCGGCGACTACGTTCTCGAGACGGGTAGGCGGATGTCAACAAGTCATTCGGTACCAACGAAATCGATAAACAGACTGAATATTATAATTTATATTTAATTTGCCTCTTGAAGACAGTTAAAATTCCTGGTTCAAACAACTGAAGACCGGGAAATGAATTATTATCTCGCCATAAAATGTTTCATCATGAAGTATTGCAGACTTGGTACTTTTTTTAGCTATTTAAAAAACGCTACTAAACTGAATTTAGGGAATGTTCTATTCAGTGACTTATGATCATTTTCTTACTACTATTTATAGTTCAAAATTCTGTGATTTGTTAGAAAATAATCTTGCAACATCAAAGTTTAGCATATGTGCTTTGGTAGTCAATTAAACAAAATTACGTTTAACAATTAGGAGAAAGTATGTTGAAAAAATTGGAGGTGATTGACAGAAATCATATCCCATTATGATAGTAACAACCCAATAACAATAATAATCGCAGTAACAATTGTTTATGGTTAATCATCTCGATGTATCTAGAGATGTGTATTGATTGTCTTCTGTAAAACAGCTCCAACTAATTTATAATTTTGTGAATACAGGTTTCTGTGACCTGAGCCAAGATGACCAACTGATACTGATAAAAATTGGTTTCTTCGAAATATGGATGACGCATGTGTCACGATTAACTTCAGACTCATCTCTCACCTTCTCAGATGGGACATACATTACGAGGCAACAAATGGAAATAATGTATGATGTAAGTTTAACAACAATTATAGATTTATGTGAAACAAATTTTTTCAGCATCTGTGACCAGTTTGTACGTAATATTCAGTTATTTCATCATACAAAGCTTAAATTGTTATAGTCAAACAGAAACATTTTCACATAAAGGCTATTTTATTTTGATAAATATAACTACAAAGTTACAAGAGTACATTGAACTCTTGATTGTATGTTCATTTACTTAATACGCTATTGATCTAAGATAGTAAACGTCATCAGAGCCTTAAAAATTTCACCTTTAAAATTTTAGTGAGGCAAAAAGTGTTATACGGTTGGGGTTATTAAATTGCTTGAGGTTTAACATGAATAAATTCAGTTCTTTAACAACTGACTGCAACTAATTTCAAGGTACGTTTCTGAATTATTGACGGACACCATCTTCACATTGTATGGAATACTAAATGAAGGTTCACAATTGGTTCACTACAAAGCGAAATGACAAGACTGAAGTTTCAGTTCATTGTTCTATTTAATGAGCTCACTTTAAAATTTTCCCCAACTAACACCTGAATTAGAAATGCAAATTTATCGTGAATACAATATCAAATAAAGACTTATTATTCAGAATAAATATCCTTACAAACATTCTCCGATTCACCAGTAGGACACAGCCAGTCCGTAATTCGTTAAAACATGTAAATTCGATTAAGTACCTAAAAATCCTGCAATAATAGCAATGCGACCTGTATAAATACTTCAAAAATTCTCCCCTTAACTTTAAAACTACTTCAATCGGTATCAACAAGTTTAGACTAGTTTTGCCCCGATCCGCGAGTCAAACTGACGTGATCAGGCTCCAATGATCTCACAAAAATCCCAGAATGTAGGGTTTATAAAGGCTGTCATAGATTTGTTCATCGTCGTTCCCTTTAATTCACTGGATTTATCAATCTCTTATCTAACTTTTACTTGTTTAATAATTAATACTTTAATGTTTCCCACGGAACCATATTAATTGACCACCCAATCAGCGCGTTTTCTCTCAGTTCTTCTTATTGACGCGCTTTTCACAAATAACTTATTTTATCGTTATCTGGAACTCTATACAAATTATCGAAAGCATTTTTTTTTCAAAACAATCGTTAATCTAATTTAAATAAATCCCTTAAAATTATCAAAGTCTCTAAAACTGGCCGAAATAACCCCCAAATGTACATATGTTCATTATGTTGTTTCTCATTTGAAAAGTATATGTTACGTATAAGGATAGTCATTATTTTTATAATTCTGACTAAAAGTCCTGCTATGATGTATCATGCTCTAGAGAAATTTTGTAAGCTTAAAGATAGTATACTATGCTTATTAATTAAACTAAGATTTTCATTTATACACAATAGTACATACGGAACTTTAAGCTATTATGTTTTAAAGTAGTAATGTTACTGCATTTCTTTCCAGGTTGATTTTGTAACCTCAGTATTCCATTTTGCATCGACATTCAATGCACTTGCCCTAAATGACACAGAGCTAGGCCTGTTCTCTGCTGTAGTTCTCCTAACTGCAGATCGAACTGGAGTTACGGATGTTAAGGCTGTTGAGCATCATCAAGATCGACTCATTGATGCTCTTAAAGTTCAGGTAAAAACTAATCATTAAAATCTATATTTTCTCTCTGCTTTTTTTGGGGGGGGAGGGGGGCGGGATGCCTTTACACCTTGTCGTCTTTGAAATTATTAGGTGTGGGAGTGTAGTTAAGGAGGGAAGGGAACAGCAAGGAGTTCGGCCAAGGTCCCTCCCTGACAGGAATCATCTTAACATTCGACAGGAGTGATGGAAGAAATCACCGGAAAATCAATATGTGGATAACCGGGTGGGTATTATACCCACGTTCTTCAAAATTCCAAACTTGGTACTGAGGTGGGTTAATGGTTTCTATACGATTTAATTATTCGGAAGATGGTTATTCTTATTTTAATTTTTTGAAGAAATAGGTGACTAAATGATTTGCAAAATTTATGCAATCTAAAAACTGTCATAACGTGACTATGAATTTACCTCTTAACATTTATGTGGCCTATCGAGATGGTGTAAGTGGTAAGCAAACAACACCGCCCTACAATAACGGTCAAACAAATACAAAACAAATTTATAATGCAAATAAATGAAAGAATAATCACCAATACCGAAGTTATCATGTTTTGTTTCAGCTTAACTGTTCTTAAGTCCGCGGGATCCACTTAACTAAGGTTACTCATCAAAATTAATATAAATGGAAACGAGTGTTCTCAGGATACAAATTTCGATAGAGCAAGCCTCTTATCTTCCAAATTTCTTCGCACGGCGAGTTACAGGGCAAACATCAGTGAAGTACATGCAAACACGATAGCAAATGAACAGATGAAAATTGTCTTTTCAACTCATTAACTGCATTTGAATCTGGCAGCAAAGATCACTTGAAGAAATGAGTTCTCTGATACTTTGACTGTGACGCATCAGATGTCTGCCAAAGAAAACTAAATCGACAAAATAACTTGTGCACATTACTAGGACTGAAGACAAGCCACAGCCTTCATCTACAAGTTCTATCGACGAAAATTCCCTTCCTTGCTCTCCGAGGGAATTATGTTCTCTTGGCTTTGAACTCCCCAATCCAACTTCGTTCCCCTACGATAAATCATCTTATCGTCTCTCTCCGCCTATAAGTTAGTGATTTTCTTTCCCAGATTACTCGAGCTGCTCCAACAATTTGAACGATATCTTTATAATAAATAGTAACGCATTCCGCTATTGGAGGAGACACTTCCACTCTTGCACATGTCAGGGACTCACGCAAGCTACCATCCGCTAGTCTAACGAATGACGTCAATTGTAGGAGCTGACTTTCGTGGAATCTTCTATCTTTGTCACACACTCGGCACGCTCTCTCTCGGACATATATCACGTACTTGCTACCCTGTCAAACTAAGTGTTTGTTTATGGGTGGTACGTCTCCTTAGCTTGACGTTTTGAACAAAAGTCTTTAGAAACAAACAACATAGAGAGCTTTTTAGCTTCTCCCACCTAAAACAGCTTAGCCTTTCGCGAACTTGTTATGGTGTGGATTAAGACACACCATTTATCTCATGAGACTGACCATTCCCACCAAACATAAAATTGTTTCACATGCCTCTACAGAATGCTCTTATGGTGGCTTCCCACGACCATAGGTTTTGTAGACCGCGCCATGCAGCCGAATTGTACGGATCAGCACGCGCCACCTTGCAGCCACCTCCCCACCACGTTATCTAGTGTCGTTTCAGCTATCCGGGAGTTTGATGTTTACCGACTGGGCGACGGCCAGCAGAGGCGGCTCCCTCCCCACAGCCCGCTGTTGATAGAACGGCGCTGCCGGAAAATTCGCGGGTCGTGGAAAGCCACCTTTGGCGGCACTACCTAGGTTAGACACCGCCCCCCGCAGCCTGTTGTGGAGGTAAAAACAGTTAGGCCGCTTATTAATCCTGACAACTACCGCTCAAGGCCTTTATCATATGTACCGTTTGCCGCCTAGACATGCGAGCTAAAATCTCCACCATCTCTTCATAATTCTTGTACACAGTATTATATTTAAATTAATTTTTTAGAATATGTAGAGTAAACCTTGTCTAACACTACAGTACCTATTAAATTCCTTAGATAAAAAAAAATCAAATTGTTGCAAATGAAAATTATTCACAACAATGAATTTGCATTAGATAAAGATTTAAAAATTTATCACCACAGACGGTACCAGAAGCAAAAGCATAAAAGAAAGAGATAAGCACTATGGAATTTTCCAATTTAAATCTTTCATCAAGGAAGGAAGACAAGATAGACTTAGATGTAAGCCTCTACATTTCACACAGAACAAATACATTCTTCTGCTGATTAAAGGTTTATTGTGGGTAAGGGTAACAGCAGATCCAGGATTTTGGTTGTTTTTTTTTTGGGGGGGGGGCTTGGGTGGATTTTGTTTTGGGGGAGCTTGAGTGTATTTCAGTTGGAGGGGCTTCAGTCAGGCAGGAGAAGGCTTTATAGTCATGCTGCCCTTAAAACATCAGTAGAGCGAGAAAAAAAAGGTCTCTAATATTACGATGTCGGTGGTGGACCTAGATACTTTTTGGGTGGGGGCTTGAGCCTTGTAGCTCACCCCCCCCCCCCCCCGTATCTGCCACTGGGTGAGGGAGAGAGAGCCCAAAGTAAATTACCGAGAGAAACAATTAATAAATTTACCACAATCAGAGAAATAATTTAAGATAAAAGTTCATAAAATGTGAAAAGTAGGTGTACAGGGAAATCGCTACTGTAGCATTAGTTCTTTCATGAAAGAATTTTTTTTAAAGAAATCTGCATCTTTTATATATTTATATGCATTATTTCCATCTCCTGAATAAAGTGACACATGGTTTTATGGTTTTAAATTTGATAATTATCGCCATCTGTTTTGTTATAGAAACCAATTACTGTACTGAATAAGTAAATCATTAGTTTGTATACCTTCATGGATTACAAAAATAATCTATTACAGTTTTTCGGTGTCTCAATCAAACCAATGCCATTATGCAAATAATTTGAATTATTCTTCTAAAACAATTGGAATATATTAACAAAATAATTATTGGTGAAATATTAGTTTATGAAGATAAGTACTTTGAATAGATAATGCAAAATAAAATTTAATTTACCTGGAAGAAAATTTTTCCCATTTATATAGATATTTGAACCATTTACACTTTATCCTTACCGAGCATTCAGCTAATTTCATAAATAATTTACTCACTGCACTTTTTGAACAATAATAAACATCTAATATTTAAATTCAGTAAAAATAAAATTAGATTAAGTATCAATAGCAATGAGAAAATATGACTACTATGTATTTATTGCAGTATCTATCCAACTGGAAATTTATTTATTATTTATTTATTTATTTATCAATCTTGTTTCATGGATCCCTGCTGAGGCAAGACCTCTGGGATGTGAAACACAAAATAATTATATTAATGTTTGTCTGTGTGTTACTTTTTTCTATGAATTCATTTCTATTGTTCAGATATGATTATTTTCCCCCCAAAAGTTATTTCATTGTTATACAAAATATGAACAGAATTTCCTGTAATCTTCCAGAAACATTTTATCCACATACCTTATATATCAACAAGGATGATTATTATTGATGAAGATTAGAACTATGCATCAAAGAAATACTTCATATTAACACAATATTATTTATACTTCAACCAAAGTTACAACACAAATTATTTGAAAAATTTCTTAGATTTTAATAGTAGCTGGTTAAAAATTTCATATGTCATACATAAATCTAAAGATTCTTTAGTAGATTTTTTGGAATGGCTTCTTTGTGTAAACTGTAACTGAATGCTACCTCTAAAAGTATCAAAAAGCATTTGTACATTTTATTGAAAATTGTGGCTTGTTCTCTGATGCATCAACTACTATACATAATTTTATATTTTGAAATAAAGGGACATAATGCATGTAAAATTTCAATTGTTTCCTGAGCTTTAAAGAAAAACTTTAATGGTTCCTCATCACCAAAACTGTTATGAATATCTTAAGAAAATTATTGAGCTTTCCAAGATAAAAGGTCTGTTGAAAAATGGTCAAATGAGGTACAATAGAGCTGAATTATGAAATTATAAGAACATAGTCAGGTGGTAATATAGAAAATTTAGATTATGCAGAAAAATATCATACCAGCTTTCAATTTTTTTCAATTACAAGCCACAAGGGGATTTTCAGTAGCTAAAATTGACGGAGTGATAATTATATCTATAATCTCAGCACAAATATTTAAAAAAACAAGAAAATTTAAAACAACTGACTGAACTAAAACCTAAGTGAAGATAGAGTTGATAACTTCTTGTCATTATGATTATTAATTTAATTGTGATGGAGCTAATGCTCCATTGGCAATTCCCCTAGTTATCCCATTTTATATTATTTTTTAAATTTTCTTTTATAATTGCAGTGTTAAATTCCTCCCCCATTCACTTTCCTGGTTTACAAATTTATAATTGTTTATATTTATATTAATTTATATTTATTTTAGCATAAATGTAACAATACTTCTTAAAAATATACAAAATAATTGCCTTCTAGTCAGTAACAAGCACAGTAAAACAAGTGCTTTAATTGGTTTCAGAATTTCTGTTACTGATTCAGTTTTTCTTCCAAGGCCAAAATAAATTTTGTCTTTACTAAAGTAACATATTTAGTGTTGTTTTTTTCACAAACATAGCTTTGATTTAATTTAAAATAGTTCTATAAAAAAATTTACTCTCACCAAAATTTCTGAATTTTTTTTATCTGTTACAGATTTGCCGAAATCATGCAAGTGATCCCCAGCTTTTTGCAAGTCTGCTGATTAAGTTGCCTGAGCTGAGAAACCTAGGTGTTAAACATTCCACACATCTTGACTGGTTTCGTCTAAACTGGGCAAAGCTTGGCTACCCCCCCTCTTTGCAGAGATCTTTGACATTCCAAAATGTGAAGAGGATCTACAGTAGAAGGTAAGTATAGTTTCTGGTATAGCTAGTTACCTAGTTCCATAATTAGATATTTTTTACAACTTCTTTTTTAATACAACCTGAATTCAAAACTATTTCAGTTTTCTTATTATGCCTTCTGTATGGAATATATCAATTTGTTTCTGAAAACACATTCAAGTCCAGGACATAAGCCATTACAACTTTTTCCTTAATTTTTTACAGCTGATAAGGAAAATATAGCATGGTCAAATTGCTCTGGAATTAGTGACACTTTCAGATAGCCTCCATAAAATCCTGGTTCTTGGTAATACTAGTATTCATGTTTAAGGGAAAAAATCATCACACATTTGCTAAAGATACAAATTGTTCACTACATAGACCTCAAAAAATGAAGAAGGTGGCGGGAGAGAACTTATAAACTGTATATTCTTTTTAGACTCACTATTCACAGTGCTAAACCAAAATATAGTTGTATCAAATGATTTTGGACCTGGAAAACATGTCAATTTGTCATTATGATTTGAAACCATTCTCTGCCTTTATCTTCTGGTGAAGTTTCAAGTTCAGGTAATGGCCAACCTCAAATCTCATTCATAGACAGTTTCAGTTCTGCCAAGCATAACCAGCACCTACCATAATTCAAAGTTCGGCCACCAAGTAACAACCCAATCTTTTGTCTTTGCTGGATGAACAGTTTAAGTTAGTTTAATTTCGATTTAATTGTGAAGGAGCATATGGTACCATGATTATTTACATATCCACCCTCCTTTCCTATTTCATGGTTTAATTTTTTTTTTTTTGTTTTTAATATTCTTGCAGTACAAAACTTTTTTTTTTTTTTTACAAACCAGGAATTGAAACCACCCAACTTGTTACTAATGTCTGTTATGTGTTTGTAACAGTAATATTTCACATGCAGTTACATTTCTACAGATTTATCATAAAACAGTTCTGTAAGAAAGAGAAAAAATAATCCTAAAATTATAGGAGAAAAATCAAAATTTAATCAGATTCACTGAAAACCTCTCTTATAAATCAGATACGTATTGATTTACTGTTACTTGAGTTACCAGCTTAGTAAATAAAATTGTGAGAAAGTAAAACAAGTACCAAGTAAGGGAAAAAAAAAACTTAAGTATTACAGGTAAATCACTTCTGCCCCTTATGTATTCAATCTAATAATTTGGTATGTATGGAAATTGCCCCCAGGGTTTAATTTTCATCAAAATCAATAATAAGTTGCTAAATTTTCTTTTATATTTTACAGGATTTCTGGCCTCTTCCTCCATTTGAGACACTTTTGTGATAGAGACTTCAGAAGCTTAGCAACCAGGCACTGAGCACACTCACCACCATCAGCTCTTCATCTACATTGACATGAGATTAAGGATGTTTTATCAGTATTTGGAAGCATGTTTACCACAGTTATCATGAAATTCCAATCTTTCAACCTTTTTTGTGTACTAATTGAAGAAGACATGGAAGATATCCATGAGTGTGCTGAGGTACTTTATTGACTATCACAAGTGTGCTCTCTCTCCTCTTCTTGCTCAATGGTTAGTGCTGGTGCAATAGAGCTATGCTCCCAACACAATCTATTTTTATTGTTAGGTGCAGTTATAGGCCTATATTTCCTATACCCATTCTCCTCTGACCTTGATACGTTCTTTAAAAATATTATTTATTACTTTGAGGTGTTGAAGAAGAACACAATGCTCACATTTGTTGTGCATGGAAACATATCATAATGTTTAAGATTAGCAGGGCTATGCATTTTTGCATTTTATTATCTGCTAGATATCAATTCCTCTCTAAAGAAAAATATATACACTGTATATTTGATGTTGTGTAGTTGTAAATATTTATTAAATAGAAATGTTATATAATAATTATTATCAAGAAATAAATATTTATAAACATAAACCTGAGGAATAAGGGGGAATGGTGGTCTCTAGCTCTTTCTTGGGGTACATTACTGTAGACCTACAGATCATATCAAGAAGTGACTGGAGCGTTAGACTTTGCTTGCTTGTCATACAAAGAGATTCAATCACATAATGTGTTCAAACAAGACAAATGTAGCTATTTCATACTGAATATTACTTTGTGCTGATGGAATAGGTGTGTTGATGTGGAGATACATTGTACAAGTAACTTTACAAATGACTGGGAAATGAATGTTGCTGCTCCTTTCTTCTTGTTCTTGTTATCCTCTAAGTACAAAAAATTATTGAGAGGCTGGGTTATGTAATTTCTTGCAGTGTATCTGTGGAAAAGATTCTGTGTGGTTTTAACATGGATTGTATTCAATATATATTAAAAGTATTTATTTGTTTGTTATTATTCACTTTTACTGAATAAATGTGGCCAAAGAATCTACCATCTATCAAAAACATACTAAATTTCAATGGTATCACTTTTCATGTCAACCTATTGTAAATGGAGTTATCAAACTACTTCAAAAATATAGAATATAAATAAATTTTCATTTCTAACTGTGCATTTCTTTTGTAAATTGTTAGGTTGGCATCGTTTAAACATATATTAAATTTCCCTTAAAATGTACAAGTGTTTTATGTGGAGCTCTATTAAAATAATAAGAAATGGTTCTTTATTGATTGTCTCTATTGCCTGTTATTGAAATATATTTCAGATATTATGAGCAACTGTTTTATTAGAACAATGCTCATTTTAAACATTAATTATCACCTTTAATATGGTTGTTTATTACAATTACATTATAAAATGTTTTTATTACTAAGACTTTTATGAGTGTGCTTTTAAAGGAAGTCTTGTAAATGTTAGAATTCAATTTTTATATATTTGTAATTTTATTTAAAAGGAATGGTATTTACATACAATTGTGTGGTTAAATTTAATATAAAATGGTCAAGAAATCAAACTGTGTGTGAGATATGGTGTTAATTCAATCCATAATACAAATATAAATATTGAGTAGCTGTAGAATATTTCACAGACAGGCAGAATCAAGCTCTATATTTACAATGTAAATAATAATGACTCATTGTGTACTTGACTTCTTTTTGCCTGCAATCAACCTTTCACTGCCTCTATCATTATATGAAAATCTCCAACGTGAAAGACAAAATAGTTAAAAGTAGCAGCTGTGTGGGTTGGGTATGTTATGTGTGAAAATGAAGACTCTATATAATATGTTGTTACATGTAATTTATGTTTTATTTTTGCACAGTTTTTCTAAAGTATTTTGATATCTTTTGTTAAATCTTGATGTTGTTGATTTACTCTTGTTGTTTTGAATGTAATCACTTTCACAAGGACTGAAGGTCTACACTGTTTATCAGACTTGAATGTTTTCTACTGTGAGCTTTTACAATGATTGTATTTTTGTCCAATGAAAAACTTTCACATTTTGCAAGTTATACATGTAATAAATTGGACATATCACTATTACTTGTAGTATCCACTGAAGCAGTAGCTCAGAAAAACAGGCAAGTGCCAGGAATAATAGAAAATTTGAAAATTAAATTAAAATCTGCATTGTGGTGACTAAAAATTATAATACCGGTACATTAAACATACATCTCATTAATTTCTACTAAAATAACATATTCATAAAACATGTAAGTATTTAGCTATGAAAATTTGATGAAACACCCATTCAGTATGATTAAATTGAATTAAAACTGTGATCACAATCTTTTAAGAAATCAGGCCCTTGTATTACATGTACAATAATTGTGTGTTACGAAAAGACCTTTATGGATGACATTTTCTAATAATGTAATAAATAATGTAAGTAAAATGATCTACAAACAAAAAGGAAGTAATTTAATGCTGTTTCAGATATGAAAAAACAGCCACTGATTATATAGCTTTTGCAAGTGTCAGAGCTTATGGCCTATTGCAGGCTGGTCTTAAATATTTTGATAGGCAATTCTGATAATTGTTGCTATACTACCTCATTATTAATACATCTAACTCCAAAAGACTTATTTAATTGATCAATCCATATTTTCCTTTATTTTCTGACAGTTAATATTTTTAATAATGCCAAAAAGTTCTTTCCCAGTTTTCCTTCTACTGAAAGTATTGAACATTTAATCTCAATCTAGATTAATAAAAAAACATGGGTTATACTTTGGCTTTTGCTAACACTCCAATTTTGGTATATATTTTCTATTATTTCATGTCACTTGCCACAGTGTTTTGGTAGTGTGCTCAGACCTTAATTTAAAAATAAAATTTCATTGCATGCATTACATTTAAAGTGTCATTTGTCTTGCACCATCAAAACTTGTCAGTGTTATTCTTTCAGTACTTAAAAATAGCCAAATTAAAAAGGGTTGGTGGAAAAGAGAAATGCTTTGCTTGGATAGATGTTTTCCTTTATTGCAATAATAATAACCTGTAGTTTTATGTTAAATTGAATGAATTCAACAGGTCCTACTGCTTGAGTTTCATGTAATACTTTTGTATGTATAACTTGTGCTTCAGTAGTATTATGTGAAACTTAAATTAATAGAGTACTACAATTAAAACCTGGCAAAGGAAATTTCTTCATGAGATTTTTTGTAATTAATCATGTACTTAAATATATTTGTTTAAATTTTACACCAATTCTGGATACAAAATTGATATATATTGAATCTTCTTTTAAAGAAAAAAATTCATTTTGACAATCACTGTGATCCGATGTTTGCACAGATTCTAATGGTTTTAAATCATTTAAAGTAATATGTGACTGGAATAATGAATTCAGATGTTAATGTTTTCTTTAATAAATTCAGTACCATTAGGTTTCGTCTTTTCCTACCCAATTAATGAGTTCTCAAGTTTCCTTTCTTTAAGTTATTGTTGTTTGTAGTATTACATACTGAACACTACATTCTTCATTTTATTACCCACCCGTTATTCAGATACCATTACATATGTTGATTATGCACAATTACACTAACTTCCTTTTTGCTGGAAAATATTATAGGAATTGAATTGTTTTAATCATCTTGGCACTTACTTTGCTTTTATAATCACTCTGTCCTATAGGAGAAGTCATAGAAGAAATTTCAGTATTAGGAAGGAGATACAAGATTATTACAGCACAGCTCTCATTACAGTTGTTTTTGTTGTTAGGGCTTTTGGGCGTGTCAACATCGAGGTTATTAGCGCGCTATCAGTACAGTACAATTGTGGAAATACAGAAATGGAAATTTCAAACTTTTATGCTGTATATTGTAGCATCTGGTTTTAGGGAAAGTAAATTCTGGATCATACAGTTCCAACAATAACCAAATTACCAAGTTTGAATATCAAAATAATAATGATTTTTTTTAACTAGCCACGTGAAATATCATATATATTATTTCTATAAGGTATTTTTTGTCACAAGCCATTATCTCCCTTCATACTTAACCGAAATCAATGAATGAGACGTCATTTTAAATATTATGATCTTCACTTTGGTCACATTGTACTTTAAGAAAGGAATTTTCCAGAATTTGACCCTTATAGGGCAAACACGTCAATATTTCTATAATGCTGTTTTTTGTGGTACAAGTCATTTATCTTCCTGAATACCTATCTGAAGTAGTTTAATAAAGTATTATTTTAAAGATTAAGATCTCCGCTTTGATGACATCATATATTAAGACAGGAATTTTTCGGAATTCGACCCTTAAAGGGAAAAAGTATTAATATATCTACAACGTGTTTTTGTGTCACGAGCCATTTATCTCCCTTTATATATAACTGATATAGATAAATGATGTATCATATTAAAGATTAAGGTCTCCTCCGTTGTAAAATTATATTTTAAGGAAGCAATTTTTCGTATTTCAACCCCTAAAGGGCAAAAATGGCAATATTTCACAAATGCGTTATTTGTGTCTCGAGCCATTTATCTCCCTGGATCTAACCGAAATCGATAAACGAAGTATGATTATTAAGAGTAACATCTCAGCTTTGGTGACATCATATGTTAAGAAAGATTTTTTTTTTTAATTCAGCCCTTAAAGGGCAAAAGTATAAATATTTCTGCAACGTGTTTTTGTGTCACGAGCCATTTATCTCCCTTCATATCTAACTGATTTAGATAAATGAGGTATCATATTAATGATTAAGGTCACCGCTGTGGTCACATTATATTTTAAGAAAGGAACTTTTGTAATCCGACTCTTAAAGGGCAAAAATGTCAATATTTCTTTTTCTTTTTTTTTTTTGTCACGAGCCATTTATCTCCATTAATATATAACCGAAATAGATAAACGAGGTATCATTCTAAAGAATAAGGTGTCCATTGTGATCACATCATGTTTTACGAATAATTTTTTTCTGAATTTAACCCTTAATGAACAAAAATATCAGTATTTCTAAAATCCGTTTTTTGAGTCTCGGTTCATTTATCTCTCTTGGTAATTAAACAAAATTGATAAACGAGGTATCATTTTAAAGCCTGAAGACATCTTAAGGTCTTTGTTTTCACTACACCATATTTTAAGAAAGGAATTTTTCAAAATTCGACCCTTAAATTTCAAAAGTATTAATATTTCTAAAACACTTTTTTCTGTCACGAGCCATTTATCTCCCTTGATACCTAACCGAAATCAATAAATGTGGTATCGTTTAAAATATTAAAGTATCCGCTTTGGTCATATCATATTGTAAGAAAGAACTTTCTTCAAATTCAACCCTTACGGGGCAAAAATATCATCATTTCTAAACTTTTCTTTTATCATCGCTTGATGCCTAGTCGAAATCGATAAATGAGGAGACCAAGATGCCCGCTTTTGGTCACACCATATTTTATAAAAGGATTTTTTTTTGGAATTCGACCCTTAAAGGGCAAAGTATCAATATTATTTCTACAACGGGTTTTTTTTTTTTTTTTTTTTTTTTGTTTGTTTGTTTTTAACGATCCCTTTTTTCTCCTTCGATACCCAAACTGAATCGATAAATGACATATGGTTTTAAAGATTAAGGTCTTCAATTAGGTAAAATCATAAATTAAGGAGGAATTTTTCGGTATTTGATGCTTAAAGTCGTCGAGCATATGAGACAATTCAGAGCCAAGTACCTAGCAACAGATATCACAGAGATGTCCGGCTGCCAGCTTTTGAGCGCGTCAACGTCCACGTTATTAGCGACAGAGATGTCAATAAACTGTTTTTTATACAATAAGTAGCTTTAGATATATTTTTTTCTGTTAAGGAAACATTTTTGTTTTGCTATACAATTCCAATGTAAACATTTAATTCGCAAAGCAACACATATCACAGAGATGTTGATATGCATTTTGTTCAGGTTGTTTGTATTCTGTTAAGGTTAGTGACAGTTTATCGTAGATATAGTGTGTTTTAAATTTTCTTAACTGTTTTGTAATATGTCTTCATGCGTACCCATTACACTAAACAAATATTTGCTACAAAAGTGCGATTCTACTTATCATTATATTACAAGCATTCAACTACACTATTCATCATATTTTATCAGCGAAATTTTCGCACGTGTCGTCTAGTTATTGGAATTAATAGGAGAACTGAAAAGTAGGTGTAAAATTTATTGAAACTTGATTATTGTGAAATTATGCAAACATGAAGTTTGTTTTATTAAGATATAAACAATAATATCTCAGGGACGGTTACTGGGTGGAATCGATTGCATAAGTTTCACCGTTGCACTCCTGGAGAGGTCGGAGGACCCACGCGTTAATGGCGCCACGGGAGTCTGCTGTTGCCCCTCCGCTGGTGACCTGGCCTGTCGAGCTGCGAGCCCTCTTCCGCCGCCCAGAGCAGAGTAGATTATTTGTTGCTTGATCAGATGGGGAGCCGAACCAGAGTGTCTTCGTCCGTTTTTCTGCGCCGAGTAGAAGTCCGTCCCCTCTCACGGCGATGTGTCGTCCGGCCCTTGGTGAATTACCGCTCCGCTTCTGATTGGCACACAGAACAAACAAAAAATTCCAAAACTTGATAAATTGTTGGCAGCTTCTCTATTTGCTGGATCGTCTCCCACCACTTTCCGAAAGCGCCTCTTTACTAGGAAACGGCACTAAGATACATTTTCCGTCACCGGCACCAGTTTTTTTTTTTTATTTTTTTTTTTTTTTTATTGTATTTACGTCTCTCAACAGCGAGGTCTTTAGAGACGGGAAAGGATGGGGGGCAAGGATGGGGGCAAGGAATAGGAAGGAATTCGGCCATGGCCTTTTGAAGGAAGCATCCCGGCATTTGCCTGGAGTGATTTGGGAAACCATGGAAAACCCAAATCTGGATGCCCGGACGGGGATCGAACCGCCGTCCTCCCGAATGCGAGGCGAGAACGCTATCCGTTACACCGCCACGCTCGGTTCGGCACCAGTTAACGGAATTCGGCGAGTCTTTTCCGAAACGTGACCAAATAGAAAGCGGGCCTTAGTTATTTATGGTGGCTATAAATCCACTGAATGTCCAAAATCAGGTAGAATGTTTTTATTCACGCACCGGACGTGGAACTCTGGACGCTTTGTTGACTACCCTTCCCCTGTCTGTTTGACATGACGCACCACCAAGATTCACACAGACCGTAGGAACACTTGGTCTCTAGTAACACTGTACTTAATATTTCATTACAATATTTAATATTTGTTTTTACTTGTTAAATTAATTTGCAATAGTGAAAATTTACTTGTGTGGATTTCATATGTGCCAACCAAAGTTTAGTAAATCTTTGATATCAAATCATAATATATACAAAAAATAATAATGTTCATTTACAAACAATTAAAGGGTGCAATTTAAATGAACCAATTATTTTAGACAACCCAGTCATTGATTCCACATTACCTGGAGGGAACTAGGCATAACACAATTTTTACTATTGTGCTTATTCACACAGCTTTACATATCAAAGTATTTTTTTTAAGCATCTATTTTTGTTTTTAAGATATGATTGTAGACAGTACTTATTGTCAACATGTGTCAAGTGATACTGACGATGACATCATCGCTAAAGCTTAAGAAAACAACTTGCCTTCTTTCATAAAATATCAGTTGTTGATGATAACAGTTCTAAGGGAGTGTGCATTAACTACGTGGCTCGGTCTGGGGGGAGGGGGTGGAGGGTTTGTCTGGAAAGCTACGCTGGGTTACGTGTGGGGAGGGGCATTCCAAGCCAGGCCACGTAGCTTTTCGTTCATATCATTTGTCACAGTTAAAATGAGATACAGAACACACAACAGCAAATAAAATATTTATTTCTGCCATTTAATTATCCCCATATGTTATCTACGATAGTCTGGCAAGAAAAAAAGGGGAATATCAAGATGGGGATATCACTGCGTCCTCGCGTAGTAAACACACAGATCTCGTGGTATATATGACATCATTGTGACGTTTGGTCCAGGCTGCATTAGAACATAAACTCAAATGATGATTGACGAAATCATATTTTATAAATATGCGTGTCGGTCGTAATGCAGCCTGGACCAAAGTGAAACGTAACCATAACGCACGATATTCCAGATATTCAATTTTCATATCATATCTATAGCTGTTACTGTGTTGGTACGTGCAGACTCAATATGTCATATATACCACGTGATCTGTGTGTTTACTACGCGAGGCCGCAGCGGTATCCCCATCTTGATATTACCCGAAAAAACAGTACGAAATGTTTTCTGGAATCAATAGGAAAAAGGCTTCGTGCTAAGTGTGTGTGGGGGGGGAGGGGGAGGGTTGAGACAAAATCCACGTCAAGCTACGTGAGGGGGAGGGGCGGTTCACAGGAGGCCAAAATGGAGCTACGTGGTTTATGGACGCTCCTCATGCTATGGATAAAATGACGCTTTTGATCATCTTCAAAATGATGTTACATTATATTTTTAGTATACTTTTAGAGATTTTTTTAGCTAAAATGGCAAAAACGTAAGCCTAATGATTTCGTTGTGTTTATCCATTCCTATGTCATAACTGGGAATTGGAATACAGCATTGTAGGATCCCGCATCATTCGACAGTCTGTCGGATCCTGCACAAATTTACGTGGGCAGCAATCCGCAAAATGTTGCGAATTTATATGTCAGTCTGCGCGGCGTTGCGGTCCCGTTGTCGCTTCTTAACCACGGGTTGCATTGTCGGTACCCTTCCAAATGACATTTGACGAGCGTCAACAACTGTGAGTTTTTGTCGTTTGTCGTGATTCGTAAGTAAATAGATTCACCTTCCTGCATTTATCAGAGCTTACCTATGTTTTTGCTGTACACATTAATTTTGAATAAATTATCAGTTTCTAACTATTACTAAGGTTATCGTGGACCGAGTAATAATACTCCTAAATTTCTTACCTTATGATACACAAATTTTAAAACTTAAATTATTTGGTACTAGCTCGTACCCGCGACTTTGTACGCGTGGATTAAGAATTTTTTGCCAAAATTGAATATAGAAAGTTGTTTGTAACGAAGGATTGGACCCAAACAACACCGAGTCGGCATAATATGACAGGAAAGCTATCACTATATCATTCTACCGTCGAACCAGTCTCTTGAAGAGAATCAGTTTCCAACATATTTCTGTCACCATTCAATAAGGTCTCAAAATTTCGTGACTACAACTATTAAACATACCGGAGAAAATGTCCTGTGCCCTTCATACAGATTTTCTTGTCAAATTCCATCAACATCGATATAGCCAATTGGTCGTCAAAACGTAACAAAAAGACAGACTTACTTCCTTATTTATAATATTATTACTGCGGTTCACACACACTCTCTCACTCTCTCTCTCTGACTGCGAACAACCCCTGAGGAATCATTATAACGTAAAAAAGTGTACACCTACAGCACTGCAAGACTACCTACAATTTGCCTCGCATTGCACCCCTAACTTCGTGATATCTACAGTATAACATTCAATCCGAATAACCTACGGTCCAGGCATGACTCTTAAGATCAAAAAAATTTTTTAAAAATCTTAGCCTCCACGGAGATTTGAACCGGAGACCACGAGCCAAACATTTGTAAGCAAGCGCTTTAACCACTGAGCTGTCAGACCGATAAACGGAAAAAGCAGTATACAGACGTCCATATCCAACGCGTCTGTCTATCGCCATTCAGTAGTATTTCTAAATTATGAGACAACATGTATTGTTTATACAGATAATTTTTCAACCAAATGTAGACATTATTTTTCTCCTTGTTTCAAAGGATAAGTGTGCAAAGTTTCATCGAGATAGGATGAAAACTGTGGATTTGTATGAAGAACATACAAACTAAGAAACAAACAAATAAACAAACATTCATTCATCTTTATATAAATAGATTATAAAATAATGGTAACCTGATCCGTTGGCTCCGTTGGCTGCGGTATAGTGACGGTTCCCGGCGCCTAACACAGTGTTAGTTATATATATATTCATCATGGCGGAAGAAATTTTCATCAGGACTTGACCGGTAGGGTAGCATAGATGATAGTGCACAATTTCTAATCGCGATATTGTGCACCAGTGTTCTGCTTTAAATACTAAACTTCTCCACAGTGCGTTAGGAGTTAGTGCTTACAGCACTGTTGGTGATTCGTCTGATGGGACGTTAAGCTTGGATGCCTCTTTATGTCCTGAGGAAGAGTATCAAGAATGGGCTCCATCTAGTTTCACCCTTTTCCTTCTTCCTCTTTAATTCATTCACAACACAAACAACAAACTACACTGAGCATACACACGTCACAGATATCAACAGAAAATAATAAATATGTAAATACACTTATATACTGAAAAATGCAAGGGAAAACCACCATAGTTTAAATTTTCTAAGAAAAAGTACGCTCAAGCCTAACGGTTAAGCAGAAGAATAAGAAAATCAAATGATGTAATTATATTTGTATAAATGTAATATATGTAATTACTTTAATATATCTGCTTGCAAGGAAGTCCTGAAACAACAGCAAGTTAAATTATTTTTGTTATGTTGCTCGATTCTTACCGCTGCACAGTGGGGTATTTGATCTTAAAAGCTGGCCAAAAGTCGAAATTTTAAAATTCACTATAATTGAATAAGTATCATATATTCTTATACCTAAATAAAGGTTTCAGTCATTAACGGTAGAATAGATAGTGCCAAGCATCACTCCGAGTTACATACAGGGCCATTCGGAAAGTAGCATTTATTTACACTGCGCGTCGCTTACAAGTAACCTCCGATGCGAGAGCAGACTTTATTCCTGTGCTGGACGTTAAGGGACATAAATGTACGTAAATCGACAATGGTGGATAAACGTAAAGGTGTTTACTGCAGTTTAGGCCCATTAATTTAAATTTCAGTTGTTGTTAGTGTGTGCTGTTGGTGTGTGTTTCACAACGTAAAAATGTAACTTAAAAGTGATGTTTATAATTATTGCGTAGTGTTTTCGTTTGTTTGTCGGGGCTTGTCGGATTCTGTTTCATGCGCATAAATAAAGTATAGCTTGTTCACTAACTAATAGAAAAGAAAACACGTGCACATGTATGCCCCTTTCTCATCTACGTGTTTCTGAAAGTGTGGGTTTGTCAATGTTTGCAGCACCTGACGAGGCCGCTTCTGTGAAGATTGTATCGAGGGAACATTTGTTTTAAATAATGAAAGAATGTGGTGAAGAGTTGATAGATAACAGATTAATTTACGTGGAAAATACAACTTCTACAATGTGATGCTACATATGCAAAGACACATCCCAAAATTTTGACAAAAAAAGAGAGAGAGAGAGAGAGAGAGAGAAGAAGATCCTGAAATGTTTAAGTTTGGACTCTCGATTCTCCATACAAGAATCAGATTTTTTGAATCATTACTTCACTTGTCATACAAGATACGAATCAATAAATGGCAAACTAGAACTACCGCTGACAAAGAAGTTGTATCTGCCACAAAACAAAGAATACAAAACTATTTTAAAGAAGTAATGGTCCTTTTGGTTGATATTCCCAAGTAGGATTCGGCAACACTAATGATGGGAACACGTCTAGAAGGTTTTTCGCGGACCCAGTTAAATCTGCGGAAATACCAGAGCTTGACGTTAAACTCATTCAAATTTGAAAGTTATTTTAGACGTAATTACAAGCGGCCATCACATCGACAAATTCTCTAAGAATGCACTGGAAACAGCCAAACTATACGTAAAGCTATACAACTGGCACCCTATGTCTCCAACCATACACAAAATCTTAATGCATGGTGCTTCAGTTATTTCACATGCATTACAGTTATCCGAACAGGCTGCTGAAGCACGAAATAAACATTTCCGGCTGTATAGGTAGAATTTTTCAAGGGAATCTTGCAATCGGGATGTCTTGAACAGGCTTTTACTTAGTTCTGATCCATTCATTTCATGTTCTCGGCCGAAGGCTCAAAAGAAAACGAGACCTTTTTCTGAAGAAGCTCAATAACTTCTGCTCACAGGAGAATTATCATACGAAAGCACCGAAGGCAACTCAGAGATTAGTGATGAGGACGAATTGGAAGAGGAGTTTGATGGTTATCAATGAGAGTAAAGCTTATTCTCATGAGTTAATTCTCCCAGTGCTAATTAAAATTTTCTTACAAAATTTGTCTACAATACGCAATCAATTGTGTACATAATTTTCATGCACTTTCTTTGTTATTTTGTGGTTCTATTTTTATTTATGTTACTGTGAAAATCAAACTTTCATATATAAATTTAGTTTTGAACAAAAATAAATGTGTAACTACATGTAGATTTTCTACCTATGTGTTTCATTACTTTAAATTAAATCTAAATTGTCATTTTAAACTAACTTTATGCTTAGAAGTACATTTAAAGTACGGTAGATTAGGTAAATATTTTTGGCCAGCTTTTTAGGTCAAATACCCCACTGTGCGCTGGCTAGGGATGGCGATCTGAGATCGATTAATCGAAGAATCGATCTTTTGGACCCAAAAAATCGATTTTTTAAATCGATTTATAGTACTGAATCGATCCAGTGAATCGATATTTCACCCGTGAAAATCGAATGTGAAAAAAAACACTTTCTACTTGTAATGCACTTGCACATGAAAGTCAGCGTTTAAACAAACAATTTAAACACTATTTATTGCAAGCAGTTGTGTACCTGAAGTATGATCATATGCTTTACTGGCAAGAACAAAAAAAAAAAAAATCTTCACTTTTACTCAACAGCCAAGACGTATATCTGTACAGTGGGATCATCAGCACCTTGCGAGCACCTTTTTTTTTTTCGGCAACATCGCAAGTGATGAGCGGAACTGCATGGATCCTATTAGACTGGACAGACTGTTGTTCCTGAAAAGCTAGGACATTAAGCACTGGGAACTGTAAACTGTATCATTTCAAAACTGTTTTATGTAACCAACAAATTTGTGACATAAATGTCTCTTTGTATACCCGATTCTTTCATTTAGTTGCAAAACAAATTTTTAATTAGTTTAAAAATGATAAAAGATCGATTATTATAGTTTCCTTTTTGTTTTCCATGATTGGAATTGTATTAAAAGTATGAACACGGAAAAATAATCGAAAAAGATCGATTTTTAGTAAATCGATCTTTTAGACTTCGATTATTTTGTGAATCGATTTATCTAACTTCGATTCGAATCGATTCAAGAATCGATCTTTTTCGGAGAGAATCGCCATCCCTAGCGCTGGCTATACATGCACTTGACTGAAAAGTAGGGAACGAAACAATCAATACTACTGTTAGATTCTTAAGATCTTGAGTCCAAAAGCACAAGTGATCGATTGATTTACAAATTGTTTCCTTCATTTAAGACTCAATTTGATTTACTATTTTTGTTTAGGTATCTTACGCGTAAATACCAATTATTGTGATTGTTTGATAGCTTAATAGATAGATTATTTTGAAAACTGATTTTCTATAAGGCTCGTAACGTGACTAAATACTGAATACTCCCCATATTTGATTATTTACATAACCTCAAGAATTTGATTTAAAACCAGCAAGAAATTACTTTTCTGTATAGGGGATTAATTTATGGTGATAGCTGCAAAATTATACTTGAGAGGTTTTTAAATTAGTAACATTTTATTAGCTTCATATTTGTTAACTGTTGATTTTTACAATTTAACATTAAAAAATTATTAATTAGTTAAGTAGACATTTATTATTTAATTTGATCACACTTTAAACACTTATGCAGATTGACTTATTAATATTGACGCCACTCCCGAAAATGATCTGCGGGACTGAAAAGAATGTGCTATTACAATCCTGATTAACAGCCTCGTAAATCCGTCGCCTTACAAATGATAATGTATTTTATCAGTGAAACATATCTACAGACAAAACCTAAAACTACTATTACATAGTATGGCATCCAAAATTTGAATTCCAAATTATAAAAAGAAACAAAAAATGCTTTTACACGCCTCATTAAGTGTTGCAACATTTAAAAGGTATTTAAAAATCGATCAGATGTCGCTGTGGGACAATATTATTTAATAATGTATTTTACCAGATAAAAGCTCCAAAAATCTGTTAAAAATGATTTCCTCTAATTTTCCAGTAATCTGTCCGAAAGATCTGAAAACTTCTAGAACAAGGCCCTTTATACGGACTTACAACGTTGGTTGTTTGGAATAATATACGTTAACTAGATTTTTTAGAATTGTTCTGTTGCCAAAAATCTTAATTTTGTGGTTCAAAAAATAATCCTCAGTCTTACTATTAGTGATAAAGTTTGTTCAAATTAACGGTTTGGTTAATGGTTAATGCGCCTGCATTGGAAGTTCAGAATGCCTGGTTTGTGTCACGGGCTTGATTATAATGATCAGTTCACCTCTCACAAAAGCTTTTCGTTGTTCATGTCAAGCACACAAGCATATAAAAATACAATAAATTTTTTACATACATCCCAATATAAGGTTCTGGCTATGTGGAAAACAGTCAATTTGGAGACAAACTATTACATAGCAAAATAGATGTATACACCAGAAGATGCATGGGTACAGCAGTACTATCATACGAACTACATTTACAGAAACTTCTGTCTATTAGATTACTTAGAAATAAATTCTTGTATGGAATAGAAGGAGTTATCAATTAATAATTCTTTTAATTTTTTCCTGGATTTAATCTTATCCCCTACCAGACATTTAAGATGTTTTGGGAGCTTATTGAAGATATGTATGATGTAACGTTGAATATCTGTCATCTTTTTTAATAAAATAGGACTACCGTACATGTATTCCTTGCGAAGATTATTTTTACTTCTAGTGACATAATTGTGTATTTTACTACTTGTTTCAAGTAGGGTATAACTGGTGGTTACGTAAAACATTAATCTGTATACATTATCTTATCAAAAGTATTCGGACACTCGTACATAATTCGGAATTCAACGTTAGATCTTATGTCAGGTGGACCAGTCGATATAAAACGAGAAGACCAAAGACGTGTGTGTCCTTATATTTCACTTTACAGTCACAACTACCTAGCGCAGATCAGTGGCGTTTGTATGTGGTAATAGCGTGGCGCCACCCATCGTGCACAACGTTGACCGAATGTAGGTAGCTGTGGGGATATGGAAGATACGGTGGTTGAAAGTGGTCGATCAAAGACATTTTCGTATTCAAAGCAAAGACATGTGTGTCCCCACATTTCACTTTGCTGTCGCAAATACATAGCGCAGACCACGTGTTTATTTGTGGCAGTATCATCGAGTCTCGCATCGTGTACCTTGGAGGCAGCATGTCGGTAGTTAAAAGGGGGGGGGGAGCGGATATGGTGGTTGAAAGTGGTTGACCTGAGGCACTTTCATATTTCGCGTATGTCCCTATATTTCACTTTTCAGCCAAAACTACCTAGCACAGACCACTGGTGTTTGAGTGTGGTAGTAACATGGAGTCGTACATTGTGCACAAATTTGGCCGAATGTAGATAGCTGTAGGGGTGTGGGAGATGTGGTAATTGAAAGTGGTTGATCAGGGACATTTACGAATTTCAATCAAAGATATGTGTGTCAGTATATTTCACTTTGCTGCTACAACTACATAGCGGTGACCACTGCTGTTTCTATGTGGTAGTGACCTCGAGTCTCCCATCATGCACTGTGGTGGTTAGATGTCAGTAGCTATAAGAGTGTGGGAGATATCGTGGTTGAAAGTGGTCGAGATTGGGCATTTTTCTATTTCTACCAAAGGCTTGTGTGTCCCTGTAATTCACCTTGCAGCCAGAATTACAAAGAGCAGACCACTGGTGTGTGTAGTTGTAACCGCCAGTCTCCCATCGTGCACTATGGTGGTTGCATGTCGATAGCTATCAATAAAAATTCTTTACTAACACGAAGGAATTCGTGGGCATCAGCTAGTCAGAAGCTAAAATGCAAGCTTCCATAGAAAATGGAAACCATTGCTAATTCAATATGATGTACCTAAAAGCCTTGATATAAATGATTTAGTAGACAAAGTATATGAGAAAAATTTTGAAAACAAAACTATGAAAGGAGGAGTTCGCAAGCGGTTTCTGCCCTCGGACCTCGAGAAAAACGTTATAGAAGTAAGTTCAGCTAAGCTCAAATTATTATTAGAGCAACGTAAAATGTATGTGGGATTCAGTGCAATCCATTGTAAAAATTACACCGTGGTACGAACTTGTGTCAAATGCAGGAACCTCGGGCACATGAGTAAGCACTGCCAAATAGATATAGACATTTGTATTTATTGTATGCCAGAAAAAAGGTAAATCGTATAAAAAGAAAGGAAAGGATTGTCCCACGTATCAACTGCTATTGCAATGCCTAATCAACAGAATAGATTATGGCTAGTTTACAATCGAGTTGCAGGAAATATCAAGATATGATAGCGAATAGAGCAGACCTAATATACAAACCATTCGATATGGCAGTTGGCAATGTGGGTATAAAAAATCCCCAGTCTCGAAGACAAAGAAATGTTGTAAGATCAGAAACATTTAGGAAGAAGAAGACGATGGAAATGTAGAAAATGAAGGTAAGCTTCGGCGTGCAAACGGATCGGCAGCAGGTTAATAGATGCGAAAGAGGATGAAATTTCCTTCACCTCTGATACGGCTCATTGCCAGCATTTTCTTAGAGGCAGTGGGCTCAGATATTGCAAAGAAAACGGATATCATCTTCGCAAACGAAGTATGCGCACCAACCAAATAAAACACCCGGACTTCGTGGTAAGCAAACCATAGCCCAGTACTGCAGATTTATGATATTATACGCCAATTTTGAAGATACATTTCACCTAACTTGACTCGAAGAAGTGCATACGCTTATACTTCGACGTTTCACAAGAGTTCTACATCCAGGTGGTATAAACATAACATTCCCACAACCAGTGGCAATTGACAAGGTACAATTGAGATAGCTAAATCTTCCTTTTCTCCCCTTCCTTCAAGATACAGTAACAGCGGTACTATGTAGCTCGGTGGTGCAAGTTAGGCGCGAGGTGGGGCAAATGATAATCTTGGGCAAACATGTGTAATTTTGAGGAGAGCGTGTGGAGAAAGTAGAACACCTCATGTAGCTAGAAAGTCAGCTAGGGGCCGTGAGGTTGGTCTGGCAAAAATGTGTTAGTCGAATTTGCAGTTTATCTTCAGAAATTTTGTTTGATTCCATTTCAGTTAGTGACTTTGCTAATCTTACAATAATATATGAATATCTACCAGCAATAGACTTGTGACTTATTTTCAACTAACCTTCCTTAGTTTGAGGTTTTATCAAGCTAAGTGGCGACCAAATTACATTGGCAAAGCTAAAGCTGAAGTTATCCTGGCACTATCACGGTTAAAGCTAAGTTTTGCATTCACCCCACTGCAGGTCAAGGTCTTACAAGGCATTCAATTTGATGAACGTTTAAACTTCGAAGCCCATTTAGAGAAGACTGTAGCACAAGCAGTGGCTGTTGTGAATAAAATCATCAATACCGGCGAATGAAAATTCAGTGTTCCAGTCCATACAGTAAGACTATTCCATGACACGATTTTATTCTCTTTAGTTGGCTATTCAGTAAGTATGTGAGCAAAGCATTTAAGAAAAATATAATCAAAACAGCAATTTAGACGTGTCCAACGAAGAATGCTTTTGATGTTGACAGGAGCATATGGCAACAAATTCATTAACCATTGTCATTGCTGTCTGGCCATTGGACCTTGAAGTGAGGAAAAGGTGTGCCATATACTGGTTCAGAAAAGGGAAGCAACATCTGAGATGTACATCCGGAAGCTTCTGTTGGCGGAATGGTAAGAATTAAGGAACAACAGTGAAACAGGTAGGAGAACGTATGACATATTTCCATCCATAGAGGAGAGGTTAAAGATGAAGAACCTACAACCCTTTCCCGGATTAGTACACTGCATTACGGGTCATAGGCCATACAATTGCTTCCTTCGAAATCGGTCTCAAGTAGGTGCAAATGTGATGAAAATAGTCCGCCGGAACACGTGTTATGGAAATGTGGCATAATAGCCAGTCTGAGAGATCGCCAACAAACCACAGCTACGAGGGAGAAGAATATTCGACATATTGCGTGACGGAAGTTTGTGGCATTTGCTGGACGTGGGAGCTAATTTAATCTCAATATTTTGGAAGAAGAAATTTATAGAAAGGAAATATGCTTTGCGAAATCAAAGACCATAGATAACAGAAGAATAGAGCACAATTGCAACTTGTGAAAAATTGAAGCTAATTCCAGAACCAACAGCAGAGAGAACAATGAAGCTGGAAGTCTGACTTTCACAACACCGGACTGACGAAAGACATCCCACGTCAATAGTCGGAGGAACTTCAATGTGCTCCAGAGAGGCTGCTCTCTGAGCAACAGCTGGGGGCCATCTTTGTATTCCAGGAAGACAACTCTTGATGGCCTGGACGGCTGACTTCGCTGCCCAGTTCCAGGGGACTCTACCTTTGGAGCTTAGTCAACAACAAGAAAAAATTAACTTTCGTGGAATTGAAGTGAAGTTGTGACAGTTGGTAGTGGTGATAGCAGTGTTAGTAGTAAGAGTGGTTTATTAGTAATAGTAATATTAATAGCAATGGCAGTAGTAGTTATGATAGTGGTACCCACTCTGTTAATGACAGTAGAAGCAGTAGTAGTAAAATAATTTGCCACTGGAACTTAAATAGTCTTGCATTCATTATTTGTAAAGTGAATACATTAAATTCATAAGATTTAAGTATATATGGACGTAAAATAATGGAAATAAGGGCCCAGATTAGATTTTAGGTGCTGGGCTATATTGTATATGGGAAGATAAAATAAAAAAAACATCACTAACTTTTCTGGCTTCATCTTTTGAGAAAGAAAGGGCTGCCATTCATCTGCATGCATTCAGGCCTCTCACTGAATGTCTCCCCTGCAGAGTTAATGCCATCACAAAGGCAGTGGATAGACCAATAATGGGAACATGGCGTGAGTAAAGTGAACTTTCAGATAGATGTCTGGATGCATTTTGTCATATAGTGTATATACTGGGACACCAATGTTAAACCGAGAGTGGTGGTGTAACTAACGGTTAGCGCTCTGGCCTTGCATTCGGGAGGACGGCGGTTCAATCCCCGTCTGGGCATCCAGATTTGGGTTTTCCATGGTTTCCCGAAATCACTCCAGGCAAATGCCGGCATGCTTCCTTCTAAAGGCCAAGGCTGAATTCCTTCCCATTCCTTGCCCCCCCCCCCCCCCCATCCTTTCCCATCTCTAAAGACCTCGCTGTTAAGAGACGTTAAGCAGTTAAAAAAAAAAACCAATGTTAAAATTCCTAATTTTCAGGTAGCCAGTTGGGGCCCTTGGTCAATTCATCGGTTAGGGCCCTCCCTCAGACCAAATCGGCGACCCTTTTTTTTAGCTCTAAAACATGTCGAACCGAGGGCCCCCCATTAGACGGGCGGGTCCCGCTACATTTGACCCGCTTACCCCCCTCCCCCCCCCCCTAACGCCGGCCCTGCTTTCTACAAGATATTCCTCTGCTAACCCCGCATACAATTCTTATTACTAGCGTCTGGGCTCTAAATACATTGTTTCTATTATTAAATTGCCACAGAATATTATTGAATATGACATTAAGACTTATACCCTTTATTAAAGAGTAGTTTAACTACAGTGCACTTAAGCCTTTCTAGGAAGGTACTCTAAAGCAGATACATAGTAAGCAGATAGTTTAGTACATAGTTAATTCTATGGAGCAGAGTTTAATTAATTTAAACCCTATTGTGAGTCACTGAGCTATTGGTTCTTAACTTATTGGCAACAGATAAAAATGGTTATTCAGTATATCAGCAAATGAAAAACTGGATTCTGCTAAACTTTGTTTTATTTATGTATCTTTATTAACCTTATTATTTCTCTCACTCAACTTTAAAAACATTACTCTTAGATGTAGTTGCTATTAGAGTGATGATGGTTAGTTCATTCCTAGATGGCTTGATAGTATAATTGAATTTTGAGGTATCTAGGAAAAAATCTATTCCTAGAAACCATTATTCATTATTCTAGTGGAAAATAAACTTCATGAGTTAGATTGTATAAGCTTATTAATGATTCCAATATGACTTTACAAGGTAAGTTATTTAAAAAATCTGTATTAACTCATCAGACAATCTATGTTAGATAATTTACTGCTTAAAAATATTAATAAGTTCAAATGTTTCAAAAATGGGAGCAACTTTCCAAAATTTACTTCATGTCTAGTCACTGTTATGAAATTTTCATTATTTAAACTTTTCTCTCATAATACAAGCTTTAAAATTTTGATCAAAACAATACTTGCTAATATTTATATCTCTAAAACTATAACCTACTTCTTTCTTCAAGTTAGTTTTACAGTACTGGTAATGAGAAACAAAGTTATAACCAGTTATATTTAATTTATCAGTTGCTATAGTTATATGGTGATTAGACAAACACAAAACATCAATTTTATTTATAATATTCAATTTATTTTTGTGAATCAGTAATTCATCCACTTTGCTAGTTAGCCCTCCGATATTTTGAAATTTATTACTACTTAAATTAACTTCTTTTAAGATTCTCTGCCTAATACTAGACTCTAATCTAAGAAGAGTGTATTCCCTAACACCGTTACTTTCATGAGTGGCAGTGGCTTCAATTAAACATCTGGCTATCAGATCTGAAAGAACTCCCTTCCCTAGACGAAACAGCTGAGGGCTATACCTAGTATAATCTCACCTATCAATACATCTGCAGATACCAAACCAATGCCAGAACCAATTTCAAACATCAGAATCCATTCCAGCACCAGAATCACTCAGCTCGCAGCAGACTTTATCTGTGGTTAATCTTAGTGTCTGATGACTGGTATAATACTGACCCGTTTGTGACACACTGCTTTTGCTATCTTCTCTGGGTCACCTCTTGTACTACCATCCCTGTCTAGACTATTTCCCACTCCCCACTACCACTTACTCAATCCTGATCTGTGAAGTCCTTATATAAAGAACCTGTACCTCCTACCACCTGAGCAAGAGAATCGCATGGTTTAAAGAAACTCATGACCTGGAAATCTGTTCCAAATTTTTTTGCACCAATGTGCACTTACTTCTTCCATGACTACTGCCTAGGTCAGGGATGGCCAACCCAAATGATATTGCGGGCCACTTTGGAAACGCATTATAACTCCGTGGGCCGCAATAAAATTATATATCCCTTTATTAGATTTAGACACACTATAGATATTTTTTTGAAGTGAAAAATTGAAACACAATGAGTTATTATTATTGTATTTACTATTATTCTTACAAGTAAACATACATCATATAATAGTAATGATACCAAATTCACATTTTAAAGAAATACGGTACTTTGGCCAATATAAAATTTTGTAGAAGTGCGATGAATCTTGCAGGCCGGAAAAATATTCAAGGCAGCCGGCGGAAATCTTAATGGCCAGAAAGTAAAGTGTTAGATTGGGAAATACATTACCAAAAGAGGTTAATGTAAATATGGGAGTGTGACAGACCATTTCTGTTCATTATTCTGATAAATGATTGTATTGATGGTTTACAGTCAGAATTTAGGTTGTTTGAAGATGACTTAATGGTATAGAAAACAAGTGAAGACTTTTAAAAGCTGCTGGGTGACCTGGATAGAATATCTAAATGGGTAGGTCAGCATGGAATGCAGATAAATGCAAAGAAGAGTCAACTTATTAGATGCACAGATAAAAAAATACTAAAGATTGACTATGATTATAGGGTTGCCCAGAATTTCTGGTTGAAGCTTGAAGTGTAAATACCTTGGCATAACGTTTGATAATAAACTCAACTGGGCAGAGTATAGTAATAGGTTTCAAAATCCTACATTTATTGGAGAGGGTGATAAGAGGGTGTACCAGAGAAGTTAGTGAATTGGGCTACAAAACTTTGGTCAGACCATTGGTTGAAAATGGTGGTGTAGTTTGGAACCCTCATTTTGGGTATCAAATACAGGAGTCGGAGGATGTGCAAAGAAGAGCAGGAAATTCCCGCAGGATCCTATCAGTATCTGATTTGATAAATGAGCTGGATTTGGAGTCATAGGTTGACAGGAGAAGGGGTGGACCACTGATAAGCTATCCATGTTAACGCATAGAAATGATTGCTGAGTATTAGTATGGCTTCTCCATAATGCAAACCACTATGGAAGGAATTGTTGTTTTGATGTGAAAATTTGGGTTACTGTTCAAAGTATGGCCGGTAGAAAAATTTATTCTTTGTGGTTCACAAAACGGTAAACTACTGTCTTGCCTTTTACTCTTCAAGGAAAGGTGTACCCGAAAAGAGGGAAATAGGTAAAAAAAGGTGTTTTTCGCACGGAATGAAATGGTTACACATGTTATTGACGGAATGACTTTAGACATCTTGAGCCGATTCTGAGATCATCATAGTCATAATTCGGTATGGAAGCCACTATCTTCACTCAAAATCCAAAATGCACCACGGAATATTAGTTATCATTCTGGTCCAGGCAGCATTCAACCTAAACACAATATGGCTACATACATTACTGACTTAGCGCCATAGAGGCCTTGAGCAGTTTCAGACGCCTTTGTAATTCGAATTCTTCATGACCGCCACATTCTTCACTCAAAATCCACTATACAACATCAAATATTAATCGTCATTCTAGTCCAGACAACATGTCAAGCACAAGCTCAGCTAATATAGTTGCTTGAAAATCAGAGCGTGTACCGCATCAGGGAGAGTAAATTCACGATAATGATGGTAACTATACCTTGACTGATACCACAGGTAACCCGACGATTTGCTTTTTATTACTTCTCTGTTACCCGTTTATTTCCTTTTTTTGTGAAATTTTTTTCTTTAATAGTAATTCTTACGGCATCTGTTAACCATATTTTCAGCCCAAAAGAACAATTTTTTCTATTAGCCATCGTTTGCACTGCATCCAAAATTTGTACCACACCTTCCTTGTGCGACATTACTCAAGGGCCATGATGCAATACGCATAAAATCCAAGAGCATTATATACATATATATTTTAAAAAATTGCCTATCAACAATTCATCAAACATCCCACTTCCTTGGGCGACATTACTCAAGGGCCATGATGCAATACGCATAAAATCCAAGAGCATTATATACATATATATTTTAAAAAATTGCCTATCAACAATTCATCAAACATCCCACCAGATATGATTGCATGAATTTTTCACTGAAAGTTGATGTAGCTCATTCATCTTATACTGTATTTTGTTGATTCCATGGACCAGGATACAACATTCGATAAGCTTTATGCCTTAGTTATTGACAATCACAGGCACATGATTGATACAGTTTGTCCATAGTATGGACTGTTGGACTGGAAAACTGTTTTCTGCCTGACAGCATGCTGCAGAAAGACGTTTGTTCACAAAGCGATCATGTACTAACTAGGACAATTTGGAATAAGTTGCTTGCCTTGCTCCTTCACCTTCTTTTAGAAGGTGGAAGAATTATCCAAAATGTGTTGTAACAACCAATTCCATTTACAGAGATATCGGCAAGGGCGTATCCAGGATCAGAACTAGAGGGGGGCAGGATTTGAACTAGGGGGGGGCAACTCATTTTGGTTTCGAGGAAGTGGGGTGGGGGACTGAAACATGACATTACAAAATCAAACTCAAACCTATTCAGGAAACTATTTTTATCATTGATTAATATAGTTACCCAACTATTTAATCTAAGGACCTACTATGTAGTTAATTAAGATAGTAAGTCAGTTAGTTTTTTATGTAAACATTAATTGCCTCGGATTTTCAATTTCAATAATTTTGTTTGTCAATATCTCATGGTGTCCTTTCACGAAATTTCGACGCACACTTATCAGACATAATCCAGTCAATCTTTCTCTCCCAAAGTGCTCCTGAACTAGTTCTTCACTCGTCGAAGCGTAATGAAGGCAACTTAATTTTTCTTCTAGGGGGGGGGGGGGACAGCAGCCCCCCTCTGCCCCTCGCTGGATACGCCCATGGATATCGGTGTTGTCTGTTACTGAAAACAATGATGACCTACTCAGTAAAGTACAGTTTGGTTTCAACAGATTCAGCAATTTTTGCTTTTGTAAACAATATATTGGAATCAATGCATAAAAAATTAAATTCCCTACGTATATTCTGTGATCTTGCTAAGGCTTTTGACTGTGTTGATCATAAGATTCTCCTATGAAGTTAGTGGTAAGTCAGGACTTTGGTTTAAATCATACTTGGAAAATAGAAAGCAATGTGTATCACTGAAAGAGGCTAATACAGGAGATGTTATAAACTCAGAATGGGGTATAGCTAAATGTGGTGCATCTCAGGGTTCAATTCTTGGCCCTCTGATGTTCTTAATCTATATAAATGATCTCCCACATATACTAGGTGATAATGAATACGTGGTGCTCTTTGCAGATGATACTAGCATATCGTTGAAAGACCAAATCAGTACAAAACCTTGAAAACACAGCAAATGATGCTATAAAGAAAATAAACAGGTGGTTTAATGCTAACAAACTAATACTTAATGTAGAAAATACAAAGTTACTTCAATTTGTTACAAAAAATAAAACAACTGACAGCTATAATGTGATTTCAGAAGGAAAAGCAATTAATGAAAACATTTTTACAAAATTCCTGGGTGTATATATAGATAACAAATTGAACTGGAAACAACAGATTCAACAACTTCTTAAAAAACTGAATTCTGCAATATTTTCACTGAGGGTAATATCTAGAATAGTTAATATAGAAACCAGAAAGTTACTATATTTTGCATATTTTCACTCCCTGCTCACTCATGACATCTCATTCTGGGGCAACTCGTCACAAGCACAGAGGGTATTTAAATTGCAAAAGCGTGCTGTAAGAACTATTTGTGAAGCAAGCCCAGGAACGTCGTGCAGAAATCTATTTCAAAACCTAGGTGTACTAACAATGCCAGCACAGTATGTATACTCCGTACTATCATTTGTAGTGGAAAATCCTGAACACTTCAATCTTAATGCTGACATACATAGCCATAATACTAGGAATAAATATAATATTTACAAGGATTACAAATCACTGTCAATTGTACAGAAAGGGATAAAATTTACTGGAGCTTCCTTATTCAATGTCTTACCAACAGAAATTAAATGTTATCTACAAAAACCCAACTACTTTAAGTCCAAACTGAAAGAGTTTCTGCTTTAGAACCCATTTTACTCTGTGAAAGAATTTTCCTCTTGGACTTTGGTAACTAAAAATTATTGATAAAATATTATATATTGTGTATGGAAGGGGAAGATGTCAAAATTGTCCACAATTACTAAAATTATATATGGTTTTTCTTACTATTGAAACTTTTGACAAATGAAGAAATTACACTGTTTACAAAATTCACTCATATATAGTTACTAACATGGGATAGCATGCACTCAAAACTTGCTGTGAAAAATTATCATTCTAACAGGTTTTTAAGTAATTGACTGCTAATGAGAGGTTGGTAATATAATTGATATTGTTAATAAGTGTGTGTACTGTTCCACATAAATAGTAACTACCATGATATAATATGTAGTTGTAGATTACGGTGAAACTTGTAATGGTAACTGGTTGGTAAGAAAATAACTGGTTATTAGATGAATACACTGTTCCAAATAATAAGTAGTAATTAACTCGGGACTGTATTTGTAGATTACAGGGGATATTGATTATACTAATGGGATGTAGCTATCTTGTTATCAATGTATAATAATAATATCTATTATATAGTAATATAATTGATATTATTATTAAGTGTATGTACTGTTCCACATCCCCGAGATTATTCTCACATGGGATCAGAGTGAACATATCTATCTATCTATCAATCTCCCAGTCCAAGGTCAGAGTAATAAAGCTCTCAAAATAACTTAATTAATGTTTCCTGTGGAAGATCGCGATGTTATTGGCAGGCTTCTTCAGGCCATTGCATCAAGACCGGTTTACAAGGTTCACTTTTTGCAATCACTCCGGATGAAACACTCGCAGTGAAAGGAAAGTGAACTGTGTAAACAGAGAATCGTCCAAAATGATCACGGATGAAGGAAGTTGGATTGAGTTCAACTTTTCGTTCACTTTTGGTGCTTCACTCGGATGAATCATCAAGAGTGACACGCGTTAACAGTCAAAATATCGAAGTGAAACCTTCTCCTGGATCGATCGCAATTGTTTGTTTCTGATTGTTGTAGTTTTCAGCACACAATGGTTTTTAAATGGGGAGAAGAAAAATTTCTTTATTTTTAAAATCTTTCAATAACAAGTGTTTATAGAAAACAAAAATTTGAAAATTATGAAAATAAAAACATAAAAGACAGTGCTACGGAGGACATGATCAAACAATTGAATCTCCCACTTTTGACAATAGAAGACATCAAGTGCAAAATTCAAACTATCCGAACCAGCTGTTCTAGCGAATTAACTAAAGTTTTGAAATCAGAAAAATGTGGTGTAAATTGTGCTTTTAGGTAAAGTGAATGTGTTTCAAACTAGTTATGAATTTCAAGAAAGCTGAGAGTAGATTCCAGCTTCAGTTTAGCCGGAAGACATTTTCTCATTAGTGTCCTGTTTTGCATTTCATGGTGTGTTTATTGACACCAAAACTTTCTGATTAATGCATTCGAAGATTATTTTTATATGACATGTTGTCCCGCAATACCCATTCTACCACGCTGCTAGATCTAATTTCTCGTCCACAAACTTGTTTCAATTAACTTTCTTCACGATGTAACTTTTAATTCCCTAGGTGAAGTTTCTGAAAGTTAAATCCACTCCAACACGAACAAGTTTGTTTGTTGTCATCTTGAAGTGAATTGAATGGTTCATTTGCGATGATACGTATGTGTAAACCAGGGCCGGACTAAAGCAGGCGCGGGACCCGTAGCAAATGTGAAGAAGGGGCCCTTGGTTTTCGCCATCCGAGGGAGTAGTAGAGCTTAAAAAAATAAAAAAAATGGTCGCCCATCTGACCTGATGTGAATGCTCCCGACATTCCTAGGCGCGGCGGGACCACCTAGAAGTCGCGGGGCAATGTTGCCACCTTAGCGATTTTGTCGCTATATTTAGTGAATTTTGAAGCTCGAAAGCGATATTCTTAAATACGTTATCGCTAAAAAAATATTTGGTGATTTTTAGTGATATTCAACATTACAGAGTTTCGAAAACTTGTTTGGAATTAGTGACGGTAATGCCTCTGTCATGACTCGGATAAATAATGGCGTGCATAATATATTGAAAACGGAATATGGCTTACCCAATACAAGAATGCTGCTGGAATAAATACTTTTCTGTAGTTAGCTGATTTAGCCATATCCTATCACCTCGTCACTCGAATGCCGTAGTAGAAAGGAGTTTGAGTACAACGAACATTCTTATAAACAATATGAGGAAAAGGACAGATGTAAATACTCTTGATAGCATTCTTTTATAAGGAATCAGTTAAAAATTATGAAAAAAATTGCTACAGTTACGAGCTTCCGGCTGATGTAATTTCTACAATTCGTAATGATGCTGAATTTTAAATCTAAGACTGACCATTCATCTCATCCTTCCACATCTGCAAGTTCTGAAACTCCAACGATAGACCAAGACGATGAAGAAGAAATACCAATAGAAGAAATTTGATGTTGATTTTTCATACAATGTTATGTTTAACTTATTCAAATATTTTTATATTACTAACCTTATCATTTTCATTTTTTATTTAGCGATTTCTAGCGAAGATTTTAGTTCTAAATAGCCCACAATCTAGTGACTTTTGAGACCAGGTATAGCGATTTTTGTTTTCTTAAGGTGGCAACACTGTCGCGGGGCCCCCCAATTAGACGCGGGACATTCCAGAAGGCGCGAAGCCCGTGGCATATGCTAACTCCTGCTACAAGGCTAATCCGGTACTGGTCTAAACGAAAAGTGACTTCACCTTCACTTTCACTGCGGCCGAACCATCCTAAGTGATTACGAAAAGTGAACCGTGTAAACCTGCCTTCAGTTAAATAAAGATAAAACTATTCGCTTGTAAATAGGAGTAGGTCATGGAAAAAAAGATATTACCTTGATCACAAGCTGCCATTTGATTTCAGGTGTAAGAGAGTGGAAAAAATTTTCTTTTATAGGTAAGGGAGTCGGGTATTCAAATAAATTGCGGATGCAGGATTGGACAATTTGCCAAAAATACTAAAAGAATTTTAAATTAATATTTATAAACAGCAATAAAAATAGGATGATGACAGGTTCGTGGGGAATTGCCACCGGTTTACATGTATTTGTTCCATTGCAATTAAATTTTATCCCCCTTCTATCTGGTGATTTACGTCAGCCACGCCGGTGGTAAAAATCAAAGCTGTGATCAGTGTAATTTGCAACACCTTAAACAGATTCAAATATAGCTGTTAATGAAGTATCACCTGTCGAGGAACTCTATGATGACGTCAGGTAACTCAGCGGCTGCAGACATCACCAGAGACGCTATTTTGGCACCGAAAAATTAAATATGCTACGGCACTTAACAATGATATCATGTCGTGGCTAACAGGTGAAGCAGGAAACATACTTTAACTTTGGGTTTGGTCCTAACAACAAGCTACGCAGACCCGTGCAAAAAACAAAACAACATATATTTGATATCTGGTTGATTCTTTTTAGGGGGCGTCCATTAATTACGTGAGGTGTTTTTCTGGAATCCGGACCCCCCCCCCCTCTAATGAGACTTCGTGAGATCCGGAAGGAGCCCCCTCCATCTTAAATGACGTGAGATTTTGACGGAGAAACCCCCCCCCCCCCCCCACTTAATCGACCTCGTAAGTTTTAGGAACTTTTTTTTTAGATCTCTTCCCAAGGCGGTCATACCCTCCCTATGGCCGTTTTTAGGTCCAAATACCCACACCCCCCATTAAAGTGGACCTTTTTTTTTTTAACTCTACCGTCCAACAGAAATTTGAAAACCTCACGTGAGATATCCGTTGACCCCCCCCCCTCCCCCTTGGTTGGGTTTCGTGTGATCGTGTGATTTCGCCGGACCCCCCCCCCCCCTTAATTTCACCTCACATCATTAATGGACGCCCCTAAAACGAAAAACCCTTTCTTCAATAGTAAACGTTAAGAATATTATGAACTACTGTTTTGTTATTTTTGTGTGAAATAGCAGCCTGTGTGCTGAATTAACACTGTTTAACTGATGCTGTGTTGTGAAGGACTAAATTACACGTTCCTAGCAGTGAAACATAAAAAAAAAAAAAAAAAAAAAAAAAAAAAAAAAAAAAAAAAAAAAAAAAAACGTGTATGAGGTCTAAAGAAATTTTTTGTGTGCGTATAGGGTGTACCGATCGGCCACCATATGCGATGGAGGAGATTTTGGATAATGTTGAACCACGTAATGATTGAACAAGAGAGTGGATGAATGGTACCTTAGCCGAAAGTTACAGTCTACATAGTGAAGCAGAGATAGCGGAAACAAGTTTGCTTGCAGAGACTACAAGCGTGGACGTGAGTCACGTGATTAATCAAATCGAGTTAAGGACATTTCAGGACAAAAAACTAAGCGTGATGGAAAGTGATACACTTAGAGAGGCAGTGCTTGATAAACGGAGAAAAAAATCAAAGCAAATATGGACAGGAGTAGGATACCAATCTTCTTCTTCTCGTGTCGATGACAGCATCAAATAGGATAGCAATGAATCCAACAGACTTAAAGAATAAGTTCATTAGGAATAGAGACATACAGCATGGCTCTAACCAAGGTAATGCTGGTACTCGCAACGGAATAGGTCAACTACTGAACCAACAAGAATCAGAGTACCAAGGTAAGCCACTTACTGAAAGTAATCAGAATATGTTGCCGCCGCCAAATATGTTACGCAACAAGGATAGTGGTCCTTTAGTCGTTCTTGCCGAATGGGAGCAGATTATCGAAGATCAGCTTTCAATGAACATTGGTCGTCTTTACCTTGTGGCTGAAGGTAAAATAATTTCATTGGTGATGCCAGAAATCGCGTCCCAAATCACTAATATAACTAGCAATGGAAAAAAAGGGATTGGCATAGAATCACTCGTAAAATGCGTCGCATGCATTAATAAAATCCATTGTCAAAGATCTTGTCACGTTTTTGTGTTGTGGAAGAATTTGTCGTCCGTAATGTAGACACAAGCTTGCAGGAAACTGAACCTTCTTTCCAGCAGTCAATGTGTATGCAATGACGTCCAGATTGGTCGAAGACGGGGCCACAAAACTGGCGCCGCTGCATTTAGTGAGAGTAACGTTTTCCAGGCAGCACTTCCGAAGTTACGTGTACATTAGGGTTACCAGACGTCCCCGTTTGCTGGGGACAGTCCCCGTATTTAGCTCTCTGTCCCCGGACAGATTTCGTCCCCGCAATGTCCCCGGATTTTTACTGTTGTCCTCAGATTATTATTATTATTATTTTTTAATAAAGCGAGAGTTCTTTCAAAGCCCTGATTTTCTAATGCATTCGTTTAAAGCAAGAGATATGAAGTACACTTCTTTCCTTGTAAGTGCCTAGCAATAAAAGAAAATTACAAGGATACTGCGTCTTGGACACAACAGCTTTGGAAAATCAAGTCTTCTTGCTGTTTGCAACATGGCTGTCTGTGATCCTCATTTAAAATACAAAATATAAACAATATGTGACTTTTAAGTTAACCTTACCTTTAATCATTAAACTTATAATAAAAGTACAACGCGTAATTAGGACAAATGCCGAAAGCGTTCCCGGATTTTGGTGAAAAAGTTGTGAAGCGTCCCCGGATTCGGAGAAAAAATCCTGGTAACCCTAGTGTACATTCTTAACACTCAGGTGCGCAGACTCTGCGGGTGCTCGAGGCCTCCAGCATCCACAAGAAGTAAATAGTGGGTGCGGAGCACCCATGAACATAGATATCTAAACTAATCAGTAATCGACTTTATTACCGACTCACAAGCCGCGTACCAGAGCAAAACGTCTCGACGAGGGTGCACGACTGGGTGTCTTACCCAAGGAGAATACCCAACACCAACCAGTAAGTGGTGTATGATCTGTGGCGAGCACGTAAAGCTCTCTCGTTCTCCGCTGCTGCGCCTCCCGGCTCTGTCTCACTTGTCAGTCAACCTTGTAAATAAAGTGCGTGCTTTGAGACCGCGATGCGCGTGTTGTTATTGTGTTTATTTCAGAAAATTGGTTGTTTAGATGGATAAAACCGTAGTTAGAAATCATAAGGTGTCCAAATCTGAAGAACCTTGCACTAGTAACTCTTCTCAACTAAGTACAGCTCGACAAATCCAACCAGAAAATGTTATTTCTGCAAATTCATGAGAAAATTAGCAATTTTCACCGTGGTAGACAATTTTTCCTTGGCTGTTGGATATATTGATAATGTTTTTCGACCAATATGTAAAGAAATCATGTGTAGTGACGTTTCTGCCCGAAAAAATCGAGAGTTGATGAGTCCACTAAGAATGTCCAATTAAGAATGTGGCGCGATATGAACAATGTTTGTTGTCAAAAAATAAACTTGAAGATACAAAAACAGCTAGAAACGCCCTCTTAAAATTTATTTAAACTATTCGTTTTTTTTTTTATCGAACCGAGGCAACGAGGATTAACATTCAAATTACATTCGATTGTTGAAGTCGCGATAACAGGTTGTTCCGAGTTAAAGTCGTGGTTTCAGCGCAGCAGACATAGATGATTGTCACACGTTATCACTAACGAACTGTGAACAATATTGATTGACGAAGTACTGCATAGCATAATCAAATCAGTAGCCTACAAAATTCTTTCTATTACTCAGTTATGGTTGGTGAAACTAGTGTTATTTCAAGTAGTGAATAAGTCACATTCTGCTTTCGTTTAAAATACAGTAAAAGTCCGGTTATCCGATTATACGAGCAGCCGGGTAAACCGAGGCAAATTTTTGAAATATAATAGGGAGCTTTTATGAAGATATGGAATATTTTTCCAACTAGAATGTGTACGATATTAAGCTTGGTACTGTGGCACAGAAGACAATTAAAGACTTTTTTGGCAAGTGACATAATGAATGTACAAAAAAACTTTATTGTTTCACAGATTAGTTTTACGCTATAAATAAATTGTATTATTTGAGTTTCAATACGTTTTTTGATTCATTGTAACCTCTTTCCTTGACCTCCGGTTATTCGAGTTTTTCGTTATCCGAGGTGGTCCCGGTCCCGTTTTCCTCGGATAATCGGACCTCTACTGTACATGAAACTGTTATTTACTTATCGTATGGCTAAGCAACTAATGTATATACATATTAATATATACAACGACAAGAACCTTGGTAGCAATCACAAATCGATGACCAGTTGTTGCAGCCATGCTATGAAGGAAGGTGCAGCACTGAAAACATCATGAAATGGTCAATCCTGCTTCCATTGAGGGCATTCCTTGATGATGTGCCCCACACTCTGGGAAGGAGCTCAGCAGTCACAGAGAGGAAAATCCTGAAGTCCCTACATATAGAGCATGGCGTTGCATTTGTCGTTTCCTGTTCTTAGGCTGTTTAGTTTGACCCATTGGTCTCTCTTCAGATTTTTTTTTTTTTTATTATTATTATTTATTTTCATGGCCTTCTGTCTATCGACTATACGGCCAGCTTTATCATTTACATTAATTTAACATGTGATTCTTATCGTATAGCAAACATGTATTCATTTCTTAATTCACACTAAATTATACAATTATTCAATATTACACTAATACAGCGATAGCCCTGATAAGGGAATACACGATTACATTTGTGCCAGCGATAATATGAAGCTGGATCTTATTTCACAATGGGTAATACAATTATTCAGTGAATAGTAATACATATTTATAAAGTATATTGATACAATAATACAATGATGACAATTATATCGATAACAATAAAATCACATTTGGGGAGCAGTGATGTTTCCTTGCAGGGTCTATATCCGGTTAGCCTTGCACCTGATATAACTAAACTGATTAGTGAGAGTTCCTTGATGATTTACAATTTAATGTTTTTTTTTTTTTTTTTAAGGTCAGCTAAGATGCAGTTCCGACCGATTCCGTTGGTGGTATTACAGGAAATGTGCTAAATTTGTAAGATCATAACTTGTATGTGATTGTTAATTTTGTTATGTTTGGTGTCTTTAGATATGGATGTCAGCCTCTCTTAGGTATGTGGCCAGCGCCCCATACACGTCACTTCTTCCCCCTCTCAGCAGGATGCGTATCGAAGTTGGGAGTGGAATTTTGAACTTTACAAGGCTATTGTATAGTTTCTTTTGTTGAGTCCGATATAGAGTGCACGCTAAAGTGATGTGGTCGAGATCTGCTAATTCTTCGTGATCCACCGGGCAAAAGGGCGTCTGTGCTATACCGATTTGGTGGAGGTGCTTTGGGTAACAGCCATGACCGAGTCGCATGCGAATTATAGATGTTTTATATCTTTTGCCCAAATGGTTATCTTCGAACCAGACTTTAGTTGGTATGTGAGGTTGTATTGACGCGTAAAACTTCCCTTTAACTGTTTGTGTCAAAGTCCACGATTCTGACCACTTGTGATGATACCGTTTCCTGATGATATTAATAAAATCGGTATGAGGTAGCTGAGTATAGTATTGCTCTCCATCCGCCGTGCTTTCTTTCGCAAGTTGATCAACCTTTTCATTATTCTGTATGGAAGCATGTCCCTTGACCCATAACAAGTGCACTTCTTTGCCCTCCGCCTTGGCTGAGTACATTGCATTTAAGATGTCGAATAGGATCCTATTCGTTCCGCTCAGTCTGTTCATGTTTTCCAGCTTCTGCGCCACGCTTTTAGCGTCGGACAGTACCAGTATTTATTGAAGTGTTCGAGACCATAATTTAAGGCATCTCTTATTGCCATAGCTTCAGCGGTATATACTGTCGTTTCTGCTGTCAGGCGAACTTTACGTGATTCTTGAGTGAGGGGACAGAAGAAGGCGTAGCCCACACCATTAGTAGTTTTCGAGCCATCTGTGTATATTTGTACATGTTCTGGCCATGTTATGGACAAGAATTCCTCCATCTTGCTGTTTACGTTGTTACAGGTTGTTATCCAGTTTAGGTAGGTGGTATATATTGGGCCTGTATCTCAAAATAGCATACTGGTATGCGAAGATGGGTAGTGTAGTATCTTGAATTACTAGCGGGATTATATGTTTTATTTCAGTGAAACAGAGAGCCAGCAGCGGGGTTCTATGACCGAGGTTGTTATCTCTCCTCTTGATCGTTGTTATATAGTCAGAAGCCTTCTGGATAACCGGGTGGTTCTTGATGGCGGCGCGCCTCATTAGAAATATGCTTTCCAGTAATTGTCGTCGTATTACCAATGGCATTTCTTTAGCCTCAACTAATAAGGCGTTTGTGGGGGTGGTATTCATCGCTCCGAGGCACAATCTGATAGCCCGGTAGTGCAATGTATCCAATTTACGCAGGTTGTACATTGGGGCATTTCCATAGCATAAACTGCCGTAATCCAGTAAGGGACGTATTAGCGTTCTGTACAAGATGAGTAAGACGGAAGGGTCAGCTCCCCACCATACCCGAGTTACCGCTCGTATTATATTTAAGCAGCGTTCGGCTTTAGCTAGAATGTGATCAATATGTGCCTTCCATGTCAGTTTACTGTCCATCTGAAGTCCTAGATGTCTAGTCTCTGTTCTAACAGGGAAATTATAAGGACCCAGCTGTATCTGTGGACCTCGGTAAGTGTTCTTCTTCCGCGAGAATACCACAACCGATGACTTCGAAGATGAGATAGTTAAGCCCTTACCGCGGGTCCATTCATAGAGTAACTTAGCAACGTCGTTTAATCTCCAGAAGTTTAGCCCCTGGGATGGAGATGATGTGTAAATACATACATCGTCAGCGAATTTTAACACCTTTATTGAGGGGCTGAATATACTCTCTAGGTCTGCTATATATATGGTAAATAATATTGGGCTGAGTATGGCTCCTTGCGGGATGCCCAGAGAAACCACACGTGGTCCATATAGGCTGTTGTCCTGCTGGCGTATGTATATGGTCCGGCAATAAAACAGGTTATAGATTCCGTTTAGATATACCTCCGGCAGGTGTAGTGCTCTTAGCTTTTCAACTAGAATGGTAATGCTGACGTTATCATAGTGCGCCGGTTATGTCTAGAAACAGGCACGTTAGGTAGCCTTTATTTAGGTAGGACTTTTCTATATCTAGAGTGAGAACCCGAGGTTGTCGTAGGTACTCCTTCCCTTTCTAAATCCAAACTGACAGTTTGGTAGCAGATTGTGGTGTTCGAGCCACCATTCTAGTCTACTCTTTATGATTCGCTCGAAGGTTTTGGCTACGCATGATGACAACGTTATTGGTCGATATGAGTTAGCGTTGTTACTGTCTTTGCCTACTTTTAACACTGGAATGATGATGTGGGTGGTCCAGTCGTCTGGGAACTCACTTTTTCTCCATATGCCGGTGAATATTTGAAGGAGAACGACCTTGGCTGAGTGCGGTAGGTGGAAAAGCATCGAATAGTGGATGTCATCTATTCCAGGTGCCGTGTTTCGTGTTGAGTTGAGGACCGATTCCAATTCTCTCAGTTGAAATGGTTCTTCTAAAGTAGTTTGGGGGAATTGATCCTGTTCCTTGGTCTGGTTTGGAGGTGTTAGTGGTCCAAAGGGGGCTGATGGAGGGGCCACCTTGCTCGCAAAATCTTCCAACCAAATGGTTGACAATTTAGTTCCCCCTGGCTTCTTTCTAAATCTATTTGACCATATTCCAGACTTTTGTCAACGGCGTATTTTTATTATGTTGTTGCAAAATTCCCTCCAGGAAGCTTTTTTCTTTAGCTTCAGAAATCGTTTAGTTTCGGCATCTGTTTTCTTATAATTTAGATAATTTTCCCAAGTAGAAATCTTTTGGTACGTAGTAAATGCTAGTTTTCGTTTGGCTACTGCTCGTGAGCATTCTGTGTCCCACCAGGGTATTGGGATTCTCTTTGTATTTGGTGATCGTTTTAACCTAGGGATCGACAATTCAGCTGCTTCATTATGATGGCTACGAACGTATTGTATTGCTGTCTGGGTGGTTTGTTGCCATGGACTCGTGAGATATTGGAATCAATGTATTGGGCGTATAGGATCCAGTTCGCCTTTTGAATGTTCCATTTTGTGGTTGTATATCGTTCCTGCCTCACATCCGACTGTTTGGTCGTTATTAGAATAGGCAGTTGGTCAGATCCCCACGACTGCTGCAACGGTTTCCCATCGCAATTCTGTTGCGAGAGAGGGGGAGCAGAGGGTTAGATCGATTGCGGATACTCGGTGACCAGGTTTAGAGATTAAGGTGGGGGATCCGTCGTTAAGAACGAACAGGTTGAATTCGTCTATAATCTCAACTATGGCGTCCCCGAATATGTCAGACCACTCGCAACCCCACGACATGTGATGCGCATTGAAGTCCCCCACATATTAAGTATGGCTCTTCTATTTGTTGTAGGAGCTGGCGCCATTCAGATATATTAATTTTTTGTTTGGGGGGAGCATAGACCCGAGACAATAGATACGTTCAAGTTTTGGATCCGTACTCTGGCTGCCACCACTTCGAAAGATTCAATATGAGTGAGGTCAATGTGGGTTATTGCGAAAGGGATGTCTGTTTTGTATTAGAATAGCAACTCCCCCTTTGCCATCATCCCTGTCTTTGCGCACTATATGGTATCCTTTGATTGATAGCGGTGTGTTAGGTTTTAGCCAGGTTTCTGCTATAATAGCAATAGCAATCTTATTGGTAAGAAGTTCTCGCTGAATTGTTCACTATTTGCTCTGAGTGAACGAGCGTTCCATTGTACTAGCTTAGTTCCGCCATCTTGTTGGAAAATATTGAGAGCATTCCTGATATTGCTGTAATGTTCATTGGCGAATTAGCTTCTTGGAGCAGAATCACAATTAATTTAAGAATTTTTTTTCGAATAATGGTCCATTTTTAGTTGGGTTATCTCGGTAGGTTGATTGAGAGAATTTGATTGTTGTGCTGCTGTGGGCTGTATGTTACGAATGGCTTGATCACCTTCCCAGAGCGTGAAGGTGGTCTTGGGGGATCTCCATGAAGCTAGTTGCGGTTGGATAGTGATGGTCACTAGTTATAATAGGAGACATAGGACCATTGTATGAATACAAGTATTGTTTTGTATTTAAAGATGATTTTCTTTGGTGAATCGAGGATTTTTATACGACTTAGGGGCCCTAGTCCATGAGTACCTATTACTGGTGTTTGAATCCAAATTTTTCTGAAGCGAACTTGTTGATTCTGGCTGTGTACCGCTCCTACTCTCTGCCATATATTGATTGGCCACCATATTTCCACTACTGTGTAGCAAGGCAATCTCAGAAACATTACCAGTGTTTGCTATTGTGGGTGGTGGTCCACCGCTAAAGTCAGAAGGCGCCTGGGGACCTTCGGGTGTCATGTCCTGAAAGGGTAGCTGTGGTGTTATGAGTGGTTGATGCATCTGTAGCGGCGGGTGTTGAGGCTGAGCCTGAGTCCTGGTTGGCATTATCTGTTGAGATTGAGAGATAGTAGGCCAATAATACGGAAGTCGTGCTGCTAGAGGCGGATATTCCGTATAACTCGTTATTTGGGGTGGGGAGGAGGTCACCTGCGCGTAGCCCCGGAAATGCTGCTCTGTATCAGGAGATACAGCATTTAATCTGAGTGCGGTTGCTTGTTTTGTTTCCCGGTTTTTAAGATACACAGGGCAATTTCTGTCCGTGGCATGATGTTGGCCGCGGCAAGGGCGCAGCAGATCGATAATGGGTTGTCGCAGTTGACCAACAAGTGAGGCCCAGCACACCTGCTGCATCGTGGCTCGCGGGATCTGCACTGACCTTGTCGGTGGCCCAACCGTAAACAAGTCGTACATTGGATCACAGGCGGGACATACGGTTCCCACCGCACATCGGGTTCCTAGTATCGTGACGTAGGTCGGTAGGTTTTGGGATCGAAATGATACCAAGCAAACAGGAATAGGTAATATGAGATCTTGGTTATTATGGCTCCTTTTGGTAAAGCGTTTGATGCGCACTACTGGGACAGGGGCAATTATTTCTTGAGCTAGTTCTTCCTCACTCAATGAGGTGTCAACGTTCCTAATTATTCCTTGTTTATGTATTAGAAAGTTCGGAATATAAGCTTGAAGGTTTTGGTTTTGAAAATTTCTAATTGCACTATTGAATTAGCAGTACCAGCAGATCTTGTTTCAATTTTGAGACGATTTTCCCTAAAGGTGAAATGTTGATTACGTCCGTTTTGAGTATGTCACTGTGTTGGAATATTAATTTACCGATGGCCATAGGATGTAGTTTCCCGACCTTCCTGTCTATGCTCTCTACAAAAATATGGTACGGGCCACTGTCTGTGGGGGAGTATCTATTATTTTTGCTTCTATACGTTGGCGCTATCGTGTCGGGGTTCGTTTTATTGATATTCGCTTGCTCTAAATCCGCGGCATTGGATAGATTAACCTCAGTGGACCTTGCTGTGTCAGTCATCTCTACTTCTTCCATCTGCTCTGATTGTGGAACTACACTGGGCTGCCCCGTTTCTGTTATATGCACACATCTACGTTTTACAGGTGGGTTCGACTCACCGCTGCTTGCAGGATTATCCTCTCTCCAAGCCGTGTGATAAGTGGGTGCGCCTACTGGAAGATGCAGGGCCTGTGGCAGAACGCCCCCCGGGCCGGCTTCCATCTCTAGAGGCTGCTGCTGTAGAGGCTGTTGCTGTTGTTGCTGCTGATGAATCTGTTGATGAGGCTGATGCTGCTGCTGATGATAATGTAGCTGCTCTTGGTGCTGTTGCTGCTGCGGCTGTAGGCGGTGAAGCTGTTGTTGATGTTGTTGTTGTGAGACTTCTGCTTGAGGAAGTGGCATTTCACTCGTAATATGGTTCACTGGATGTGGGACGGGAATTTGGTCGTTGATGTAGCACGTATCTAAGGCTGTCTTGACCGTCTGACCCGTGTCCGGCGGGTCATCCATCGTTTAGTAGGATCACGGAACCTTATATTGTAACCTAACTAAGTCACTTAGATAGGTCAAACAACGTATTACACTGTGGTATAAGCACTCTCGCGGAATCGCAGAATGCCGGAAGGCTGGTCGCGCACACGGTGAGACTCACACGAGGAAGTTCGCTCCGAACGAGGAAGTTGTCGTTACGAAAGCTCAAGCTAGACTGCTGTCTCTTCAGATGGAATCCAGGAAATCCAGTTGCAGGATCTTCAATTTCTTGATGTTTCACAGATGCAGAGTTCCAGCTTCGTCGCCACACATGAAACTATTATCGGTCTCTTTTAAACGGTATTCACACCATCCGAAAATTTGTTTGAACTTTTCAATGACGTACCAAGAAGAATCGACATAAATATCAATACGTGTAGGGCACTATGTACCGATGGCGCTGCTAATGTTAGTGGAGGGCATACTAGCCTTCAATCGTGGTTTAAAGCAGTCGAAGCAAGGGCGTTTCATGTGCATTGCGTCGTTCACTTCGTTACACTTGATTGTTCAAGACTCAATGAAAGAAGTGCTTGCAATAAGAGATTTTTTTTAGCTTTAGTAAGAGAGCTTATTGCCTTTGTACGAGCTTCACCGATGCGCCAAGTTTGTTTTCAATCACTATAGGCAGTTGGCGATGTTGAAAACCATTCTCTGTGCCAAGTTTGCCCAGCGATATATCTTCCTTGAAAACTATTCTAAACAATTACAGTATCCTGCTAAGTTTTTTGAATGACACAAAAAGTCAAAAGATAATGCCCTGAGGCTAGCGCTCTTCTTGAGACAGTTAAATACAGCCACCAATGCGGCCATAATAAAGTAGTGATTCTGACAGACTCCCTCAGTGTACTTAAGAATCTGGAAAACACTACCTGGGACAATCACTTATCCGTATTAATAATGGAAATCACGAAACACTTAAAGTACAATAGGGAGCTATGAATTACGACATATCTGTTATGAATTCCATCCCACAATGAAAAAAGCACAATGAACAGGTGGACATGTTGGCTAAACAAGCTATACACGTGGGACATGAGGATACGAAATTTTTGACCACAGACATTATTCCAAGCATCAAAGAAAGAGCAATGGACACTTGGTATTAAAGGCTCACATTACGGAAGTGTCTAACCAAAGATACCAACAAAACCATGGTTTTACAAGTGGAACATCAACAGACGCCTTATTACCACTATATCCAGAGGTCGTTCCCATCACGAGAATTTCTCAAGCCACCTGCACCGGATAGGGATTCGAGAATCTCCTCTTTGTGATTGTCAAGACCAGGTTATTGAAGACACAAATCATACAAGTATAATATTCTGATGCAAAAAATTTAAACTTCATCAGGATAAAATGATAAGTGAGCTAGCCAGAGTGGGAATCCCCCTACCCACAAATTTAATCTTACTCCTAGCCAGCGATGTTAAAGGGGTATTTGGATGTATAATAGCATATTTAAAAAATGGAGCTATTGAATTTTAAAGGTCTGAAACTATTGCAATCTGAAGATTGTTAATAGGGAATTTTAACTGTATATTAAATGTATACTGTATAACTAGACGTCGGTACTTTTGTCAAATTTATGTTTAAAACTACATATGTCGTAATCTTTTATATATATAAACAGACGTGTGTTTTCATATATTTCACTTTTCAGCCACCATTACCAAGCACAGATCACTGGTCTTTGTGTGTGGAAGTAGCATGGAGTTTCCTGTCGTGCACAACGTTGAGCAAATGTCGATAGCTGTGGGGATGTGGGAGATGTGGGAGATGTGGGAGATGATGATTAAAGTTGGCCAATGCAGGGCGTTTTCATATTTCGACCAAAAATTTGTGTCTTCTTATACATCTCTTTCCTGCCACAACTACATAGCACAGACCATTGGTGTTTGTGTTTGGTAATAGAATCGTGTCTCCTGACGTGCACTATGGTTGTTAGATGTCGGTAGCTATGGGGGTGTGGGAGATAGGGGGGTTGAAAGTGGTCCACCTGCGGCAATTTCATATTTCTGACAAAGACGCATGTGTCATGGTGTATCACTTTTCAGCGAAAACTATCTATCGCAGATCACTGGCGTTTGTGTGTGGTAGTAACACAGAGTCACCTTTCGATCACAACATCGGCCGAATTTCGGTAACTGTGATAGTGTGGGAGATATGGTGGTTGAAAGTGGCCGATCAAGGATATTTTCGTATTTCGACGAAAGACATGTGTCTTCGCATATGTCACTTTTCTGCCACAACTACATAGCATAGACCATTGGTGTTAGTGTGTGGTAGTAGAATCGTGTCTCCTGTCGTGCACTATGGTTGTTAGATGTCGGTAGCTATGGGGGTGTGGGAGATAGGGGGGTTGAAAGTGGTCGACCTGCAGCAATTTCATATTTCTGCCAAAGGCGCATGTTTCATGGTGTATCACTTTTCAGCGAAAACTATCTATCGCAGATCACTGGCGTCTGTGTTTTGTAGTAACACGGAGTCATCCATCGATCACAACGTTGGCCGAATTTCGGTAACTGTGGGAGTGTAGGAGATATGGTGGTTGAAAGTGATAGATCAAGGATATTTTCGTATTTCATCCAAAGACAAGTGTGTCCGTAAAATTTACTTTGCTGCCTGAACTACAGATGACTAGCATTTGTGTGTGGTAATAGCATCGCGTCTCCCATCATTCACTATGGTTGTTAGATGTCGGTATCTGTCAATACAAATTCTTTAAAAACACGAACGAAGTCGTGGGTACCAGCTAGTTAATTTATAATACCTAAGATGGCTGTATGGTCTCTGTTACCGAAGGCCAATAAAATAAATAAATAAAATACTACAGTCATTGTGATAAGAATCATTGTACTCAGACAAATCGCGTGTGGTGTATCAGAAACAAAGATGCTTTAAGTTGGATTTGGTGCATCTGTGTCTAACGTTCCAACAGACCTCGAAGATTGAAACGGAGAACACTCACGTGTAACAAGTCTATTCGGTCAATCCTCACACAAAAAATCTCAATCGACATCAAATACGCTAGTTGATAACAGGTCTGATTGCTTAGAGTGGACACTAACAGACTCAGACATACAGAAACAACAGAGGCTGACCTCACAGCTGGTGTAAGATGGTTGGTAACAGCAAAACGTGGCAGTGAGTCAACAATAGCAGATTTGACTGCATGGCAGAAACAGCCTTGACAAATTCCTACTTTGAATTCGATCCATGAAAATATTCAGTTCACAACGGAATTGGAAGAGACGGTTGCCTGCCGTTTCTAGATTTGTTTGTTGTAAAACATGACAACGGTTCACTGGAACACTCTGTTTATCGGAAGCCTACCAATACTGATTTATATTTAAACGCCAACAGCTGTCACCATCCGGCACAATGCAACACTGTATTAACTACCTTGGTACACAGAGCACGAAGGATTTGTGACAAACATTACCTAGCAGGTGAATTGAACTTTCCGGAAAACGTTCTTAAATAATATTTATTATCAGGGGCAGATTAGTCGGGAGTTTATAGAGAAGGAATATCGATAGAAAGATCATATTGATGCCAAGGACCTTGCCTTTCTGCCGTTTGTGGGTGACCTAAGTTCCAAAATAGATAGATCGTTGACACAACACGGAGTCAAGACAATTTTTAAACCACTCACTAAGATTAAAATCTTGGTAGGCAGCATTAAAGATGACCTAGGTTTACGAATCCCTGGTGTATCTTATATACCATGTTAATGTGGCCGTGGTTAAATCGGACAAACCAGCGGAGTATTGTGCAGCGATGTGTTGAACACGCAAGAATTGTTCGTCTTGGGCAAGAAAAAAAATCTGCGATGGCCGAACACGTTGTACAAGAAGGTCATACATTTTATTTAGAAACAAACTACAGTTTCAGCCTGGTTCAAACATTTTTGGACCAGCGTTATTACAGAAGCTGTATAAATCAGAACAACTGATCCATTAGTTAATTGGGAGACAGGTTATCAACTCAGTGCAGCCTGAAACCCGGCTATTAAAATGTTGAAACAGTTTCGCCTCGGTAACTAACAGAAGAGTGAATGACGTCATCGCGCTGTGTTCATGGAGGGCTGTGTTAGTTTGTGTCTTTCACCGTTTCCGCGGCAGCGAGTAAAGAAACAGTTAATCACTGACATTTGGTTGAAAATGAGGGCTCAGATGCCTTCGAAACGTCCCACAAGTGTGACATTTTTACGCGGGGCTGAAAGCCCGAGAATTTATTTATATACAACGCCGTGAAAAACTCCAATCTCGACAATTATAAATTTGTCTTTATTCCTATAAATGTATAGTATTTTGTTGGACGAAATTCATTTAAATTAACTTTGATTTAATTAAAAGCAATAAATTGTCTGAAAATTAATTAAAAGAATGTGATTAAGAATGACGTGTAAAGTAAAATGTTTTGAATGTATATAATTGTTTAATCCTGTGCTTCCCGTATAAACTGCCGAATATTGCGAGCGGAGAAAGTACAGACTTGGGTGAAAGTTAAAATCACAGTTGCGACCTGACAAAAGTATCTGTAAATCTTTGCAAACAGCTTAAAAGCACTAAGTTCCAAGTGGATTAAGAATCGGAAGAATATTTTTTTTTCACTACAAAAACGGAATTGGGCTATCATTAATTGGGTACACTACCGACAAACAATAAGTACATACGAGTATATAGACGAATACAATGTATCAGATGTCAGAAAAAAGGATCGTAACTTCCTTCTCGAAACTTTAGAGAGGATCGCATGAATACAATGTATCAGATGTCAGAAAGAAGGATCGTAACTTCCTTCTCGAAACTTTAGAGAGGATCGCATGAAAATAAGCGCAGCAAGTTATACTCCTATAGATTTCCTCCGTGGTGGAGGGCTGATTGGTGCACGAAAGGAAGAAGGCTCTCAAAAATTATAAAAGGAGTAGCACGGAAAATGACTATATTACGAAAATGAAACTACAGGCACGTACAAAGAAGAAACATAAGATAAGAAGAGAAAAATTCTGCGAAACTCAAAGTAAAAACACATCACAGGTATGGAAACACGCGAGAAGCTTTCGCCGTGCTACGGAAGCTTGCCAACCGTAACCAGAAGAAGAAAAAAATTGAAACTGCAGAAAAAATAATCACCAGGTTGGCTCGTCCTGCAGTACATAAATACATATGGCTGCTACGAAGCACAAACCAGGAACACGCTCTATTAAGTCCATTCGGCATGACAGAGCTGGTAATGAGACTGTTAACAAGAAATAATACAGCTCCCGGAGCAAATAACATTTCTTACTCAACGTTAAAACAACTCCCTCTTTCCAGAAATTTCGTTATTATTAGTGCATTAAATAATATATGGCAGGACAAAAATATATACCTTAACTAACGACTGCCAGAAAATACTCATTTGTCAAACCGGAGAGAGACTCTCAACCCGCAGCTTCTTCCCACTGCATAAATCTTTTACCGAGTCTCCTCAATATCCTAGAAAAAATGGTTGTACACATGATGGAGAAGTAAATAGAGACTCAACCTGTTACAAGAGCACTAGATGGGATTCAGAAAAGGCAAAGAACCAATGTCCCTTTGAGCAGCTCATAATAGTTATACAAAACAGCCAAAGTAGAAATGGTTACTTATAAGCTGTGTATGTTGAGCTGTGCAGCGCGTACAAGATCGTCAACATCCCAATACTGACTCACAAGATAAAACGTATTAGAATCCAACCATATAGTTCTATAGAAAACCTATGAGCAATGCTTCAAAATATAGGATTACCCTATATGATTCATTTGGTATCAAAATAATATCTATTGATAAGCAAAGAGATACATAAACTCACCCAGTTTCTGGTATGGATTATAAACGTTCAATGTATGCGCCCTTAGTCACCCGGCACACATCCAAACGGTAGTCCAGTTCCGTCCATAGATTCGATAGCATTTTCTCTCAATATCTGTCACATCAGTGGTGATCCATTCCTGTAATTCTTGCAGTGTTGTTGGCATTGGGGTTACAAAAATTTGTCTTTCACATAACCCACAAGAAGAAATCTTTTATACCAAGTGAGTTTTTTATCTTGAGACAACTAAATATCTCGAAAACTACAAATCCGATCAAAAAAAGTGGGTAATAAAAATTGTTCGTCTCGACGGGGGACATCCGATGATACCAAATTTGACTCCCCACCCCCACCCCCTAGGGGTGGGGGAAGGGGGAGAAAAAAAACTTAAATAGGAACCCCCATTTTTTATTGCAGATTCTGATTCCCCGGAAAAAACTACCCCTATTTCACCCCCAATTCGAGTCATTTTGGTCGATAGATGGCGCTGCAATCGACAAAAATCAAAATAAGCAAAAATTCATTTAAAAATGAGGATATCTCGTGAAATACACATCAGATCAGCAAAATACAAGTTAATGTGATTGATATTTTTCAAAAACTATTCAATAACACCACCCACCTCCAAACTTGAGGGATGGGAATGGACATTATTTCAAAATGCACTGATGCAAATTCTTTAGCAGATAGCGAAAGTCAAACATTACTTTTTGCGTTACCCAGGAACAACGACGTGGACGTAGTAATTTTCTGTTCCCTTTGGGGTGCTAGATTTAGGTGAGTCCCCTCGCCTCTCACCATCGGGGTGCTTGTTTTTGGTGAGTCCCCTCGCCTCTCACCATCGGGGTGCTTGTTTTTGGTGAGTCCCCTCGCCTCTCACCATCGGGGTGCTTGTTTTTGGTGAGTCCCCTCGCCTCTCACCATCGGGGTGCTTGTTTTTGGTGAGTCCCCTCGCCTCTCACCATCGGGGTGCTTGTTTTTGGTGAGTCCCCTCGCCTCTCACCATCGGGGTGCTTGTTTTTGGTGAGTCCCCTCGCCTCTCACCATCGGGGTGCTTGTTTTTGGTGAGTCCCCTCGCCTCTCACCATCGGGGTGCTTGTTTTTGGTGAGTCCCCTCGCCTCTCACGTGTTTGTTTCTAACAACAATTCTAAAGCAAGTGCTCGAAAATATCACCACCGACATCGATGCATTTATTTACCCGCTCTTGGAATGATTCGACGCAACTAAGAAGCATATCCGGCGTGATTTTTTGACAAGCGTTGGTAATTCGTTCAATCATGTTTTCAGGCGTTGTTGGCACTTCACTGTAAACTTCATTCTTCAAGTATCCCCATAAAAAAAAATCAGGCGAAGTGAGATCTGGTGATCTTGCAGGCCACGGCACTGGACCTCCTCTTCCGATCCATCGACGATTGTACAGACGATCTAACACTTCCCGCGATCTTACAGCAAAATGTGCTGGACAACCGTCATGTTGAAACCACATTGTTTGTCGCACGTCTAAGGGTACGTCTTCAAGCAATGTTGGCAGTACGTCCTCTAAGAGTTGTTGATATTTCTCCCCATTGAAATGTCCATGGATAAAATGTGGACCAATAAGTTTGTCCCCAATTATCCCACACCAAACATTTACATTCCACGGACGCTGATGTTCAACTTGGCGTAACCAATGCGGGTTTTCCACACTCCAATAATGCATGTTGTGTCGATTAATGGTGCCGTGGTTAGTAAAAGTGGATTCATCCGAAAACAGTACTCGAGCAAAGAAATGGGGTTCTTCTTGTATTTTCTGTAGCGACCATCGGCAAAATGTCAATCGATTATCGAAATCATTGCCGTGAAGTTCTTGATACAACGAAACATGGAACGGATGGTATTTTCTACGATGCAAAATCTGACAAACAGTAGTCTGAGAAATTCCTGATTCACGACTTATTTGTCGAGTACTAATGTGAGGGTTATAAGCCACTGCAGCTAAAACTGCAACTTCGTTATTTTCTCCAGCTATCGTCCTTCGCCGCTTTCGTTTGTTTGTGTGCACACTTCCCTCCTGAGTGAACTGTTGGATAATACGGTAAAAAGAAGCGCGCGATCGAGGCTGGTCTGGAAAACGATGAGCATAAAGATCAACAGCATTATCGATATTCTTGCGACATTCTCCATAAATGTAGACCATTTCAATTTTTTCTTGCAACGTTATAGCCTGCATTCTCATTGACACGTGCAACAGAACGAAGTAAATAAATCAGAGATGTTATGAACGCTATGAAAGTACATCAAGTAATGAGAAAACTCTGAGAAATGAGCGACGATGTGAACGCAATGGAAGTACATCAAGTAATGAGAAAACTCTGAGAAATGCAGCGCCATCTATCGACCAAAATGACTCGAATTGGGGGTCAAATAGGGGTAGTTTTTTCCGGGGAATCAGAATCTGCAATAAAAAATGGGGGTTCCTATTTAAGTTTTTTTTCTCCCCCTTCCCCCACCCCTAGGGGGTGGGGGTGGGGAGTCAAATTTGGTATCATCGGATGTCCCCCGTCGAGACGAACAATTTTTATTACCCACTTTTTTTGATCGGATTTGTAGTTTTCGAGATATTTAGTTGTCTCAAGATAAAAAACTCACTTGGTATATATATATACAGTAGGTGGCCAAATTATTATACTCGTTTGAAAAAAAAAACATTGTTTCGTGTGTTATTATACATTTAATCTACTAATAGACCTATGATATCGTTTTTATTGTTATCTTTATAGGTTTAATGAATTAAGGAAAAATAAATAAAACATAATTTAGCATAGGAATTATGTTATATTAATAGAAAAAAATATTAATCAATATTTAGTGAATCCTCCCTTTTGAGCAATCACGTTTTGTAGATGCTGCGGCATGCTGGCAATGCACTTTTTGGAAATTTCTTGTAATTCAGGTGTTCTGTGCCATGCTGTAATAATATTTTCTATTAATTCTTTTTTATTAGTAATAATTTTATCCTTGCAAATTTCTTTTTTTAGCGCCGCCCAGACATTCTCAATAGGGTTAAGGTCTGGCGAATTTCCAGGCCAATCCAAGAGGGTTATTTTTTCGTCTTTTAAAAACTTCATGACTTTTTTTGCTTTATGACCTATTGAGTATAATAATTTGGCCACCCACTGTATATATATATATATATATATATATATATATATATATATATATATATATGCCTCGTCGACAGCTAAGGTCACTATATGCGGGATGGGACTGGGGACAAGGAACGGGAAGGAATTCGGCCATGGTATTTTTGAATGAAGCATCCCATTTTCCTGGAGTGATTTGGGGAAACCATGGAAAATCCAAATCTGGATGCCCGGAAGGGGATTCGGACCCGCGTCCTCCCAGAGGAGGCCAGAACGTTAACCTTTCACCCACGACGCTCGGTAAATCACATGGGGTCAGATATGGCTACCCGGGGGGAGGGGAGGTGGAAACAACAGAGGAATATAACTCGGACCAGTGCGCCTCAATTAAAACCATCCATGCCGTCGGTCATACTCGATGGCTCACGTACGTTACGCTATCACTGATAACCCTTGCACTGTCAGGACCGGCCTGTATGTGAATTTCAAAAGTTTAGTTCTGTACAGTTTAGCGTTAACCTGTTACTGAAATGCATAACATTGTTTATGATAACTAGGGCCCTCTTCACACGAGGGTATTCAAAAGAAGCGGATCTGGTTGGTGACTGAAGTTACATAAGTTATTGGTGTCGTGGGTCCACAGTCCACACAACATGCTACTCAAAAGAAACTGAAGTCACTGGCTTCTTTTGTTCAGTTATAGAAGCAGTTCCATTGTCTGTGCCCCTCTTTACTACAGTAATGGTGCCACTAAAGATTCCAACGATGAAACTGGCATACTGCTTTATTATCATCTGTACAGAATGGAAGAAAGGCATAGAAGATCCCTGGTTCATCTGTATTTGCAAAACAATTTCCGTCGCTGCTTTTTTGTTGCTAAATTTTTAGCATTCTAGCGTATGTCTAAAGAAAGTTATTTGGAACAGGTGCAAATAATTTTCCCTGCCGTAGAGAAATAAAAAACACAGTCATAAGGGAATGCGTCATATGTTGAGGAAAGGATATTGATTAGATTTTACTCAAATACAATATACAAAAAACTCAAAACCTAACAGTATAAATATATTATAATTAAATAGGTACAGGTAAATAATTATATAGATACTGCTTTCTATTAAATACGTCAACGAAACGAGATTACATAGTACGAGTTGGTAGATGTCAGGGATCAAGGCTTCATGAACTGCTTGGTAATATGCTGTTTGTGATCCAGCTACTCATGAGGGATCGGCGAGAGGTACGAGAGAGGTGCATTGCGGTGACCCATCAGGCATTTGAGAAGGAAGTTGTTGATCGAGATGATAATGGATTTGAGATGACTGATCATGCGTGTTGACAAAATGTCGTCAACAGCATCAAAGGTTTCACGCTTGAGTTTTCACACCTCTTCTTCGGTCATTGTCAGCAGATCAGGTTGCATGATCAGAAAGAACATTTCTACATGTAATATTACATACCAATCACATTAACTGATTTTCCAACTTCAGACCATTCCTTTATAGTTTCGTCTTTATTTGAATATCCAGGAAGCAGAAATTTGTATAAAACGGAATATTTTTCAACTACCCTTACGAATAAAATACTCAGTTGTTGTTCGTTCATACTGTAAAATAACGTCGAAACTAGGAAATGAAATCAACTAGCGACTGACATGCAGAGTCGTCTGGAACTGATTACCAACTGGTGCCGTCTGTGGCGCTCGATTTAATCACATTGGAATTGACTTATCGCGGATGGGCTAGTAACTCGAGTTATTAATTCGTTTCTTTTGAGTAGGTGGCATAACATGCTCCGGAGAAGGCTGCGAACTAGGTTCAAAAGTCTGACTTTTTTAATTCATTCAATTGCAATGGTGGGTATGCTTCGGTGGCAATTTTTCTTCAAACTAAGTTTTACCCTTGTTTGTTTTTTATATATATATATATATAGCTTAAATTCATTGAGTGTAACTTACCCGCACAACTACTTGTACTACACATTCATTTTTACCCTTTCTTGTACCCGCCTACTTCTGCCCTCCCAGAATTTCAACTTTAAATTCTTTCGCCGCTTTTCGTAAATTGTTAGTTTCTTTCACTGGTAACTAATTACAAGCACTGATAATTTAGCCTGCAAGAGAAAATTTTTGCACTTCTTACGCCTTGCTTAAGGTCATCTTTTCCCTTTAAAAAAAAAAAAAAAAAAAAAAAAAAAAAAAAAAAAAAAAAAAAAAAAAAAAAAACCATATCTCATGATCAATATATGCCTTGTACACTCCCAACAATCGCTTTACCCTCCTTCAAACTTTCAATGAATTCCAATCAAACTGAGAGTGTTATGTGGTAATTTCCACAGACAAACCTTGCTGTCCAACTTTAAACTCCCTTCATATCCTATATTTGATGCCATAATAGTGTGACCAAAAGTTTTGTAATCCTCATTATCATTCTCTCCAATAAATGTAGATTTTTGGAACCTCATCCTACACCTGCACAATATGTCCTGCCCAGTTGATATTAATATAAAATGTACCTTCCCTTACGTAGCGCGGTGGCGCTTTATGAGGGACAACCAAACTTTCATGCGAAAAATAGCATGGAAGAATCTTCTAAATAACACGTTCCGCTGATCTAATCGTTAAGTTTACATTTATTAATTGAAAAAATACATAAGAAGATAAACTGCCATAGAATAAATATAACATTTATACAATAATTTTGTAGATACCTTAAACCATACCTCTAAAGTTTATGATACGCCCAGCTGCTTGTGGGTCACCATTCTTAACTTTTAAAAAGGGGTCATTAGATGACTAAGTGAATGGCCACCGGAGCATGTGCTCCATCGCAATTAATTAAATTAAATTAAATAGCACAAATCTTATTATATGGTAATTTTGTGTCAGCTATACCGGGTGTTTCTATACGAATATCGGGGTTTCAACGCTTTGTAGTATTGATTACATAAAACGTTAAATTATAATTAATACATGAAATGAAAGAGCAACTCAGACAGTTTTGTTTGTTAGTACCTGTGCGCACGTGTACACAATATTTCCTCCGTCATCCGTTAGAAAGCATTAGTAGCGAAAATGCTGACTAGTGAACGGAAAGCTTTTTGTGTTCTGCAGTTTGCAAAGACCGAATCTGTAGTTACTGTGCAACGTGCGTTCCGGATTAAGTTCAGATGTGGTCCACAAAGTGGTAATAACATCCATCCGTAGATGGTATCAACAGTTTGAAAATACCGGCTGCTTTTGCAAAGGGAACCAAGGGTTAGTGAAGAGTGTGTTGAGTGAGTGCGAGAGTCTATCACTCGTAGCCCGAAGAAATCAATTCGGAAGGCTAGTCGTGAATTAGCGATTCCGGGGACGACTGGAAAGTTTTACGGAAACGCTTAATACAACTACGTCTTTATCATTTGCAGTTGTTACAGGCTCTGAAGCCTCCAGACCGTTGTTTATATGGCAACTTTGCACATGAAAAGTTGTTGCACGACGATGACGATTTTCTGGATCATGTTGCTTTCAGTGATGAATCCACATTTCGTCTCAGTGGACATGTGAACACTCATAATGTGCGCATCAGGGCTCATAAATTCCTCACGAGATGATACAATTGCAACGAGATTCCCCTAAACTGAATGTTTTTTGTGCCATATCTCGGCGGAAAGTTTATGGGCCTTGTTTCCTTGGAGAAACATCTGTAACTGGTAGTTCCTACCTTGATGCTCTACAACTATGGCTAATTCCCCAATTGATAGAAGACGAACCAAATAATTTCATTTGGCAGCAAGATGTTGCACCGCCTCACTGGCATAACAACGTATGCGATTGGTTGAACGTCACTTTACCCGACTGCTGGATTGGCCGCAAAAAGCCCAAAGACTGAGCTTGTTTTGCATGGCCTCCACCCTCTCCCGATCTGATGCCATGTGATTTCTACCTTTGGGAATTCATAAAGGATCGTGTGTATGTGCCTCCTCAACCAGCTGACGTATATGACCTAAGAAACATGACTGAGGCAGGTTACACCACAACATTAATCAACATTTAGGAAGATATGGGCTATCGACTTTGTGTGACATGTGAAGAGAGATGCTCACATTGAACACTTGTAAGCTTTTAGACATAACTGTTTGAGTTGCTCCTTCATTTTATGTATTAATTATAATTTTACGTTTTATAAAATAAGTACCCGACATTTCTTCTCCGCCAAGTGATTCGTAGAGGTCTCCTCCGTAACCCTGATGATGGGCCCTCACAAGGTGCTGCCAGCCGGGCCAACTGGGCCAAGGTTTTTTAAGAGGTGATAGTCACTTGGTGGAGAAGAAGGAATTCGGTGCGGCAAGGGATACGGAAGAGGCAGCCCAGTACTCAGGGATTAGTATGAGCGCATTCATTGTAGCGTCTGTCTCAAGCAGAGTGGCTACACTCAGCGTCTGACCAAAAGTGGGCGACTATTCAGGAAATCACCAACAAATAATTAATATATGCACATACAACTGAAGGTCTCTTAAAGAAGAAGCCCGACGTACAGAGTTGGAAGACGCGCTCCAAAAAATCAAATGGAGTATAGTGGGCCTCAGTAAGGTTAGACGTCCAGCGAAAGAATGTATCGAACTTAAATCAGGCCATATCCTGTACTATTATGGAAACTCCCTGGGAAAACTAAATGGAGCAGGCTTCCTGATAAACCATAGTGTGAAAAATAACGTTAAACTGATAGAAGGCATTCCAGATCGAGCAGTAAGAGTATAGTTACAACTATCGAATCGCTACAAAATACGAGTACTGAACATCCTCGCACTCAGACGATGAAGTAGAGTCTTTCTACGAAGATGTCACGAAATTACACAACAGAGACAACGACTGCCATTTCCAGATTATCTTATGGGACTTCAATGCTACTGTAGGCACCAAGAAACAAGTTGAGACCATCGTCAATAAGTTCGGAATACTAATAACGAATGACAACGGGTTGTGCAATTTTCAGAGCACACAAAAATTCACGTAATGAACAAATTTTTAAAAAAAGGTCAAAGTCGAAAGAGGACATGGAGAAGTCCAGATCATAATACTAAAAATGAAATAAACTACATACTGTTCTACAGCCGCCATTTTGTTTAAGACGTCACTGTCTAAATCAATTTATCAATGCAAGCTATCACAGGCTGCTCAGAGCGAAACTTATGATCTGTACAAAACAGGAAAGGCGGAAGCTAATAAATGGAACAAATAGAACATCAGTAGATATAACCAATTTCACCGAAAAGAAAGAAATCTTTCAACACACGTTATGGGAAAAACTACCTACCTCCGCCAATGAAAATCCAGCATCAACTATTAACATATTTACCATAGAAATTGCACGCACTGCTAAAACCACCAAATTAAGTAAAATTGGCAATAACACAAAAACCCTCCTGAAAAAAAAGAAGGAAGATGAAAGTAAAGCCTGATAGAAATCTAACTGAATATGCTAAATAGTACAAGACCATTAGAAAATAAATAACATCTGACATCAAGAAATATAACGAAAACCTGGTTAGGTCAGTTACAGAAAACAAGAAAGGCTATAAGAGAACAAATCAAAGTTTAATGATAGGAAGGGAACAAATAATAGCGTTAGACGATGATAACAAACGTATTACAGACAAAACGGCAGTATTGGACCACATCAGCAAATTCTATCAGATGTTATATAGAAAGTGAGATGAAAATCCTTTAATGACGTCAAGCACAGACTTGCCAGTTCCTGAAGTCCTCCCATCTGAAGTTAGAAAGGCAGTGCATGCAATGATAAAAGGATCAGCTAGTGGTTATAACGGCCTATTCGTTGACGTACTCCAAGAGACTAGAGAAGAATCCTACAGAAATCCAGCTGAGGTAGAGAAAAATATCCCATCCAGCTGGAACAAAGCAATGTTTGCATTGATACACAAAAAAGGCAGTCGTTATGTCATTAGGAACTACCACCCCAACAGCCTGCTCCCTATCATTTAGTAAATGATCACGAAGGTCATCAATAACTGCATCAGTTTTACCTTGGATACAGTACAAACAACCAAAGAGGCTGGCCTAAGTTTAGGATTCAGCACTATATATCACATCAAGTCATTCACGAAGTAATAATTATCGCGAATAAATTCCAGATACCACTCTGTTATTCCTATATCGATTTTGAAAAATCTTTCATTCAGTCCACCACTCAGCAAACATGCAAGCACTTTGAAAACAGGGTGTAAATCCAGGCTATATCAACATACTGTATAACATCTACAGTATTTCCACTGCTTTTTCCAACATCGCTGAAGCTAGCAAAGAGTTCCCAGTAGGAAGAGGAGTACAACAAGGAGACACTACATCCCCAAGCTATTTACATCAGTCCTGAATTTCACAATATAAAAAATCTAATGGCAAAATAGGGGGTTGAGAATAAATGGAAGAAGTCTCAACAACATAAGATTCGCTGATGATATAGTTTTAGTCTCAAACGGTCTAGAAGAGCTAAAAGAACTCATAAATGAACTAGAGGCAGCTTGCAGAGAAGTGGGTCTTAAAATAAACCTCTAAGAAACCAAAATCTTGCAAAACAAATGGGTATATAAAGACAACGACAACGAAAGAAGCTTCATTGAGTCCGTAGAACAGTACATCTATCTTGGCCAACTGATCAACATGAATGGCGACCCAAAGATCTACAGAAGCACAAAGCTGGGCTGAAGAGCACACGGAAGAAATCCATAGTTTTTAAATCAAACATACCAGTACATCTTTTTTTTTTTTTTAAGGGATAGGGTTCAGCATATTTGCTTTTGTTGTAGAGACTAGTGATTAAATGTACAATGTGTATTACCAGTCCTCACATGTGCCTGCCAGACTTGGACCCCTAAAACTGACAAATACCAAAAACTGAGAACTGCCCAGGGATGTAATCTAAAGAGCATTGCTAGGGTCTACATTCGTTCGATGACCAAAGTGACAGACATCTTAGAAAGAGTGACGACCCAAAAATGGTAATGGGCTGGTTATACTGCTCGAAAAAGAGACGACAGATGGTCTACGGCAGTTCAGGATTGGATACTAAGGAACCTGAAAAGAACAAGAGGAACGCCCCCGGATCATTGGCATAGAGACATACGACGACTAACAGGCGTGAACTGAAAGAGAGTTGGTCATGATCTATCAGCCTGGAAGGAACTAGAATCAAATTATCTAACATTAAATTATAAAAGATAACTCACCTGGCCTAAAGCGGCTACATTCTGAAACAGGGATTGATAAAGCTGTAAAAATATATAAAATAAATTAAATAAGTATTGTGTTGTTTCCTCCAGCTGGTGACTTCATAGAGGTGGGATGTGTCACAATAATGTATTAAAAACAAGATGTAATCGAGCAGCAGCCACAGACATTAAGTTACTCTTGACAGTCATATTAAGATTTTCATAGGGATAGGGTTCAAAATATTGCTTCTATTGTAGAGGCTAGTGATTAAATGTTCTACTGAAGTAATGCATTGCAAAACTTTGTTCAGGACCCTGCTAGAGTATCGTGGAACGGTATTGGCATGAAATATTCGAGTTGGAGGATGTGTAAAGGTAAATAAATAGATTTGTTAACAGAAATTTCCACAGTAGGGAATATTTAACAGAAATGATAAATCAGTTAAGCTGGTAGGCTAAAGATAATTGTATACGCATATACAATATTTGGTGATAAATATTTGTAAAAATTGAGGAGTAACAAGTGAGAGGGAAGAGAGGACAGTGATAGTACATTAGCATTGATATGAGGCATTAGAACGATGCGAAGATTTAATTTTTTGATACGAATTGTAAATCTGAGATTGAAAAGGACGTGAAAGTGAAAATGTTTTTGTATCATAAGTGTTGGTATTAATCGATATGCCACAGGGGCATTAGATCCACTGAAATTAATTATTGTTTGTAATAATAATAACAACCACACTGGTTACGTGTGTTTGGTTATAAGCTCATCAGAAAGAACTTTGTTGTCAACCTCATTTCCAACCATGGAGGAAAGAAATTTCTTTCCCCCATGTTTCCAACATGGAGGAAGGAATAATATGGAGACGACGCAAGAGACCTTTACCACGCATGGGAGTGAAGCAGGCTGGCGGAGGAGTGGGGGGGCATGGCCGGAGTGGTGGGGGGCTTGACCGCTTCCCAACAAACACGGGGAATATGTACTAAACACCTCAAGGGGACTCTAGGATAAACGTGACGCCGCAATCTGGTGATGGATTATTATGTAACTCGATGAGACAAATAAAAAATGAAGAATAAAATTTTTTGATATCCTGTTTAGTTTTCGAGATATTCTGTCTCAAATGTGAAATGGTTTTGGTTGAAATTCAGAAGAAAAAATTATTCAAAGTCAAATTTTATGATGAATTTTTATTTAAAAAGACGAGACAAATAAAAAATAAAGAGTAAATTGTTTCGATATTTCACCTAGTTCTCGAGATATACTGTCTCAAAAGTGAGGTGTCTTGAGTTGAAATGCAGAAGAAAAATTTCGCAAAAGTCAAATTTAATGATGGATTCTTATGTAACACGACGAAAAAACTCGATAATAAGGAATAAATGTTTTCGATATCTTGCTTAGTTTGGGGGATATACAACATCCAAATTGAGGGGTTTAGGTTTGGATGCAGGCTGGACCAAAAATTAATTCTGTCAAAGCCACAATGATTACATGGTTGACATGCAGAATGGATATTTCAGTTTTATTACTACCACTTGTGGTTAGTCTGAAATGTGTCCTAGACCAGAAAAAAAGTAAGAGGACCCACTCTAGGGATGAGCAACCCAGACATTTTGTAGGCTGGTACCAGAAATAAAATGTTTATTCAGTCACCTTAATGAACATTCTCTTGATCAAGATGTGTTGTCTAATTTCACAGCCCTACTTATTAGGACAATTGTAAAAAAATTATCTCTCAGTTAGATTTAGATACGGGGGGGGGGGGGGGAGAATGTTGTACAAAAAAAAGAGACTAAATTAGAAACACATTCCCCAAATTGATTTTGTTCAAAGGCCAATAACTTCGTTATTTATGAAGCCCATTTTTATTTCTGCATGAACCTGTTTCGACATAAATAGATGAGAAAGATTTCAAAATCGGTAAAAATAGGTATAGACGTATTTACAAACAGAAACAAGTCTTATATGAAGCTTTAAAAATAACCTAAGTCAATGGCCTGAAATAGCTATTTAAAAAATTAATAAAACTCACAGCTTCTCACATAACAGTTAATTTCATCATCCATTGTCAGTATAATCAGCAACGTGACGAAAGAAATCGTAATAGTAAATTCACTGAATCGCGAAGTAAAACACGCCCCTTTAAATCTCATTTTAAACACTCGTTAAAAAATAATGCTAGTCTATTATGTGCAAAATAGCAAGTTTGCTGATTTTCTACACTACACCAAGAAAAATTTGAGAACAAAGTCATCCCATTGAGAGCTATGACTAAATATTTATAGACGTGCTGCAAAGTTTGCGGTGTCTACCGCTCACTTCAACAACGATAATTACAATTCAACTTACTTATGAAATGATATTCCAGGTTCTTTCCTGTCTGGCCTATTTGTGCAACCGTACGCAACACAAGCTGGCATTTTTAAACACTTACACACAATACTAAATGAAATAATCACTGCATCTACCACAATGTGAACACCTTAATTGTTGGGAAGCGCCATATGGTCGCTGCCGGTGCTGCCACCATGCGGGAGAGTTTTGTGCTTGCTTCACCGATTTAACGTCACTTCTCCTCCATATAATTCCTTCCTCCATGGTTTCCAACAGGTCGCGTTCTTTTTCTACTGTTTTATCTTTGCGGTTAAAGTATTACCTGATTGAGCTTCGCTTAGAATCTCTGTTTGTATGTTTGTATCTTTGCCCTAATCATGGCTGGGGTGAGATTCATATGGCAATGTATGTTTACGCCGAAGCTATACAAAGTTTACAACGATGCAACAGTTAGTTTTACTATTATTCTTTCTGTGAACAGTAGTATTCCTTTTCGGTGACTTGTGTACATACCATTAATGACCCTTCATGCTAATTTTACAGGTGTATGAACCTGGACAGTTGGAGAAATTTGGTGATCAAGTTATTAATTCCGTAAGTAGGGCCTACATTGAGTTATGAACCTCAGATGCATGTGACGTAACAGCAGTTGTTGTATTCTTCTACAGTTTAAATGAATAACGCAGCGCTGTCAATTTTATTATAGCAGCGTCTTCTGTTTGTTAGTGTATTGCCATAATTTTAACAATAGCCTACGTATTTTTTATAAATTAATATCACAGAGAAAAACTTATTATATGGCAACCATATGCTGATAATGTATAGTATCAGAAGTGAAACTTTACAATGTTTATGTAAAAGTTTCTGCAGTGTTCTTGCATCGAATGGTACACTAGAACAGTTCGTTATATATTGACACCTAACTTTGCAATGCAGTTATGTCTTTGTGTGTATTAGCAGCGCAGCCAAAAGGAACTGTCGTTTGGTACGCTAAATTAGAAGAAATTCTTAGTGGAACATCACGAATTACAGCTACACGAAAGTTGCCATGAAGGACAGTGTCACCTGATTACTAGCCTCAGTTTATAAATATCTTTGACACCAACTGTAGTACCTTCAACTAGCGCATAAGGCTCTAAAGAAGCACACGAATTTTCATTGTCATCTAGGCTGCATTTCTTACTAATCATGTCTGCTTTGCTGTCCTAGTATGATAAAGAGCCAAATCTTGAAAACAAAAGATGGCCAACCACTTGGAATCATAGAATATTGACTGCCGTTATTTATTTCTCGTGTCCAGGACATAACATTACAGGTTGAAACAATAAATTAATTAATTAATATTAAGCTTATGGAGTATAGAACACAGTTAAATGGAGTGTGACCAGAATTCCGCAATCCTGATGGCCTTCTCATTTGTCCTAAAAAGATCATTGATAGTGCAGGTTCAGGTAGATTCCTGCATAACAGAAAATATTGTGGGTCCTGCGGCTCACCACATCCACATAGTTCATTTTCAGTAGTGTAATCCCATTTTTTTAAAATATTAGATCTACATCACTACACTTAAATTATTAATCTGTTTAATGCCTTCCATATGGCTGATTACACCGCATGGCCAGTGTCTCTTTGATATTCCTCCAGTGCCCTTCAGACAATGAATTTCGCCATAGTTGTACATGGCATGCTCCAGGTGAAGATTTTATGACTGTAATTGACTGTAAGAATCTCTTTCTTGAGTTAATTGTTCTGGGATACATCTGTTTAATAAACTACCTAATCGTATAAAACAGCTTTCAGATAATAAAGATGTATTCAAACAAAAACTTAGAGATTATCTTATTGGCAACTCCTTCTACTCCATTCAAGAATTTGAAGAAAATAATTAATTGTACTCATTATGACGTTTGCAAAACTCAGTTGCAAAAATGTATGTTTATTATTATTTCTTGTATTTGTAAAATATGTATATATTTACTATGATATGACTCATATTATGTGTATATGTATCAACAATGACATGTTTCACATCCCAGAGGTATTTCCTCAGCAGGGATCCATGGAACAAGATTGATAAATAAATAAATAAAATAAATTAGTCTTGCGGGTTGAGGTTTGTGTCCAAACAAAGGGTGTCTGTGGTCTGTTTCCTCTTCTCCATCTCTGCAGCTGTTTTCCTTCAATTGTCAGGTGGTGCTATAGCCATGATTTGGTATATTTTGCTGACAGGAGTTGGTTTCAGGCAATCTGTTACAATGCGACCAGTATCATTCAGTGCTGTATTAACCTGCCTAGCATCTGCAGAGTTTTGCCAAACTGGTGCTGAGTATTCTGCTGGAGAGAAACTGAGTGCCAGGGCAGATGTACGTAGCACATTTAGCTGGTGTTCCCCAGGAAGTACTTGTAAGTTTTCAGGTTCCGGGTGGATACTTTGAGTTTCAGAGCCTCACAATGGGCTTTGAATGTAAGAGAGCTATCAAGCATTACTCCCAGATATTTTGGAGTATCGCAGTGTAATAGTTGTTGTCCCCTCCAGTTGATGTTCAGCTTCCTTCTGGCTTCTCTGTTTCTCAGGTGGAATACACAGACCTGCATTTTTACAGGGTTGGGCTTCAAGTGATTAGCATCATAATATTTGGCCATATCCTCAAGAGCTGTTGTCAGCTTCACCTCCACCACCTCAAAGGTTTTACCTTGAGCTGCAATTGCTGTGTCATCAGCATAAATAATTGCTCTTGTTCCAGGAATAATTGGTTGGTCATTTGTATGTATGTTGTTCAAGAGCGGGGCCAGCACATTAACCGGGTCTACTGGAGATCGCGATTCCGCTACAACAACATTCAGTAATATCATTGGAAAACTGCTGTAGTCAGTCGCAAGACGTATTGTTTTCAAACACTAATTACGATATAATACAGCCTGGACCATTATTTTGAAGCTGAAATTAGGTTGTAATACAGCCTGGACCAGCATGAAACTATTAAATGTACTTGGGAAAGAATTTCTAGTGGATTCTTGCATTTGACCATTGCAGTATTTTGGTGTAAACTCCTGGCGGAATCGCGATCTCCAGTAATCCCCATTAACCTGAGGGAGGCCATTTTTCTGAGTTCTCTTCTTAATGTGGAGGGTGACTGCAATGTGAAATATGTAAGCATAATGCGGTCTCAGGGAATACAATGTTTTGAAGATATACAGAGAAATCATAGGTACCCACATTTCCAGCCTCTTTACTTTTTTGGATTTGGGAGGAAGCTGGCTCAAATCCCTAACTGGGCATCCAGATTTGGTTTTTCCTTGGTTTCCCCAAATCACTCCAAACTAACGCCTCCCTTTAAAAAAATAAATTTAAAAAAATATCCCAAATTTCACCTCGACCCAGTCCTAACCCGCCACTAATAACCTTGATATTAATGAGGTGTAAATACCATAAGAAAAAAATTACTTATTTGGTATATGTTTGGTGGGTTTAATGGACACTTTTCCTAGGTAAGGTGTGTACCAAATTTTAGATCAAAAGGATAATTACTCGTGGGTACTCCACTGATATTCAGGAGCTTCTTTGGGTCTACTCTAGATCGTGATTCTGCTACAACAACATTCAGTAATAATGTTAGAATACTACCGTAGTCAATCGCAAGACGTATTGTTTTCAAGCAGTAATTCCATTGTAATACAGTCTGGACCCGGATGACACCATTAAATGTATCGCTCTACCGCAATAATTGAGATTCATCATGGAATTGTCATTCGGGTCTGAAACCTGTTGCACATATTCATTTTGTGATACCATTTAATATATGTTGCTCTTAGAGCATTAAAATATATAGATATCTAAAAAAACTTCAGTCGAAAAGTGCCGTAATGGAATACCGTGTGCGACTGGGAGAAGCCTTCTAGTGAAGTGTAATGGTTATGCACACGTTCTTTGAACAATATTATTTTGGAATATGTTGCAACAAAAGAAAAAATATGGAAAAAATTACATGCTGGGGGGAAAAAAACTTTGAACTGTAAGCGAACATTAGTTGCCTCATTTATGTACACACATGTGACGTCGAACGATAATAGGTATTACATTATCAAGAAACGTATCCACATGTTGTTATGTCAGAAATGTTAATATTCTAAGGCATTTATCAAAGTACGTTGCGGCAATATTAACGTAGGTTATTTTTAGGTTAAAAGTGGGGCATATCCTTGTTTCAGCATTAGGTCGAAGGAATTTAGTTTTTATAGATGACATGCAGCCTGTACCCAAATGGCGTTTGGTTCTTGTTGTTAAATCATCTCAGTTACCAAAATTCGACCAACGTTGTGATCGACAGGTGAGTCTATGCTACTACCACACACAAACACCAGTGACCTGTGCTACATAGTTTTGGCAGGTCGACAACTTTCAACCACCATATCTCCCACACCCCTATAGCTACCGACATCTAACCACCATAGTACACGATACCACTGTCACACACAAACACCATTGGTCTATGCTTTGTAGTTGTGGAAGCAGAGTGACATATACGGAGACACATGTCTTTGGTCGAAATTCGAAAATATCCTTGATCGACCACTTTCAACCACCATATCTCCCACACTACAACAGTTACCGAAATTCGGCAACGACGGGTGACTCTGTCCTACTACCACACACAAACACCAGTGATCTGGCTGAAAAGTGATACACCATGACACATACAATTTTGGTAGAAATATGAAAGTGCCGCAGGTCGACCACTTTCAACTATCATATCTCCTGCACCCCCATAGCTATCGACATCTAACCACCATAGTACACGATAGGAGACACAATGCCACTTGCACACACAAACACCATTGGTCTATGATATGTGGTTGTGGCAGCAGAGTGACATATACAGAGACACATGTCTTTGGTCGAAATACGAAAATGCCTTGCATCAACCACTTTTAACCATCATATCTCCCATATCCCCACAAATATTGACATTCGGCCAACGTTGTGCAAGACAGGAAACTCCATGCTACTTCCACACACAAAGACCAGTGATCTGTGCTAGGTAGTAGTGGCTGAAAAGTGAAATATAGGAAAGCACACGTTTATTTTTATATATATATATATAAGATTATTTTGCATGAAGTTGGTTCATTAAACACTATCTTGATGGGTGTAATAGAAACATATTACTAAATAATATACTTGAAGAAACGATAGTGTTATCATTACACATCGCCACATGCCTTTTCCCAGTCACTCACCACCTTACGTTATTGCACTTTTCAAGTGGAATTTGAGAGGATGGATATGTTTTACAGCTATAAGAGCAACATATCTTTATATATAAAGATGAATGTATGTTTGTTTGTTGGTTTGTTTGTTTGTTTGTTCTTCATACAAATCCACAGTTTTTATCCGTTCTCGATGAAACTTTGCACACTTATCCTTTGAAACAAGGAGAAAAATACTGTCAACATTTGGTTGAAAAATTATCTGTATAAATAACACATTTGTCTCATAACTTCGAAATACGGCGGTAGACGGACACGTTGGATGTGGACGACTCCGTACCGAGTTTCCCCGTAGAGGCCTGGCAGCTAAGTGGCTAAAGCGCTGGCTTACAAACGTCGTGATCTCCCTCGGGGATAAGATTTTTAAAAATTGTTTTCATCGTAAGAGTCAGGCCTGAGCCGTAGGTTATTCGGATTGAATGTTAAACCCTAGAGATTAGAAAGATAGGGGTGCAATGCGAGGCAAATCGTAGGTAGTCTTGCATTGTTGTAGGTGTACACTTTTTTACATTATAATGATCCCTCAGGTGTTATTCACAGTCAGTGTGTGAGTGTGAACCACAGTAATATTATTATAAATACGGAAGTAAGTCTCTGTCTTTTTGTTACGTTTTGACGACTAAATGGCTATATCGTTGTGATGTAATTTTATAAGGAAATGTGTATGAAGGGCACAGGATATTTTTTTCCCAGTATAATTAACAGTTGAAGTCACGAAATTTTGAGATCTTATCGAATAGTGACAGAAATATGTTAATCCACGCGTACGAAGTCGCGGGTACGAGGCTAGTATTAAATAATATCACCCAGCGAACGTGTGCAACAGTTTTCAGACCAAAACAACAATTTCTTGACGAGCCCCAATGATTGCGTTATCACCAAATGTACTTCCAGAAGTGTTTCCAGCAGTCTTGTGTTTGACCACAGCAGTATTATGACACCAGTTACTGGTAGAACCACGATCTCCAGTAATCCGGCTTCTTTGTGATATGGAGGAACTATTTCTGTTTCAATTAAAGATGTGTGATGTTTGTACCTAAAAATCCTTCACAGTCTAAGATATATTTTTTGGAATTATGGGAGATCACGATACTGTGAGGAATTTGCATCATAATACTGAAGCAGTCAAACGCAAGACACCGCTAGAAATATTTTCTTAAGTACTGTTAGTGATGTCATGCTAGTACAAGATTAAAACCTAGTTATTCCTTGAAAATGACTGTCCAGGGTGCATAACAACCCAATTATTGCTTGAAAATAATATGTATTGTCATTGACTATCATAGTATTATGATATTATTAGTCAACGAAGATGAATGTTTTTATACTTGAATTGTGTTCTCTGGTAGACCATATTTTTCATTATTCCATTGGATAAGTTCTTCCATTCTGTCACTCCCCTACCTATAAATGAAAACTTTCCTACTTCCTTATATTTAAAGGCTGTTACAATTTAAATTATCATGGCTGCCTCTTCCCTTTCCTTCCTTATGCCATTTCTAAATCTCCCACCAATATTTATCCAGGCCTCTTTGCTAGTATGTTCCTTGTATAAGCTCATAATTGCTTCACCTCTTATAGTCTGTAATGACTCACAAATCAAATCTTTTATTATTTCAGTTACTGAGTGAATCTTCTGGTAAATTCCACAAGTAAATCTAGCGGCCCACCCTCCCCCTTTTTTCTTCGTCAAAAGTCTTGTAACCCATCCCTGTTAATTCCCTGTTACATCCCTTCTTCATGCTCTGAAACAGATGCAATACTTTGAACGCTTTCCATACAACCTGACCCAATGTACTCTGCGAAGTTTAGATTACTGTCAGTGGATATACAGAACCTTCATTTTCATATTTGTTTATCTAATAAATTGGCTGTCCATGACATTTATCTTTATTCCATGCATATACACACTACTTGATATCTTGTTTAGAGCACTTTTCATTTGCTCAATGTACCCTTCAATATAATCCTATACTAGAAATTTACCGTCTGTAAGAAGCCTAACCTTTAACTGTTGGTCAAAAACAGGTTATCTAGGGCAATCCAAAAAGTAAAAATTAATTGTGTGGCTGTTGGCCATAGTGTTATAATTGGTGCTCCCCCCTCCCAAACAAGCATGTGTGCATCCCAGTGGAACATTCATTCTTGGCTTGGCAGCTGATCAGAATGGAGAGCTTGTGTTTGACACTACTGTCAAGTGCGAAGATTTTATAGTTATTCGGTTTTCAAATGCAAAAGGCATAGAAATGATTGAAATTCGTAGCCAGTTGATGGAAATGTATGGAGATTTGAGCAAGGATGTCAAAAACCTTCTCAGTTGGTGTAGGGAGTTTTCAGTTGGTCGTACTGAAATCACAATGAACAAAGGAACTGAATACTGTCAATTTTCAAAGATTGATGAATCACTTTGCTGAGGCAACAATAAACATGGAAAAAACTCAGACATGTGATTCTGATTTGAAGAAGAGGGTTGTTGAGCAAGGATGTAAACATTCTCCACGATAATGCTCAACAAAACATTAACTGTTGCTCTTCTGCAAAACTTTGGCTGGAACATCATCATCCACCCACTTTATAGCCTGGACTTGCCCATCTACCCACTTTATAGTCTGGACTTGTCACTCAGTGACTGACGCCTTTTCCCTAAGCTGAAAGAACATTTGGCCACAGGTGATTCAGCACTGACGAAGATCAGCGCTTCTTTAAAAACATGGCAGTGACCTCGTATGATATGGGCATAAAAAAACTGTCATAACATCTGTAAAAATGCGTTGACTGAAATGGTAATTATGTGCAAATATAGATAATTTTTCACCCTTTAAAATGATTTATATTTTATATAAAATATACAAATATTGTCTCTCTAAAGTGCTCTGGAGATTTTATTTTCAGGATTGCCCTTATTTTACTAGAATAATGAACAATACACGCCTATTCTCACCTCTAGCATCCTTAACATTGCGTTTCCCGCTGTGACTGTGTGTGTCCTACCTCTTAAGAATTATTTCAACCAACAAGATACGTAGGGTCTACTGGAGATCACGATTCTGCTGCTACAACAACATTCACTAATCATTATTTTCAAACAGAAATTAGGTTGTAATACACACTGGGCCGCCATTAAATGTACTTTGCAAAATATGTCTAGTGGTGTCTTACATTTGACTACTGCAGTATTATGAGACCAGTTACTGGTGTGTAAATGTGATATAGTTTTCAGAGGTTTGCAGCTCGGTGGTGTCATAAAAAGACATCATCATCAAGAGTCTGTTTGAGAATTTCAGAAGTAAACTGACGGTCAGCAGGTGGATGGGCTTTTATAATGTCCTAGCTGTTACATGCTAGAAACCAAACTATTTGGAGTCTCTGATGAAAGAAGCTATCAAAATATGACTTAAGAACAACGCCATTAACAGAGATACAGGTCTGTCTGAAAGATGCATGGAAACTGGTGCTCACACGAGCACAACAAGCTTAAGGCTAAGAGTGGTAATGAAGTCAGCATGAGTAGTGATGCACGGCACTATGGAGCTGAATATACACAGAACCATAACACCTATCGACCAACTGGTGTATGATGGCTGTGAAAATGACGCCATTTAATAAACCGTTTTGTCTGCTGACTGTCGGTGCACTTCTCGATGGTCTTCTTCTCACAACCATTCTATGTATAACTGTAAATGTCTTACAAATATCCAGTGTGGCACTAACTACTTGGTCTCACCCCTATCCATTTCATCTAAAATATCTTGTAGGCACATAACCTACTGAGATTCACTTGAATAACCACTTCTAATTTATGCTGCCTACTCATAAACCAACTCTGTTCCTCATAGATTTTCCTAATCTAGGTGGCTATACAACACTCTGTAGTAATAATATGTTTTTAAAGAATTTTAAGTTGTTTTTTCCACTACACATCTATTTCATAATACGCTATTCTATTTTATCATTATGTTCATTTTTACAAACAATTAATTCCCCATCCAATCCGTAACAGTCTCACTAAAGCAGTTGCTCAGTATCTTAGCCATTTTCATATTCTCAGTAACTCTCTATCTTTTTCAATAATTGTCTGAATACCTACTTTTCCTCTTATTTTTCTAACATAATTATAGGAATTTCTACTTGTATCATTCTGTTTTCTATTCCCAGCATAGATTTTGGTCGGTGAACAGTAACACTCTGGCCTTGCATTTGGGAAGATAAGGGTTCAAATTCCCACCCGGTCATTCATTGGTTTCCATTGTTCCATGGTTTCCCAGGATGGTTCCTTCCAAAGGCCATTACTGAATTCCTTCCCATTCCTTGTCCTTGGTCCTTTCCCACCTCTAATGACCTTGACATCAACGAGTTGTAAAATCATAATAAAAAAAAAATTCTTTCCAGCCATGATATTTTTCGTGAATTTATCCTTGACATCCGTCTTTGCTGCTATTTATTCCTTCTTTAGTTTTCTTCAATGTTCTCTATTACCTTGCCGCTGTAATCTGTTATATTCCCTTCTCATCAACCACTTCAGCAACCTCCCTACTCAATTGTACTACCGAGCCTGTTTTATGGGTGGTTACACTCGTGCATGGCATTCAGGAGAACCCAAGTTCAAATCCCCATCTGACAATCTGGATTTTGGTTTTACATGGTTTCCTGAAATCACTTCAGGTGAATTCTGGGATGGCACCCTCCAAAAGCCATGATCAAATTCCTTCTTGCACCTTACCCACAAGCCTTTACCACTTCTAATTACCTATATATAGACAAGGTAATAGGTCATAAAGAAAACTTTCTTGTAGCATGCAGGTTTTGTGCTTCTTGCTTTTTGTTTTGGGGTTCACATTTCTTTTAACTGTTTCCTCTTACTTTTGATTACCTCCCTTCCTCACATTGAACCTCTACCTAAAATACCACTTCTGCTCTGAAACCCTAGCATCGTTATAGTGTCCTCCCTCTTCCTTGCTACTGATTTCCATAACTCCCTTATGAGAGTCACAGCAGCCTCATTATCACTTATTTCTTCTGGCACTTGAGGCCCCTCATAATTTTCAACATGGGCAGGGACAAGGCAACCATGGGCACAAGCTTGCACTCGATTTCATGCATAAGGGAATGGCAAAATTTTCTTTTGTTGGTAAGGGTGTCAAGGATTGGAAAAATTACTAAATGTAATGATGAATAAATTTCCAAAAATGCTTAAGGAATTTAAAATTAAAATTTGTAAATCACAAAAGTAGATGGGGGAGGAATTTAACATTCCTATTATTAAAAATATATATATATAAAAAAGACATAAATGGATGACTGGGGGAATTGTCTTCAGAGTCTTAGCTCCATCGCAATTAAAAATTAATGACAAAAAATTGCCGATTACTTTGTTCAATGCAATACATTTGTTCTTATGATGATTATATTCTTTTAGTGTTTTTAATCTACATCTTCTTGCTAGTTTCCAATTTCCAGCCTTCACCAGCTGTATCATTTCAATAAACCCATGTCTGATCCTGTTCAGACTGTCTGCATTTTATATTCTTCCCCATACATATTCTTAGGATGTGCTCTATATGCCATAACTTCCTCTTAGAACTTTCACAGAAATTTACATAAATCGGATTAATATAAGATATCGGTATTTACAATTTTTAAAATAAAAATTTAACAACATTATTTACAACATAAGTAAAACAACATTTCACTATAAACAAAACTGGACAGACATGATGTATGCTGCTCGAAAAAGGGCCAGCGTATTATTTCTACACATGTTTTATTCTACCACTTTTCTAAACCCTCCTTCCGTCGTTAAAGTGTTTGCAAATCTCTGCTCCCTTGTGTTGCTAATTCCTCTCCACTTCTAGTTAACATCTGTCTATTATGACCACTCCACTTCATTCTCACCTGTGAAGATGAACTCATCTTTTCCCTAACAGTCTTATTTTCTTCATACTCCCACTTCAGTAAGCAACTATGGCTTTTTATTTATTCCTTTCTATCACCCCAAAACTATCCCTCAGCAATTAATATTTGTCTGTGAATACACATGAAATTTAATAATCTGTTGAATTATAAAGTACTGTGTGACATAGAACCTGATATCATTAGGTTAGGATATTTTTTTCGTTTGTGTGTGTCTATCACAAAGCTGAAAACTATGTTTGGTTAATTATGATATCTTATTCAAACTTATGAAATCTCTTACAATTCCAATGTGCCAGTCATCATTTTAACTCCATATTAGTTTTAAATATATCCCAAACATAAACGTGGATTCTGACAAATACATATAGTGTTGAAACTAGATATCAAATAATCAAAAAACTGCACAGTTTTGCCCAAAATGTGGATCAATTCCAAATTGCTGTTCAGTGAGGTATGTGGTTTACAACGGTTTTTCAATCAGCAGTATTAGGTACCCTTAAAGATAGCTATACTATTAAAGTAATGATGTTGGCAATCAAATTCGCCTTATAACGGAACAAATCAAAAGTGAGTGCTAATATCCGTGTACATTGTACTGTTTTGTGTTTGTCAAATATAGTTCTGGCCCAGCAAACATACTGTACATTGTGATACATGTGGTAATACTTTCATGGGCATGAGGTAATTGTTTCGTAAACATGCCATTCATGTAATGAATGTAAATGAAAATAATAAAAAACATCTTGGAATTTTATGCTGTATCCTAGTATGTCAGTTACTATTCTTCAGGCTGCATTACAATCTAAGTACAACCTTTAAAACTGGAACGTGTTCTCCCAGAATGACAACAGACACGGAGCAGCATGTGATAGGTTATTAGTATTTGTAGCCGTGCATCAAGAATCATAATCATAACTGACATTCTGCAGTACAGTGTTAAGGACAAGGAAGCCTTCCAATGACTCCCAACCCACATCTTATTTATATGAGTTACTGAATGTTTTCTGCATTAACAATCAAATCTACCTGCCTTCCTTCTTTTTAACCTCTCTAACTCCTGTATTTGATACCTACATCATGGACCTCATACTACCCCACCATACTCAAGCAATGGATTTATATCCTAGTTCCCTCATTTCCCAGATCTCCCAGTTACCATCTCGGCAAGTCCAGGATTTGAAACATTTCCCTATCACGTCCATAGTTGAGTTTATTCTCTAATGTTATGCCAAAATATTTACATTTTATGTCCTTAATAAACAATTCCTGCTCCACCCTATAATCATAGAAAACCTTTATTTTTCTTTGTTCAGAATGAGATGACTCTTTTTGACATTAATCTTAAGCTAAAAATCCTGGCCCTGTCCCGGTAGCTGTCATCTCCCAACTTAATACAGTTATCTATTTTAGGCAAATTAAAATTCATAGCTGTGGTTCTTCCAGCCACAAAGGCAATAATATAAAATATCCAATAAGCAATCTCCTGATTCTTATGCCTGGGTGTTTTTATGTTAACTTTTAAACTTCTCATCAGAGGTGGTTTGGATGTAACAAATGTGGATATCAAATACATGCCACTCTTACTAACACTAACAAATGATAATATAACAGCTGAACTTGTGGAAAAATATAAAACTGCCAGCACAGCGGCCCCAGTTTGAATTGACCACACCGAGGAGGTCTTCCAACTTGTTGAACAATGCTACCGACGAAATCTATGTAACTCTCACAAGTAACTTGTAAGTGCAACAACATAGATGCTAAATGGGAAAATTTTTAACAACATACTCCTATCTGATGCGGAGGATTTTTGGTACAAAGTAGCCAGTGAGATATTCCTGATGAATGAAAACCTAATTCAGATATATTTCAAATCGTCTGATAAAATGTGATTTCTTTGGAACTATACCATTATTCCTGTGGAAATGCAAATCATCTATTCTCTCTACTACTCTAATACTTGCTCTGAAAATATTTAACTATCATCTGGATTTTAGACTATACAATGTTCCACATTCAACAAAGTCTGTATCTTTAAAAGAGGTGGAAAATAATTAAAGATGTATAAGGTAAATAAAAAATAAATTGAAACATATCTATTATACTTCCACGTGATGGGTGTACAAAGGTGAGGAAGATTAATAATATCTGTGATTGAGACTTGTGAGGTGTCTAGAATTCAGAATTTGTTGTTAGGCAAATTCCCATCTAAATGCTTTGGATGGGAATGTGGTTTCAGGGATTACTCTGACTATGAAACAGCTGTTGAGTTGTGAGAGCTGGTATGGGCAACAAGAGGGTGGTCTGGATATTGTGAGTAAACTGTTTGTCTGTGACCATTTATGCTGACGGATAACCGGTTCATGATGAGGCCGATGTAAGAACTCTGACAGTAGCCACACATACACTGGTGGTAACTGAGAGTTGGCAGGCTGGGCCTATCATAAATACTTCCAGCTAGTGGGCTACAGTCACACTAGGCTTTGACCACCACAGTACATGGGTAATAAGCCTCCGACAGGCTGGGCCCCTTGTTTGCCACCAAAATTCGTTGGAAGACAGGAGAAGGGTGGGTCATGGGAGTGTACAAGTCATATATTGGTGATGAGACATGGAAAGATATTGGTGTAAGAATTAAAAGTAATGCATGGAAGGGAAAAGATGACCATGATGACAAGCTGGCACTCGATTTCAAGCACAAGGGTGTAGGAAGATTCTCTTTTTTGGGTAAGGGTGTCAGGGATTGGAATAAGTTACCAGGAGAAATGAATAATTTACCAAAAACGTTGAAAGAATTTAAAGCTAAAATTTGCAGAGAGCAAATGTAGGTGGGTGTAGGAAAGGGGGAAGATGAGTGCACTCCTGAGCAATTTAATTAAATATTATTATTATAACATACAGCTTTGAACTGGCATGTTTATTGCTTGTTCAGTAAGATGCCCCAAGTTATTTTATAAAAACGTTTCAGAGCTTCCCATGTTTATGAAAACTAAAAATTTAGTAGTATTTGAATAAAAATTTAAAGAATGCGGTACATGATGAATTAATATATTTTTAAGCCACAGTTTCCAATTGTGGATGTGAGGTTTTTTGAAACTGTAATTAAGAGTTTGTGTAAGGAACTTCACAAAGTAGAAATGATCAAAAGAAACAGATTGGCAGTAGTAGAAACATGGCCCATCTTCATGGAACTATAAGCTACATTTTTTCTTTTTTAGAAAGAATTAAGTGATGCCAATGTTAAAAAGGAGATGGATATCATATATATTATTTCTATAAGGTAAATTTTGGTCACAAGCCTGTATCTTCCTTCATACTTAACTGAAATCAATGAATGAGATGCTATTTGAAAGCTTATGGTCTCCACTTTGGTCACATCAAATTTTAAGAAAGGAAGTTTTCAGAATTCGACCCTCAGAGGGCAAAAATGTCAATATTTCTAAAATACTGTTTTCTGTGTTACAAGTCATTTATCTCCCTCGATATCGATCTGAAATTGTTCAATGATTTTAAAGATTAAGATCTCCGCTTTAGTGCTGTCATATACTAAGACCGAAATTTTTCGGAATTCGAAAAGGGGCAAAAGTATCAATATTTTTGCAATACTTTTCTGTGGCACGACCCATTTATCTTCCTTCATATCAAACCGAAATAGATAAATGAGGTATCATATTAAAGACTAAGGTCTCTGCCATGGTAACATTATATTTTAAGAAAGGAATTTTTCGAAATTCGACCCTTATAGGGCAGAAATGTCAACTTTTCTAAAAATGCTTTTTTTGTGTCTTGAGCGATTTATCTTCCTGGATATCTAACCAAAATCGGTAAATGAAGTAGGATTATGAGGAATAATGCCTCAGTTTTGGTGACATCATATTTTAAGAAATAAGTATTTTGGAATTCAACCCTTAAAGGGAAAAAGTATAAATTTTTCTTCAACGGATTTTTGTGTCTCAAGCCATTTATCTCCCTTGATATCTAACTGATATAGATAAGTGAGGTATCATATTAAAGATTAAGGTGTCCGCCATGGTCACATTATATTTTAAGAAATGAATTTTTCGGAATTCGGCCTCTAAAGGGCATAAATATCAGTATTTCTAAAATACTTTTATTGTGTCTCGAGTCATTTATCTCCCTTGATAATTAAACAAAATTGATAAACGAGGTATCATTTTACAGATTGTTGTCTTCGTAAGGTCTTCGGTTCTGTTAAACCACATTTTAAGATAGAAATTTTTCAAAATCTACCGTTAGAGGGCAAAAGTATTAATATTTCTTCAACACATTTTTCTGTTGCGAGCTATTTATTTCCCTTGATACCTAACCGAAATTAATAAATGAGGTATCGTTTTAAATGTTAAATTATCTTCTTTGGTCACATCATATTTTAAGAAAAAACTTTCTCCAAATTCAACCTTTAAGGGCAAAAACATCATTTCTATAACTTTTTTATTACCTGACTTAATAACTAATTGAAATTGGTTAATGAAGTATCATTTTAATGACCAAGGTAGCTGCTTTGGTCACACTATTTTTTATAACAGGAATTCGACCCTAAAGGGATAAAAGTATCAATATTATTTCTATAGTTTTTTTTTTTAATTACAAGCGCTTTGTCTTCTCTGATACTTAGCTGAAATCTAAATATCATATTGTTTTAAAGATTAAGGTCTCCAGTTAGGTAAAATCATAAATTAAGAAAGAATTTTTTGGAATTTGGTGCTTAAAGTGGTAGCGCGTATGAGACGGTTCAGAGCCAAGTCCCTAGATTGCAGCAGCAGATATCACAGAGATGTCAATAAACTTTTTTTATTCAATAAGTAGCTTTTCAGGTATTTTTTTCTGTTGCGGAAACACTTTTGTTTTGCCATACAATTCCAATGTAAACATTTTATTGGCACAGCAACAAATACCATAGAGATGTTGATATGTTGCATGCATTTTGTTCATGTTGGTTGTATTCTGTTAAGGTCAGTGACAGTTTGTCATAAATACATAGTGTTTTAAATTTTCCTAACTGTTTCGTAATATGTTGTAAGTATTTTGATGCGGTACTTATTACGCTAATATGTATATTTGCTACAAAAGTATGGTCCTACTTTTCATTCAACCTCACTATTCATCGCATTTTATTCGCGAAATTCTCACACGGGTCGTTTAGATAATTATATAATATAGCATTATTATACTAAGACTATTGGTATGAATAAATTTACATACCTATAAATATAACTATCATTAATGTTTCATCATAAAGGATTATAATGTTTTACATTTTTACAATCGGGGTTTAACTGAATTTAGTAATTTTTTTTTTTTTTTTTTTAAGTGTCTCACCCTGTTAAATATACGTTTTATAATTGCATTATTGATTTGTCTTTACCAAGTGAGGTGGGTGAACAGTTAACGTTCTGGCCTTGCATTCGGTTTGAATCCCTGGCTGGGCATCCAGATTTGGGTTTTCCAGTGTTGCGCAAAATTGCTGCAGTTGAATGCTGGGAAGTTTCCTTCATAAGGCCATGGCCAAATTCCTTCCCATTCCTTGCCCCAGTTGAATGCCACCTCTAATTACCTCGACATCGATGAGGCTTAAAGCCATAAGAAAAAAAGATTTGGCTTTAACTCCATCAAAATAGGTCAATCACTGAAATCTTCCATCCTTATTATCAATCTTTGTGTCAAACTAAATGTGTTTTGTGTTTTAACTTTTGAATTACCTCATTAAAACTTCTCAGACATATGGTAAAAATTTGTTGCATCTGGTAAAAATACGTCATTCATTTTGTCTATTTACCATTGATTTTAACAAGTATCTCATTGACACACATGTGTATTAACCAAAAACTCAAATGTGGTAATTAATCAGTAGAATAAATTGGCAGGGAAGTGCTGAATAGTTTACCACAAACACTGATAGAATTTAAAATTCGTAAAAGGCAAAAGTACATGGGTGGGGAAACTTACGATCAAAGGATTTAAGACAGTAAAATAATTGTAAAAAGAAAGGTAAAAATAGGTAATTAGGGAAATTTACACTGCAGCATGTGCTACATCACAATTGAATTAAAAAATTAGATGCCAATGATTGAATTATTCCATTTTTGACAAACAATCTTTGCCCCACACTGAACATGTTTGGCTTTAACTTCCTTTTCAATAAAATATAACTTGGGCCACACAGAACTAGTAACTGACCGATCGTTCTTCATACTGTCGCCAGGCCTTTCGACTTGCTGAAATTCCAGTTAGCCCACCAGTGTACAGGAATACTGATGGCTTTCACCACTACACCAGAGGGATTGGTCCATGATAAGATTACTGAGCTGCCTTCTCCTTGAACAATCGCTTGTATGAATACACAATGAAGGGCCAGGCATACCAGGGGTGGTGATCCTGCTGGTTTATGGGCAGCTAATAAAGGCACATGACCTAGTAGTCCTATATCAGATGGGACTTGGTACAGGTGGCATCACCATTGTTGGGGAAGGTTTTGCCAGTGGTAGGTTACAATAGTTTGTGATGGGGAGGATGCATATTGCAACGGTCCTGTTACAAGGGAAGGAGCTGTAGGGTGCTTTAGAAGCATTAGATGGTTTATTTTTGGGCACTAGTATATTTTTTAAGTTAGTTGGCAGCCAATAAGTCATACACTGTGATAGGTTTGATGTGGACAGAGGGGCGTAAGTGGCTATTATTCACAGGAATAAAAGAACTGTTTAAAAAAATCTCGGGTCTTCCACCAAGTTATCACGTCAAAGATGATGGCATTGGATAGTGAATCCAGAATGTTGTATTAGGTTGATGTGCTATGCTGGTGGGAGGCCAAAGAACTTTTCATACAGTCACAGAGATGTCTGCACCAAGGTTGGTGATGTGGGAGTGGGAATGGATGTTGTTCAGAGAGTTTAGGAAGTCAATGAAGAGGAGAAGGGTCAAAATCATAAAAATGTCATCTATATCACTTATACACATGGTGGGTTACAATGTAATCTTTTGAAGAAAAGATTCCATTAATCTGCACGGGAAATGGTTGGTGTAGAAGGATATCATTTGAGAGCCCAAAGTAGTGCTTCAAATAGGGTGGCAGAAGAAGAAATTTTTGGTTAGAATAAAGTGGGACAGTGAAATGAAGAATGCAATGTTACTGATGTATATAATAAGATAGGAAATGGAAAGATGACCCATCATTTACCACAGATGATGGCAGGAGGGCAAGATGAACACGTAAAAAACACAAAAACAAAACAAATTGCACAATATTTCGGTGAGAAACCATATTCATGTGAGAGGTGAGACATGTGGTGGGGGAAAGATGTTATCATGACCGGACCCGCCACATGAATGAAACAAAGGCGGAAACATGGGGTGGGGGAAGAAGTGCCGGGGTTGGGGGGATAAGGTTAGAAGTGGAACAAGATAATCTTTCCAGCACCTGTTTAGAAATTATTATTGAAAAAATTATTTAAAACATGTATATATAAAAAATACAATATTATTTTGATTTGGATCAGTTATAGGGGTAAATAAATGAAGGCAGAAATATATACAATTTTTTTAAAAAAATGAGAAAAAGGGGGGGAAATATAAATATATATATGCAAAGTTAGTAAGTGACAGGTTTAACATAGGTTCTCGCTCTCCAGCCTTCATCTGTGGTAAGTGACAGGTCATCTTTCCTATCTTATTTTTAGTGCCCAATGGCAGTTTCTTTGTTTCCATTATCCATATGAAGTATATAATGGCACTGTGTTGCACGGTATATACATTACTTTTTCTGACCGAGCATGGTGGTGTAACGGATAGCGTTCTGGCCTCTCATTCGGGAGGACGGCGGTTCGAATCCCCGTCCTGGGCATCCAGATTTGGGTTTCCCAAATCACTCCAGGCAAATGCCGGGATGCTTCCTTAAAAAGGCCATGGCCGAATTCCTTCCCATTCCTTGCCCCCCATCCTTTCCCGTCTCTAAAGACCTAGCTGTTGAGAGACGTAAAGCAGTTTAAAAACTTTTTCTGCTCTTTGTTATAAGAGTAAAGATGCCAGTTCCATTTCAATTATGACTTCCATCTGATACTTTATCTCTTTTTCAGCTGTATCTGGCTTGGAACTTTGGGCTGTATACTTCACCCATAGTAGCAGCAATACTACACAGGAAAGGATTGTTTGTTGTTGATGGCGTTCTGACAATTGCTAAATTCATCACTGGTCTTGGACTAGTGCTTGTAGCTTCATATTTTATTCGAGGCATTGGTAGAGCCAATAATCAACAGTATACCAGATTTGTGAAGGCCCTAAATGCTGCAAAAAATGATTACAATAGAGATACAAAGGTTAGTTTATTTAATCTACATATTGTTTGGATTTTTGTTAATGGAAAAAGTTTTTACCTGTTTTCACTTGTTGCAGAAAGCATTATTATCTTATGACTTCGATTTCTATGCTTGTCCAGTTGATTTTAAATGGAGTGATGTTGAAGGGTGAGTGTGAAACAAACTGTGTAATATATTTACACATAAGGCAGATTTTCTCAGTAAGAATAACTTTCAACTTATAAAAAGTATTACCTAAATTTATATTTTTCTGTATCTGTTAATTATTTCATAAGTTTGTGCCATTTGTATGCATTGTTCACATCTACTATGAAAAGAATCCCCCAATCTGCGTACCTATTTTTAATGTAATTTAATTTGCATGCCGTGATTACCCTCAAGTTTCAACAGTAAAATAATTGGCCTTTGATATTCAACCTTATTTAAGTAGTTTCAAGAGGGAAAGATTGTTACATATTTTGGAAGATTTCCTTTTTGACCGAGTATGGACATTATTTTTCATCATATAAAGGTCCTAGCAACAGTGGACATGCTGTAAAAATACTTCAAAATGACTGTTTTACATATTTTGTTTCATTAAATCCACTGAGCATGGTGAGTGAATGCTTAATGCTCTGTGATCACTTTTTTTTCTATCTTGTTTTTTTTTTTACTTATTGCTTTACGCCTCGTCAACGGCTAAGGTCATTATAGGCGGCATGGGACTGGGTACAAGGAACGGGAAGGAATTCGGCCATGGCATTTTTGAAGGAAGCATCCTGGCATTCACCTGGAGTGATTTGGGGAAACCATGGAAAACCCAAATCTGGATGCCCGGATGGGCATTCGAACCTGTGTCCACCTGAATGTGTGGCCAGAACGTTAACCATTCACCCACCATGCTGGGATCACATTCGGAAGGACGGCAGTTCGAATCCCTGTCTGAGCATCTGGGTTTTCCATGGTTTCCCCAAACCACTCCAGGCGGATGCTGGGAAGCTTCCTGCAAAAGATCATGGCTGAATTCCTTCATATTCCTTGTCCCCAGTCCCATCCTGCCTCTAATGACATTGAAGAGGTGTAAAGCCATAAGTAAAAAGAAGTTTCATGAAATCTTGGAAAAATTTCACGTTTAAAATCTGGCCGTTGGAGGAAATAGAAAGTTTAATAAAATTGTAGTTTAAAAAACTAAAAACACGCTTTCATAGTAATGTGACTAAAAGGTTAAAAATATAAAGATTTTGCTTAACAGTGATAGAACGTCCCACAATTCAGGTTAAGTTAATTTTTTGAATAATGTTAAAGAATAAAGTCACTGATTACAAAATTAATTTTAATGTAAAAAAAAAGTGTGGGCTGCCATGTCAGTTGTCTTATATTTTTTGTCGCTGGCTGTTTGTAAAGATATTCATTGTTAAAAGTTATGCAGAGAGCACCCCATGCTTTTTTTACATTAAAGTTAATTTTGTAATCAGTGACTTTATTCTTTAAGCTTATTCAAAAAATTAATGTATCCTGAATTGTGGGATGTTCTATCGCTGTTACACAAAAGCTTTATATTTATAGATTATTTTTAACCTTTTAGTTCACATTATTATGAAAGCGTGTTTTTAGTTTTTTTTAAACTACAGTTTTATTTTTAACTTTTTAGTTAAAAGTGTTTCAAAAGTATGTTTCTTGCTGTTTGCTTTTTCTTCGCCAATCTCTCTCTGTCTTTGTGTTGTAGTTTCATTTGTAATTATTATTCCCACGAGTAACGGACAATTAAATGGTCAACCCTACCAGAGGTCCAATAGCATGGTAAATGTGGAAGACTAATGTTTTATAATAGTGTGAAGTAATTGAAAACAATGTTTGGAATACTCGCTATTTAACATCACATTAAGCGAATGCAGACCCTATCGTAGCAGCTTGTATCGAAGTATCATCAATTGTGCATGTGCAGCAGGTTGTCCTGAAGTGGGTGAAAATTGAGCTGAAATTTTCCATTACATTCAACCACTTTTAAGTTGTCACTGTCAACGTGGTGAGAAAGAAATTATTAAATTTTTATCGGTTGTTAATAAGTGTGCAAAATTTCAAACGATTCAGACGTCAGGAAGTGCGTGGACACTGAAATGAAAGATTCCATTACATGCAACCATTTCTCTATTGTTACTGTCAAAGTAATGAGAATAGCAGGACGTTGCTAAGGAAGTACTGTATTGCCAATGGTTCTTAAGACGAGTGCAAAATTTTTCTGTTGTTACTGTCAAGACAGCAATGAAATTATTGGAGTGTAATCAGTTATCAATACATTAGCAAAATTTCAAACAATTCGGACATCTGGAATTGGGTTAAAATTATTCCACTTACTTTTTTCGGGGATCGCACTGCTTTAATTGATGGATTAGTACCAACGTTTTGGCGCCCAACCTGGTGCCTTCATCAGGGTTTCCAGTATCGAAATGGTGTGGTTTTCACACAACTCCTTCGCTGAGCTAACTGTTTTGGTTACCAGCAGCGGATGTCAACTGTTCCAGAGATCTTGTCGTTGGAGGTTTTGTGTTGTGAATGTCCACGAGTGCACATTTCCACGTTTTGCTTAAGCCATAGCCACCGTCTTTATTAACATTTTTGGGATGTTTGAAGATTTCTATTGATTCCCTTATTTTACGTTCTAGAAAACCTTTGGGTTGTGCTATAACTTCTGTTTTCTCCCATTGAATTTTATGGTCTTTTTCTATCTGATGTTCTGCTACAGCTGATTTTGTTGTATGACCAAGTCTTGCGTGACGACAATGTTCTTTTAGTCTTACAGTAACCGCTCTGGAAGTTTCGCCAATACCTTTCCACAATCGCTGGGTATCTTATATACTCCACTTGCTTGTAATGGTGGTCTGCGATCCTTTGCTGATCTTAAAATGCCTCTTATTTTGTTGTTACTATTAAAGACTGGTTGAATATTGACTTTCATTAGCACTTTTCCAATTCTGTCAGTGACTTCTTTTATGTAAGGTAAAAAAGCCTTCTTCTTTTGCACTGTTATCTCTCCATGTACCTCTTTATTGTTCCTCTTGTTACTGCTTAAGGCGCTGGCTATTATCCGACTACTATACCCAGTCTTCCGTAGGACCCCGTGCAGGTGTTTCTTTCTTCTTGTGTGTGCTCTTTATCTGCTACTCTTTCCGCTCAAAGTTTCATAAAATTCGCACCAACTTTTTTCGTAATTAAAGCAAACCAAGCAAGATTCATCCGTCCCCTAGCAAGAAGCTGGTGGGTTGAAGTTTATTTGCACGTACACTATTTTCATTCGTCTGAAAAGATTCATGTATATCAAGCTTCATTAATTTGGTTAAGAAATTGCATTATTAGGTTACTGAAAAACGCTAGATTAATCTGGAAACTCACATTCGATTCAACTGCGAAGTGAATATACTTTTTGCTCGAAACGCCAGATACTTTAACTCCGCAATTCATCCTTTTATACAAATATCGAAAGTGAATCCAGAATAGTATCATCGTAAACAGAATACTATTGACGATAGCCAGAGACATTGTCCAGAGATCGTGCTTAAAAAATCTGTTGTTTCTTCGGCTATCTATGGCGTTTAAAAAATTTGGAAAGAATGCTTCAAGTTTTGTTTAGTGTGCAAAATAGTTATTATTGTGAAGTTATCTTATTGCTTTCATTAAAGGCTATGGTCAGAGACGTTGTAGTTGTATGTTTAGTGCGAAGTATGCAACATCTGATTCTTCCAACTTTGGGATTCGTCATCATGAGTTCAAAATTTCATTTAATGCTCCTGCGTTATTTAACGTTTAAATGTAAGACGCCAAACTGAATTGAGATTCTAAGCCTTTAAAACGGTGAAAACTCCATCGAAATCCGCTCCGTAGTTTCCGAGTTTTTATAAGACAAATTTATCCGGTTTTCGTTTTATAGATATAGATTTGGTGATAATTTATATAAAATTTAATGTTGAGCTCCGGGCCCAAAAGGTATGCATCACATCCTGAGTATTTTGCTTGTGAAGCCATGTAACACCGAAAACTGGATGGGCGGATGGCGGACGGGGATTTGAATACGGGTGTTCCGAGTGCAAGGCCTGAGCGCTACCGTTCACCCATCAAGCTCGCTTTATACTTTGATTTAATTGCGATAGAGCACACGCCCCTGTAGCAATTTCTCTACACCCCCTTTTTCGCCTAACAGAGTATTTTTGCCATTTGAGTTAAGTTTTTGTATCTCAGAAATGTTGAAATTACTATCGTGGATCATAAGAACAAATTTAAACTTTCTTCACAAGGAAACAAAAATCCATGTCGATTTACTACTATAACAGTATTCGTCCAACCCAGAAACATGTGAATAATCTTTTATGAAAAATCTTTTAACTGTGGATGTTGCAATTTGATGATGTATTCTTATGTACCACCACAAGACAAATCAAAATTGAAGATTTTATCTATATATCTCGTTTACACTTCTCGTTAAACCAGACGATGGATTCTTATCTAACTTGACGAGACACATTGAAAGTGAAATCTAAAATATTGCTTTTTCCTTGGGATATTGTATCTCTAAATTGAGGTTGATAGTTTGAAATACAGCCTGGACCAAAAAAAATCCAGTCACAAGGTACTACAAGCTGGACATGTACAATGGGAGTTTTGATTTCTTTCTAGCGGTTGTGGTCAAGTTGAAATGCAGTTTGAAGGAGAAGAAAATCGTTGTCAAAAGAAGAAGAAACTATAGGCCCTACCTATAAATAATTTTTGACTTTCGATATCTCGAGAGCTAAGCGAGATGTGTATCTTTTTACTTTCTATCTGTCTTATTGAGTTATATAAGTATTCATCATCAAATTACGGCACAATGGTTTAGGTGAAACCTGCATTACTAAAAAATTCAATAAATTATGAAATTAATAAAAGCTAGATTATGTCAGAAACTCAAGTGTATAGCACTGAATGCAATGCCAAAAAACATAAATAACGTCGTCAAAATAGGTTACTTTCCAACAGTATGGACATAACATAAACTTCTGTTTATGTTAAAAACCTTTGCATTACTAAACAACACGATAAAATATAAAATGAATAAAAGCTAAATTACGTCAGAAACGCGCGCATATAGCGCTGAATTGCAGCTTAATAATAATAATAAAAAAAAATCAGTTGTCCTAAGCTCTCATTATTCTCAACACTAAAGGTTTAATAGATACTTCTAATGATAAAAAAAAAACCATCAGTGCACGTATTAATTACGACGTTGCAATTCCGTGAGGATTCCTATGTAATACCGCAAGACAAATGAAAATTTAAGATTTTTTTTTATATATCTCGATTAAACTTCTCGTTAAATGTTATTTCACAGTTGACATGGCTAGGTTGAAATGCGGCTTGGAAGTGAAAAAAATTGCGAATAAGCCAAATCGATGATGTAGTCTTATCTAACTGGACGAACACAATGAAAGAGAAGAGTAAAATATTGGGATAACTTGCTTTGTTCTTGAGAATCTCTAAATTGAGGAGGTTAGTTTGAAATGCAACCTGGACCAGAAAAAAATTCTACAGAGTCACAAGGCACTACACGCTGGACATGTATGAAGGGTGTTTTGTTTTCTTTCTAGCGGTTGTGGTCAAGTTGAAACGTAGTTTGAAGCAGAAAACAATCGCCGTGAAAAAGAAAAGAAAACTATACCTATAAATAATTTATGACATTCGATATCTCGAGAACTAGCGAGATACGTAATTTGTTTTTACAATCTGTACCGAGAGTGGTGGTGTAACGGTTAGCTTTCTGGCCTCGCATTCGGGAGGACTGCGGTTCAAATCCCCGTCCGGGCATCTAGATTTGGGTTTTCCATGGTTTTCCCAAATCACTCCAGGTGAACGCCGGGATGCTTCCTTCAAAAGGCCATGGCTGAATTTGTTCCCATTCCTTGCCCCCCATCCTTTCCCGTCTCTCAAGACATCGGGAAAAAAAAAATACAATCTGTCTCATTCAGTTATATAAGAATTCATCATCAAATTACGCCGCCACGGTAGACGTAGAAACTGCTATACTGAACAAGGCAATACATTATAATATGAATAAAGGCTAGATTATGTCAGAAACTCAAATGTATAGCGCAGAATTTAATTCCAATAAACGCTCAGTTGTCATAATGGGTTACTTTCCAACAGTATGGACATAACACAAACTTCTGTTGATGTTAAAATCTATTGCATTTCTAAATAACGCAATAAAATATAAAATGAATAATACCTAGATTATGTCACAAACACGCGCGTATAGCGCAGAATTGCAGCCAAATAATGTTCAGCTTGTCCTAAGCGTTATTATTCTCAACACTAAAGAGTTAATACAAACTTCTAATGATAAAAAAACATCACCGTACTTATTAATTACTGCGAACGGAATGAATCTATCAGCTCCAAACACCTGATGCCGTTATTATTCCTAACACTAAAGGTTGAATACAAACTTCAAATGATAAAAAAAAACCATCAGCGTATGAATTAATTACCTGTATGAACGTAATTTATCCAGAAAATTATTATCGTAGAACACTAAGATAGATATCAGAGACAAATACTAAAGCTCATGGTCAAAGACATTGCCAGAAATGGGCAAAGAAAATCTCTACTGATTTCTCGTTATTAATTCCTCGCATTCAATATGGCCATCGAAGCGTTTAAAAACTAAACACCCCGTATTAAAGGAAATAATATTTCAAGTTTTGTTCAGTGTAAAGTATGAAAAAATGGTTATTATTGTAAACTGCTCATTAAAGGCTATGGTCAGAGATATTGTATTGTACTCGTAGTTGTGTGTTTGGTGCGATGTATGTGCCATGCGGTGATTCCTCCTGTGGAATTCCTCACCATACGTTCATAATTTCATTTAATGCTTCTACATTATTTAACGTTGAAACATAAGATATGTCAGACAAGCGAATTAAGGTTCTAAGCTTTAAAACAATGAAAACCCCATCGAAATCTGCTCCATAGTTTCAGAGTTTTTATACTACAAATATCTCTGGTTTTCGTTTTATAGATATAGATTATGTCCATGGTTATTCAATTTGAGGAGGAGTACATTCAGAAGTATGCCAGTGGAAAATTTTACATGCGAAATGAGTTCTATCAGCACTTCACCACTGAAATGTTGGAAATGTGTGATGTGCATGGAATGTGATCGACTTGGAACCATGTGGTTTTGTTCCAAAATTTAATTTACTATTAAATTGAGTCAGAATTTCATGTTAACCAAATGACTTATTTACTTCCATTAAATTTTAAATCCCAATGAATCTCAGGGTATTTTATTTACATATCAGTCATTGCACCACAAACTGGTTTTGATTGTTTCATAGATCTTCCATCGTTTGGTATAATGCCTCGAAAGACGTTTTATGTGCCATTGTACATTCATCCCAAATGATCAATCTGCCGTGCTGTAGAACTTTTGCCATTGCACAGTTCTTCGATAGGTTGCATATTGGAGTTTCAATGATTTGCATATTCAACGGCAACTTGATTGCTAAATGAGCTGTTTGGTGTAGCTGCAATTCCTGATGAAGCAAGTGCAATTTCACTCTGCGTGTGAATCGGCCAAAATTAATTAGATCAAAAAAGTTTTTCCAGTTCCACCGGTAGTGTCCAAAAAGTAAATCCCTCTAGTTCCATCACTCACAACTTTCATAGGATATTTTTGTTGCTGATTCAACAGTGGAACATTCTTTCAAACTGATTCTCTCAGTGTATCATCATGTTGTTTTTCATATTTCAACTCTTGATTAAATGTGTCTTGCAATGGATGATTGGATGCTATCATGACTAATTGAGGTAATACCTTGTTCGATATCATCAAGCACATGTTCTCAATTAATATCAATCTAAGAGAAATAAAATAACATTTGTTGGATGGATTTTGAAACAAAACAAAAATAAAAAAGGGTAATTTTATAAATGAACAGTTTTTTTCGGTGTTGTTTATTTATGAATGTTTCTTGGGAAACAAACCGAGTAATATGATTATTTATACACAATATTTCAGTGACATAAATCTCCGTCACCATCTTCAGATGTAGTCGTAAGACTTAAAGTTTGCCTAGAGCAACACTGTTTTTTGTGCTAGGTAATGTAACAGCATCTGTAGTTGGCATGCCAGTTTTTAAACAATGTGCTCTAGACAAACTTCAAGTCTTACGACTACACTTGAACATGGTGACGGAGATTCATGTTGCCGAAATATTGTGTATTACTCAGTTTTTTCCCTGAGAAACATTCATCAAAAAAGGTAATTTTTTTTTAAATTTAGGCTGAAATGAATTTTTCCAGATTTTTCTCCAGATCTTGCAGTTTTTTTTCAATAGAAAACATTTAATTGATTTATTTCCTTCTTTGGAACATAAGGAACAAAATAAAAAAAAGAGAATTACTCATATCCAACATTAGAATCTTGTATATGGTCTTGAGTTTGTGCAAAAATTCAATAGAAAAATCACTTTCAGTTTTTTCTGAATTTTTCTTGCCACTTTTCCAATTTTTCATTATCTAAAAACCTTATTTGGACTATTACAAACATTTTTTAAAAAATAGCCAAATTGGTCCATAGGAAAAAGAATTTTCAGTTTTTCCTGAATTTTCCAGGCAACTTTTCCAATTTTTCTTTCTGTAAAAACCTTATTCAGATTATTATGAACATATAAAACAATTAGCCAAATTGGTCCATAGAAAAAAGTGCTTTCAGTTTTTCCTGAATTTTCCAATTTTTGTTTCTCAAAATACCTTGTTCAGACTATTATGAATATTTTTTTAAAAAAAATGTTAGCCAAATCAGTCCAGCCATTCTCAAATGATGCGGTTACCAACGAGCATTTCATTTTTATTTGTATACATTGTGTAGATAAGTATCCTAAATAATTGGATTAATGTTTGTAACTTAATTTGTAATAATGTTGGTTTTCCACAGTCTGTAGTTTTTTTAGTTACCGGGGTAGCATATATTGTTATATTTAAGTAACAATCCTTGAAGCTGGCCAGCACAGCTGTGCAGGCAGTGATTATTGATTGGGCACCTGTGTAGCAGCATGACAGGGAACAGAACAGTTTATGTATTGCACTGCTTGGAAAAGGTTGCAATGTCGCAAGCACAGGCTAACTGTGCACAGGCTAAAGTAGCTTGTGAAATGTATTGTAAACTTTTCTCACTGTAACATAAATGTTATAAAAGTTGTGCCAAGGAACAGTATTAATTAAATTTTCTAGTATTTCGATCAGAACAGTGAGTTTTTCATTTTCAGACTATGTCAAAATACCTCTTAATTTGTTTATCTGAGCTAACGGCTTGCATGTGTAAAAAGTGAATGATTGGGGCCGTTCTTGTCTAAATAACATGTTGTAATCCAATGAGTGGTTAGCTCACAGTTGGCTGACCATTTTACAGGATAATTGGTAGCTTATGTTGAGCTACCCATTCTGGGATAGCTTATAAATTATTATTAAACAGTGATCTTAATTTTGTGTTGATTTAATGTTGTACAAACTTTGGTTCCATCTCCTTCCATTACACAATCCTCTTCATAATTAGCATATAGATTTATGTGAAGTAAACACTTTTTCTACACTTGGTTTCAAATTTTAATTTAAATGGATTTTTTTTAAATCAATACAAAAACATAATAGGTAACCAGAAATACAACTAAACAAAAAGCAACTAACATGTTTCATTTGTAGGTTGCTATTACAGTGTTATCTATGGATAAAAAGTGAAAAAATCTCTGGCCGTTACTGACCTGCTGCAGAAGGGAGGCATGTGATGTAAATCATTAGAGACAAGATGATCAAGGTGGCATTTTATTATTATTTATGTCACATATTACAGTAACAATATATCTGATTCAGTGCAGAATCAAACTTAGTTAGAAAAAGAAAAAATGTGAAGAGAGAGCATGATGTTCAAGTGAAAGGAAGCAAACTCTGTATGATGCTTTATTTGAAAAGCAACAACCAAGAGAATGAAAAGGGAGAAATGATTACTGTTAGATTGAAGATTGGGCATTGACTGTCATACCCAGGATATGCTGGTATTCCTACCAGTGACATTTAGAAGTGCTGAAATTTTCTTGTAGGATTTTTATTGCCTTTAGAGTGTTAGTGGAAGCACAAACCAAGTGTAAAGATTCAGATTATTGAGAAAAAAAAGGGAATAGACAGTGACTAGTCCAAAGTGGGGTAGAAGTTAGTGATTAAAGCGTATCTCTTTTACTCGTGAGTTGAATAGTATACTTACTAGGTACACAGTTACAAAAATAAAGATTTTGTGTGATTATTAGGTGGAGGATCAACTACTCATGGGCATAACACTGCACAGCTAGTTAGGGTAGGTATCAAAACCTTGCATCTACTAGAGAGTATGATTAGGTGTGTACCAGGTGGGTTCCAGGCTTGTTCAGACAATTGTTTACTGTGGGTTAGTATTGAATGCTGTGTATGGGTGACAAATATAGCAGTTTGGGATGGGGGGGGGGGTCTATAAAGAGGGCAGTTAGAGTTTAGTGTAAAAATCATCGATGACTGATGAAGTAAGGGTGCTGCTTGGAAGGTGGGGGAAGAGATTTCCTGGGATGTGTAAAGCATACCTTCATCACGAGTTCTGCGTGTATGTTTGGACAAGAATTTATAGTAGTAGGTGAGATGACCACAACCATAATTTGCTGCTTGATTTCAGACAAAGGAGCGTTGTAAAATGTTAAGTGAGTTGGGAATTGGAATAAATTATTGAAATATATGTATAACAAATTTATTTAAACACTAAAAAAAATTTCAAGTGAAAATTTGGCTGATACAATAGTAGATTTGTTGGGAAATTTCCATTGGAATATGTGTTCTATCACAGTTAATTGACACTAATACTAATTGTAGAAAATATTTATTAATTGATATTAAATTTCTTTCCCTAAAAAATTTTGGTTTCTTTAAAAACTTAATACAGATTGTTTCTATTTCTTATGATTTGCCAACAGTTTAGCGTGTACGAACACACATGGTTGTCAATTTTCTTAATTCTACACAATGTTCTCAAGCTTGGCTCACTGTAATTTTTGTTTTATGCTTTTTTGACTCCATTCATTTAAGTATTTTGTATGGAAAGTGTGATATCAAATACACAAACACTTGTTAATGTATATCAATAAAAATGAAATGCTGTTCGTTAAGTGCATTACTTGAGAACGGTTGGGCCGATTTGGATAATTCTTTTTTAGAAATGTTTGTAGTAGTGCCAATAAGGTTTTTAGAGAAAGAAAAATTGGAAAAGTTGCCCAAAAATGTGAAAATTAAGGAAAACTGAAAGTACTTTTTTCTAAGGACCGATTTGGCTACTTTTTTTATGTTCATATTAGTCCGAAAAAAGTTTTGGGCAGAAAAATGGAAAATTCAAGGAAAATTGTAAGTACATTTTTCTCCACTGTTCGTTGGTAAGCGCATCACTTGAGAACGGCTGGACCATTTGGCTATTTTTTTTTTTTTAATGTTTGTAGTAGTATGAATGAGTGTCCTGGTAGCTCAGTGGTTAAGGCGCTTGCTTTCAAAACATACACTGCTCCGGTCCCGGGTTTGAATCCCGGCAGGTGTGGGAATTTTGAGAGTTGTGTTTAATCATATGAGCTATGCCAGGATGCTCCGTGGTTCGGATTCCACGTTAAGCTGTAGGTACCAGAGGAAAGGAACTGGCTGTCCTACCTCTGTGACACAATGGCTTAGTATGCCTCCTTCGGGAGGCTCTAACCAACCTTCGGGTTGTGGACTAAGTTAAGTTTTAGTAGTATGAATAAGGTTTTTAGAGAAAGTAAAATTGTAAAAGTCACCTGGAAAATCTGAAAATTCTGGAAAGCTTTTTTCTATGGATGCATTTGGCTAATTTTTTTAAATAATGTTTGTAATAGTCCAAATAAAATTTTTAGTGAAAGAAATACTGGAAAAGTTGCCCAGAAATATGGAAAATTTGGTGAAAACTGAACCAATTTTTCTATTTTTTTTTTAAAAAATGTTCATAATAGTCCAAACAGTGGCATACCTAGGGTGTGGCAGGTAGGGCATGTGCCCTGAGCGCCATTGAAAGGGTGCGCAAAATTTACAAAATATTAAACTTAAAAATCAAAATAAACCAACAAGGTAATTCATATTCAAATAATACATGTCCATAAACCATATATATGTAGTGTTATTTTCATGTATTTCAATCAGGAACAAAACAGGTTTATGCCTAAAATCCGAGAGACCAACATGACAAACGAAGACCCAAACATAATTAGTAGGTACAGTAAAACACATTTTATATGGCTTACCGACTGATGTAGGTACCTGCGTAGATAGGCGTTCAGAGGCTTTGAGTGTGGTTGTTTAATATTTTTAACATGCTTTTATTAGTTTGATTTGTGTGTGAACAGATAGTTATTTACAAGTCAATCTAGGTAACTATGTAACCAACTTTGTGGCAAATCTGGTAACTCAGTTTTCACCCACTTCTAAATATTGTATCTGCATGAACATTTGGAATCTTGTATGAGCATGGTGAAAATACAATTTGGATTTGGAAAACCTTCGAAACGTGATGAGGAACGCTGGTGGTTTGGGTTAACTATTGGAGATAGAAAGTAGTCGCTGAATCAAAAGTTGTTCAGAAACCTAGACAATTGCTAAAAAAAGAGAAAAAAATACAATTCATGCACCCCTCATCCAAGCTATGCGCAGTTTACTGTTGTGATGGGTGGAACACAACAAAAGCCCTATTTATTTTTTAAAAAAATCTATAATTATGTATTTATTTATTTCAGGTTATTTCTAAGCCATCACTCACTTCGCAATAATACCAACATAATATGAAACTATTGCTTTTAAAGGAAAAAAAGAGTGTGGTTTAGGGATGGGGAAAAAATAGAAAATTGCAGAAGGAAGTAGCACAAGAATCCAGAAAGTACCTGTAGAAGTATTTTGAAAAATCAGCTGCTGGAAGCTCGACATGTTCTAAGGAATTGCGTACATCGGCATGTACAATAAAATCCAAAGCTTCCAACTCTAATTCAGCACAAGATGAGGAGGTTATATAATTAATTAGGTAATTCTGAGTGTGACTGGATTAAGAGCTGTGAGGCTATGATTTCTGAGGCTACTGAGGAATTTGAAGAAAACGTTAATATTCTGGCAAGAGAAAAAGTTGGTGGGAGTGATATGGTGGATGATGAAGAGAACTCAATTACCATCATACTAGAAGTAATTAAACAGCCTGCTATATGACTTTATGCTTTGATAAGATAACTGGAAAATCAGTTCTGTCAGTAGGTTTGAAAACAGAAATAATTGAAATGGGTTCAAAATACTGAGGATCCTTTCCTGCCTACAAACAACTGTTGTGAGAACAACAGATGTTATATGAAGAAACTACGAAATTGCGGTAGATAAGTGACTCACTCACGGCTAAAAAAAAAAATCTGATTTTTGCATTTGTAATTAGTTAATCTATCTTCTTTAGAACACAATGATGGATTTACCCACTGGAAAGCACTTGAAAAGCTCATTGCCGATGAGAATGTGAAGAATTATCATGAGTTCTTCACCCAGTGGATAAAAGTTAAAAGAAATTTTACAACAAATAAAGGGATTATTGGCACTGAACTTCAAACCCAGATGGAAACAGAAAAATAAAAGTTGCGTAATGTGTTAAAGAGAATCTTTCACTGCATCAAATTTCTTGCCACTCAAAATCTTACATTACGAGGTCACACAGAGTCACTTAGTACGTGCGACGGATCCGAATCCAATAATGCTCTTAATTTTCTTGTATTAATAATTTTACTAGACATATGAGTATTTGACTCCTTCATGAATAACCTTCTCCCTCAGGTTAAAAATCATCCCGGAACCACATCTCACTTTTCACCTCGTTTTCAAAATGAGTTCATTTGTCTGATGGCGACCACTGTTCGCCAAAGTTTTACCAAATATTTACAATTCAAAATACTATGGTCTCATGTTTGACTCTGCTCCTGACCATGCACATCGTGAGCAGATGTTAGAAGTTGATTTTGAGAGGAAATTTGTCTGCGTTAGATTCCTTTCTCAGTTTCATCTAGATAAGTCAAAAGGATGCTGGAAGCTTAGTTGATGCAATCCTTAAACAGCTACAGAAAAACCATATGGATATACAGGATTGTCGTTCACAATGTTTCGACTCTGCTGTGATAGCATGCACTGAACTGGTGTTCACAAAAGAAGAAGTGTAAATAATATTGTATCAAAATTTGTGAACTGTGATATTCATTTACTCAATTTCGTTGGTGTGTATGCAGGCAAGCAGGACATTATAATGGACATGTTTTACGGAACTATTGAAGGAATTTATGTTATCTTTTCTCGTTCCACTCTGCGCTTGGAAAAACTCAAGACCTTCGTGCCTGTGTTTGTAAAATCAGAGTCTGAAATAAGTTCAAGTGCAAAGGTTGAAGCAGTTAAATGACTTAACAAATATCTTGAAGATATGCTGATAGTTCTCGAAGACATAACAGTTGATGGCAATCAAAATAGTGAAATAGTGAAGAAGTGGGTCAAGACATCTATACCCATCACATGTTGTCCTATGATTTTCTGATTTTCTTAAGATTTTGGAATAATGTACCAGCTTGGACCGTATTAAAAAATGGCTCCAGGATAATAGCATGAAATTTTATAACGCTGCCTTAGACATAAAAGCCCTCAGAGACCATTTTACTGATGAAACGGGGTTTGGTTAATGATGCCCTCGAGAAAGGTTTCAATCTTTGCCAGGAATGGGATGTAGTGATTGAAAGATGTCAAAGGTGAAAAAAAGTAATTTTATGGCTGGAGAGAATGCAAAGGACATTAGGTTGACTGATAAGGAAGAAATGGAACGAGTTATGAAGAGATTGTCAGATCGTATTGTGTGTGAAATAAACGAAAAGTTCAGTCGTCTCCTAGATATTAAAAAACTGTTACAGCACAAACGATTGCGACGATTGAAGATTTCTGTGGATGTGATATTAACGGAGAACAGTTATATGAAGAAATATTGGATGTTTGAATGCTAACGTCCACAAGAAAAACAAAAACATAGAAAGAGCTTCTTGAATTCATTGTTCAGTAAGGAGATGAGAGCGTCTTTCCGAATCTGAGCATTTCCTTTCAGATGATGCTTACGATTGCATCATGCATCGCAAATTGTGAGTGATATTTCAGTAATCCGACACTAAAACTTTCATATTTGAATGCTACAGTGGGTCAAGATAGGTTATGCGACCTAGTTTGACCATCATAGGGCAAGAAGAAACTGATGAAATAGGTTTTGAAAATGTTATTATTCTATTTGTGTCCAGAAGGCAAGGAAAATGCAGTTTTAAAACTATTAAATTTTTTTTGTTAATTTTGTTCTTAAACAAAAATAAGAGAGTTGTAAGCTATCTTACTATTCTGCAAATTCTTCAAACAAAGTTTGTTTACAGTAGAACAGGAATGGGTAAAAGACCCGATACTGCAGACTTAAAGACATTTATGCAGCAAATTAAAGCCACGAAGTTAACTAAACGGTCAATACAGATACTAAATCAACTTTAAATAGTAAAAATCAAACTTTAAACATACCTGAACAGCCATAGTAGAGCATAATCCATCACAGTGAATGCAATATTTTCTTACGGTGTTATTTCACTATAACACGAAACTTTTCTTCACTCTTGAGCATTAATAAATCTTGTTCTAATGAAACCATAATAAAGAGTTTAAAGTTATTTAAAGTTTCAAAAGCTGGTATTATAATCAATCACGTAAATTTGCACCATAAACTTCATGAAACCATGTGCTTCAAGCAATATTAGAAGTCAGCTGATAGCGTTAGACTAATTTAACAGACTTCATCATAATATACTCAAATTTTAGAAAGATTGATACAGGTAGATAGTTTAAAGATTGTTTCCAAATAAAATGCGTTAGTCTCCTCATGGTCATAGAAACTTTTAATTATTATGTACCTGCCACGTAAAGTCAGTGGAAGAAATAATCTTCAGATGATAAAATTGTAACCTTGAAACCAAATTCTATAAAACTTTTTTAGTAAACTTTAGTCTTGTAATTATTATAAGATGGAATAGTTATATTTTGAATATGGCAGCTATGTTAGGATGAGACCCGGAAAAAAGATATTTTCAGATATTAATTATAAATTAAATACAGCAGCTACAGGCGATATTAAATGCTTTTTGAGTATTTGAAAACCTGTAGAATCGTTTAAAATATGTATTAAAGCCAACAGAATAATATTTCCGCACTCGAAAAATTTGTCACTACGTCACAGACAGCAATTTTAAACTTTTCTGATACCGATTAATAAACTGGCCATATTTGGTATTAAACAAAAGCTAATTTTATTAGAAACTGTCTGAGCTTGGTTTGAACTCTCTATCTCCTAAACAGACGAAGTTATTAGCAATTGTGTTACATTGTTTAAAATCACTTAAACTAACTTTCTGCCGCAAATGTGTTAAACCTACAGAAAAATTAAAAAGGATATAAAATGTTAGTTACAAAAAATCTATCTACTGATAGATGTTCAGAACATTAGAAGCAGTATTTGCTGAGTTTGTGGAACTACTTCGCAAAGATGGGTTTTGAACCCGCGACGGAGGTACACTACCCATCATCAAACATATAAATAGAACTAGTACGGCAGCCATCTTTAGCTTTTGATCAGTCGTTCAGTGCCTCCCAGTGATTTTTGGTTTAAATGAGTGATAAAATTAGCCTTTATAATTAAGTGTTTTGAAAAAATTATAATTTGAAATGATATACAATTGACCTAAATAATGAAAGAATTTAAGATTAAACTTCATTAAATGAGAGTGTAGGTTTATTAGGAAAATGGGGGAAGGTCGGTGATCCGTGCAGCGCTTTGGCAGTAGTCTTAACTGGAAGCATGTTAGCTGTGCTTTACTGCATACATCTTAGATTTTGACAGAGCAGTTAACTTTCGTAACTGATATGTGACTTTTAAGTTTCAACACGGGGTTCGGTCTAGTCTGGTTGCATTTCATCATCTGCAATTATTTAATTAGGTGAAAATGTTTCCGATAGCCAACAACTGTAAAGAATATTTAATTTATTTCCAAGAATATAGTGAATTTTGACTTTGAAACAATAGCAGTGACTTTATTTCAGGAAGTTAACCTAACCTTTCCTTGCTTGGGTTTAAATCAAGACAAGTGGCGGCCGTTTTAAGTTCATACAGTTGATTATCCAGTGGCTATGGATCACACTGTTAGAGTTAAGGTGATAAGCTGATATTGCAACGCCGGTATGCAGTTTGGTCCATTATATGGGATCAAAATTGACGATAGGTGTTTCTTACAACCCCGGTAAGCACCTAGATCATTACAGTGTTTTGTGATGTTTATAATTGTTTTATTAACTGCTTATTTTATATTTAGGTAATTTACAAAAGAGCGCAACTGCGATGCTTGCCCTAGGCGCCATTTCTGACTGGCACATCCCTGAGTCCGAATAAGGTTCTTAAAGAAAGAATAGAGGAAAAGTTGTCTGGAAAGTTCAGAAAAAACTGAAAGCACTTTTTTCTATGGAACAATTTTGTTATTTTTTAAATGTTCTTATTAATGTGAATAAGGTTTTTAGAGAAAGAAAATTGGAAAATTCAGGAGAAACTAAGTCATTTTGTCTATGTACCAAGTTGGCTAACTATGTCAGAACTTTCATATCAACCTGCTGAGCAAAGCTGGATACTCTGCTTTTACGAAAGACGAACGACCAAAAATATTGTATAACTCTAAGCACCAGAATAAACATCTTCACTTTTAATTTAATGGATAAAAATCATGTCTTTAGTTATTTGGTACATGTTAATGTGTCTTTTTTTTTCTATATGTGTACCCCCTTAAGAAATAAAAATAGGCATTGCCACAACACATACTGGACAAATCTAGTAATGAACTAAAAGGAAACAGTAATCAAGATCAAGCTCCAGTTTTTAGCATTATAGATGGCCTCAAAGTTGAGCAAATTTTATTATATTATATTGGCGTTACTGAGTTCTTCCATAGTGCTGGTTGCTGAGCATTGTGGGTAGGGACTGCAATCCAGCAAAGCAGGATCCCGCAATCCCGCGGGATCCCGCATCATTAGACAGTCTGGCGGATCCCGCACAAAATTAAGCGAATCCGCAATCCGCAAAATCCGGCGGAAACGCGTGTCAGTGCGTGACTCGCTGCCCCACTCGGTCTCTATCGGATGTATTGCACTGTTTGCTGTACCAGAGCAGTTGGCATTTGACTCATATGAACAAGCGTTTGTTTTTGTCAACCTTCTTCATTCGTAAGTAAATAAATACACTTTTACGCATTCATCAAAACTTACGTTTGTTTCGAGTACACATTTCTGTAATTTGAGTTATGGTCCGTATTTAGTACGATTTTCTAACTATATAATTATTTTTTAAGTGTCGCACACGTTATCTGAACTACACGATTACAGCTTTTTATTCACGGTTACGTTATTCCCATTTTCTGTATTTGCAGATAAAGTAATTGTGACAATTTCCTAATTTGTGGCTGAAAATTTGATTATTCGTTGATATGAAACTAATGTTATCGTAATTTTAACGATCGCGTACCTATTTATTTAACAGCTATCAAATGGAAATTGTATATCCTTTGACTTGTTGTTTAGGCCGCTGCCTCAATGCGTTTCTTTGACGAAAGCCACCTGCTTACATGTGCCGCTCAGGCTTTCGATTAATCCCTCTTCTCCTTGTTATTATTTCGACTAAAGGTAAAAAAAGGTATAATGAAATTTTCACGGGTGTATCGACGAATTGTATTGTAGGAACACCATACTTCGACTGCTACCTCCGCCGTCTTCCTCACGTGTGTAATTTCGAGTGTTTGTAATGAAATCCGGAGATACAACCTATGAGGACTTCACTGCAATCATTCTCCAAGAAAGTCTCTTTTCTTACTAAAAAATAATAATTTCCACTCTAAAAACGTCGTTACGCCACATAAGTAAATCTGAAATACTTGACAGTTTACGTGTTGGTGAGTAGTGTCTTTCAATAACATTGAATCAACTGTAATATCAATCAAGGAATCAGGAGATATAATTATGAATCAAGCAAAAAAAGGCCAAGTCTCGTGTTTGTGCAGTGACAAAAAGTTATGAGATCTTGTTCTGAGCCAAGTCTACACTTTACAGAGTATATTCACTTCACTTTGTGAAATGGAATGCTTTTTTCGGTGTTATGGAACGTGTATTTAGATTAAAAAAAAAAAAAACTCTGATAACTTGGCCATTAAGCAAACCATATTTTTAAACTTATGTGATGTATAGTAAGGTACATAATATGACCTAAGACTCAATAATTTCCATTTTTATTATTTATTTAAAAATTGGTTTAGATTAAAAAACAAAAATGTAAAACCTCGTAATACACTTAAGACACGCTAAAAAGTTTTAATGCCATTTTGCCAATCAAAATATTGTTAACTGTTAATTTTTATCACTTAACACTAAAAATTATTTATTAATTTAATTATTATTTAATTTATTAACGTTTTAAGTAACTATGTTTTAAATATATGCGTTAGAAAACTGTTTGTACCAATCCTGCACGGATCCCGCGGGATTGGCGCAAATCCCGCGCGGATCCCGCGGGATTGAAAACACTGCAGGATTGCAATCCCTAATTGTGGGCAATCAGATAAGTACTGAGTTGTCTGGCCTACTCTACACTCACGTATGGTTGTTGATTTCTTAAGGTAATGTCATTGTGCTAGATTATCTTTCAATCTGCCTATTCCACTTAGCCTGATTTACAATTCAGATTGGCACTTGATGCAGTAGGTAGGTACCTGTCATTCTATGTTACCCAGTCCTGCTCGTCATAGATTGAGTCAGGGAACTTCAAATGGTATGTTTAATGTAGACTTCTTAGGATATACTTCCTAGATTTAAGTCTTTGTCTGTGCAGTTGATGTCGTATGAATTGATTAGCCATATTGTGATTAACTTTATCCTTTTCCAAGTATGCAACTTTCTCCATTCTTATTTCAGGTGAAGTATTCTAGCCAAATTTTGTAGTTTATCAGTTGATGCAGCTCTTAGGCAGTCAGTAATAATTCTGCAGAATTCATTTAGTGCTATGTTTTTGGTGTAAGCTTACTTGTACCTAACAGGACTAGCATATTCTGCATCAGACTAACACATTTCAAGAGCTTTTTTTTTTTTTTCAGAGCACTGCAGAATGTGCATTGCATAAGCTTCCTGTAATTTGTGCAGGTTGAAATTATAGGATGAGACTTTTTTTGTATTTGGACAGTGCTTTCTGTAAGTGATGGTGAAGTTTATTATGACCCAAAGGTATTTTGGGTTAAAATATTAAGTTTTACACATTTCCAACCAACTTTTGATTCTCTGTTGACATCTCAACTTCGTAGGTGAAAGATGCGTATCTGAATATTACCGGTGTTTGGTTTCAGATGATTACACTCGTAGTACTTTGTGAGTTAATGTAGTCCATTGGTTAGAAGCTCCTGCATAGCTCCAATTTTTTGCTTGCATTGTTGTTGCCGTATTGTGCTCACAGATGAGCTTTGTGGCTCAGGTTAATAGTTGACACTGGTATCGAATAACGTCGATGTGAGAATGCTCTCTAGGGACAGCCCATCATGTGTGAGTTGGCTTCTCATGGGTCATTGCTAAGTCTTTTCAATAGCTGCCATGTCTTTGGGCAATTTTTGGACATGTCCACATTTTCCAGGGTCTTAATCCATTGCTACTTCTTATTCTTTGAAAGTGGGGAGAACACTGCTATCCCAGATTTCTTTCACTGTTTCCAAGCCAATAGGTTTTTCTTGAAAGAAGCTTCCTACAAAGAGGGGAGGGATGTTATCTCTTGGTTCTTGCCTGGAATGTACATTGGTAGGCAACCTTTGGGATTTGTGAGTTTTTCCATAGCTTTCACAATTTATTATAGAACTCAGGTAACGGGTCAATGTTCAAAACCATATAATCCAAGTTTTCAGTAAACACCATCCGGTTAGTTAACTTTTTTTAAACTGAACTTTCTTTGAATTGGTCTGACTGCTATAAATACCTGATTCCATATTGATCTATGTTGAGTGTCAAGTATTGATTATTATACAGTTTTCATACACTTGCTTAATGAACTTGTCGCTGTATTTTAAATTACCCCCGTGAAATCTATTAAAGCATTTTAAGCAACAATGAAGTAGGAATAAATGCTGCTAGGTAATGTTTTTATCAAAAGGAGAGGTAAATTATTCCCAACACTCACCAAAATGACGGGAGGAGGGCAGCAATAATAAATACAATTCAGAAACACAATAATTTTTTTTTTGGAAAATGCTCTTTTTCAAGAAAATAAGAACCCATGTTGTAAGCACCTTAGAATTTGGTTAAATTCTACTTTTCTTAGTTACAAGGCATAAGGGAGAAAGTAAGCCTTCCAGAAATCATAAAATTATTCATCTTGTAACTGCAGGATATGGGAGACGCGATTCATGCAGAACCTGATACTGCAGTCTAACTAGGAACATATGGCGATTTAAAAAGCAACAAAGTAATTCAGCACATAATACAAGCCCTAAATAAACAATTAATAATAGTAAATAACCTTTAAACTAACCTGAACCAGTGAAATCCATAGTTATCCAAATTGTAAACAGTCGATTTTGGTTACGTGACTATATCGCTAATTCTCAACAGTTTTCGATGCAGCAAAGTATTTTTATAATAATAATAATAATCTGAAAGAAAATTAAATTCACTAAACACCAATAATTTCAAACAGTATAAATAAAGTAAACACAATTTTAAACACTTCGTTGGACACACCTGCATTTTCAACACCACATAACAACACGTTTTTGATAATTTCCTGAGCTATCAAGTAAACTTTATGTAATAGTGAAGGACATGGTACAACATATAAAAGTTTTAAAACATTCCACTCAGTGTAACCAACATTAAATCAGTTTTCAAGTTATGACGTCGTATACAAAAACGTGGCAACTTTCAAAATTAAACTGTGAATTACTAAGACAACTTCAGTGAACAGAATAACTTTTAAAACGTTTAATAAAATAAAATAAAAATTCAGACGATAAAACTTTTTCGAAATAAGCAGCACTTTAATAATAATTAACAAAATATTAGTTGTTTTTAACATGTCTGCGAAATAGCAATCATCTCCGTTTTTGTGAGGTTAATAACTTCTATAATACACCACCAATAATAATAAAAGTTACAGTTTTTAAATCAGGAGCAATCACAGAACAAAATGACAGGGATCTAAACACGATAATTTATAATTCATCAGAAATTTAAAAAATGGTGAAAACTAAGTACCAACAAAGGGATTTACCGACATTTTTTAGGAAGTCAGTTACTATTGCGTACACGCGTTTAAATTTTTTACAATAAACTGGCTAAGTTTAGGGCTATAGTCACCATAAACTCAACAAACCTACACGCCACATACTATACACTGTAAAATTCTGAACACTGGGAATCACAAAATTTTGACAGACTATTTTGGATGGCGAGATACTACAGTGCTAAGTGGCAAAAGGTATATAACACCGCGCTGAGGCAACCCGACTTCATTTGTATTTCATGTCTAGAGGCCGTCAATGTGTTAGTTAGTTTCGATAAAACCATTTGGTAGCGCCGGTGTCAGTCAACGATCATGGCTACCATGTGCCGTACAGGCAACCATGGCAGAATGCTTTCGTAGGAGCAAAGTATAAACAGTGACAATGAAACTTTGATTCTGAATGTAACAGGGTTTAGTCCCTCTTCATAACTTGTGAATTTTGCGGATGATCTGTCCGGTATAGCCACTTCAACTGTAATTGAGACTTTTAAATGTGAAATATATTGAAAATTTTTCTTGAAGTGAACAGTGCATATTTTTCATAGTGAATAGTAACCTTTTTTCCCCTAAGGAATAAGGAAAGTGGTGACCGTAATGTATTACAGTTGATTTATCCAGGCTCACACATGGTTATACAGTTTTATTAGTGAAAATTTTGTCAGTACTTAAACCAAGTTGGAGGTTAGTTAAGGTGATTAAACCTATACTTCACCCCGGTATGTGGTTTCATCCCTTACAATGTCTGAGATTGCATAAGTGCCTTCAGTCAATAGAGCCTAGTTCATGATTCGGCTGAGGTGACTATAGGCGCTTGTGCGAACTCAGTCAGGATTCTATTTTTTAGAAATAGGGCATAAACCAAAATAAGGTTTTTGATTGTGTTTGTAAATTATATTTTTTGTTACTGTTGTCTTCCTCTCTCTAACTTTGCGGAGTGTTGGGTCTAATTTATCTTCTCTTTCCATATAAATATTAAAACATTTTAAAATTAAAATAAGTAAGCAAACTTCTTCTCATTTAGTTCACTTTTAGTCAGTGAATTAATGTACCACTGTAGTAAAAAAGTACTAGTGGTGTTAGTTCATATCTTGCTACTTTTGTGCCAGGCCTCTTGGTCACAAGTTACAGGCAGTATTTTTGGCCCCATCCAGGCAAAGGTCTCAAATTTTATTTTTTTTCATAAGTAGGTTAAACGGAAATACAGAAAGATTGTAACTCTTTCTTCCCTAGATTGTCATTAATGACTTCAGATGTTATGATGTTAAATACCAGCAAAACATAAAAGATATACTACTATTTGTATAATGTTTTACAAGCAAACCTAAAGTTAAATTGTATATTTGATTATCTTCATATAAATATACCTAATTTTGGAAGAACAAAATTAATTATAGGGAGTTTTCTTTGATACTGATTTTTATTTTTTGCTTTATTTACATTAGTTTATAATAAAAAACAAAATTAACTTATCTGTTGTAGAAAATACTTTCTAGCAATCGGACATCATTTTACTTGAGCATTGCACATTTTATTCATTATGCTTCAAAACAGTGTTACTTTTATAGCTCGGTAATTATTAAAAATAAAATAACTATTTTAAAATCATAAAAACTATTAAGATTTTTTCCTTTGCAGGGAGGATAAAAAGTTTAGGATGTATGCTGATAGACCATCAACTCGAGGATCAGCAGCTGAACATGTATTTGCAATTCCTTGTCAGATTCTTACATACATAATTGCTCATACATTTGGGGTCAAACTGATGTACCCTGGTTCAATGAAGATGATGCAGTATATGCTTTGTAAGCATTTAGAATTATTTACAGATGAAGAAATTACTAATGTTGAAATGATTTATTTTTGATGCACTGGAAAACTATAAAATTAAAATTTAGTTCTTATCTCAAGAGTATCTACAATAAAGTCTCTTTTAGTTCATTAATTTTTCAATTTTTAACTTGGCCAGTCAGTTGCTCAAATCCAAATTTTCTGAAATTTTGTTTCACTTACCTACTCATCACTGTTTTTTTTTTTTTTTTTTTAGATTTTCCATGCTTCAGAACTGCATGTCAGTATGAGCACTTAACAAACCCTCCATACACTCACACTGACAAACAATACACTATTGATATTTAATTACATACAACTTTATTAATCACAACAATAATGAATATTATTGGGTAGGAACACTTCCTTGAATAGACCAATTTTCTGATCTGAACCTTCATAACCTTCATGTTCTTTCTAAAGCTTTCATACAGCTTGTAACGTGCACAGGCTATGATGTTACAATAATTTCTCAATCATTTTCTTGGAATGCTGTCATATGCTTTCTCATGCCATGGATCAATCCTTGTCATACTCCTTGCGTCTCTCTTATAATTGCCTCACAGCAAAGTTTCAACCACCTAGAACCCATCCAGTACTAAAGGCGTATTTATACTTCTTATAGGCCACTGTCCAGTCTTGTTCTTGTTATTCTCTCAATTATTTTCTTAAAGTACCTGGGTGACCGATCTTTGCTCAGTATCTTTCGATTTCTGTTCAGAATGCAAGATTTCATCGAAATCTTTAGAAACATTTGTGATAAATTAATTTTACCTATATACAAAAGTTTCTCGAATAATAGTATTAGATTGGATAGATTAAATATATTATAAAAATCTAACTTAGTCCACAAGTTGACGTTGGGACCTTTCCAAGATACCAAATACAATTATTGCTCATTTTTGTAAAGTCCTGTTACAAACTTTAAAAGCAAATCGTTTAACGTCATCCAAATTGCTAGAGCCGTTTCAGAGATCGTTCGGTTAACCATCTCATAAATTGCTTTTAATTGATGTTAAATAGAAATCTTAATGATAATCAGAGATTAATGAATGGTGCAAGATTAGTGATGATTTACTTATACGAGTACATCACCTGTGCTAAATTCGTTCACTCCAGCAAGACTATGCTCATACCTCATACTAACCTCACACCTTCTGATTCAACTATGTCTCAATAAAAGTAACTTTCATTATAACCATTAATAAAGCTCAAGGTCAGATCTCCAATGTGCAGTATTGTATTTACCAGAACCCGTTTTTTCGCGTGGACACCTGTACGAGGCTTTTTCACGAGTTCGTAGATTCAGTAATATTTATTTTTATGTTAAAGACACATACATTCATAAAGTAAATGATATTATAACTGGTAATCTTGTCTTTTAATATCGTTTTGTAAAGTAAGGAAGTTTGAAAAATCACATCATCAAAGCCAATATCTATTTTCAATTGTTTTACAATCATACAATAAAAGTGATATTGATTACTACTCTTAAAAATAAAATACCTTTCATTAATAAATATACTTGCATTTACTTATTTCCACAATATTATATTACCATTCAGTTACTGAAAACGAAGAAATGTTCGTTAAAGATATAAGAGTTCCTTGCTGTAGCCAAGGAGAACTTAACTAACATCAGTTCGCTTGCTGGTTGCTGAAACGGCTGTGAGATGGCGTTAGAACCATTTCCAACATACCAAATACAAGAATTGCTGTGTGTTTTTTTCTTTGTAAAATCACGTTTTTGCAGGAAAGATACTTATTTAGGTAAAGTTATTTAAATATGAAATTTCATCCAAATCGTTAGAGCCATTTCTGAGATCCCAAATATATATTTGAATATTTTTTTTTTTTTTTTTACAATCTTGTTTCATGGATCCCTGCTGAGGAAAGACCTCTGGGATGTGAAAAATGTCATGGTTAATACACATACATACAATATGAGTCATAATCATAGTAAAAACAAGTATATGTTCCAAAGACAAATAAAGAGAATAACAATAAACATTAATTTTTACAACTGAATTTTGCAAAAGTCATATTGAATACAATTAATTAATTTGTTTAAATTCTTGAATGTTGTAGAAGGAGTTGCCAATAAGATAATCTCTCAGTTTTTCTTTAAATATATCTTTATTATCTGCAGACCGTTTTATACTCTTGGAAAGTTTATTAAACAGATGTATACCAGAATAATTAACTCCTATTTGTACTAATGGCAGAGATGTTTGTGTTTTGTGCAAGTTATTTCTGTTTATTGTATTGAAATTGTGTACCTGTGAATTAGAAGTAAACAGGTTAAAATGATCTATGACAAAGCACATGAGAGAATATATATACTGAGAAGTCATTGTAAGAATATTGAGTTTTTTAAAAAGTTGTCTGCAAGAAGTTCTTGGTTGTACCCTACACAACATCCTAATAGCTGTTTTCTGTGCTATGAAAACTTTTTTACTTTGTGAAGAGTTTCCCCAAAAGATTATGCCATATGACATCAATGAATGAAAATGTGAGGAGTACACCTGTTTCGTTATGTCTAGATCTGCTGTTAGAGAAAGTGTTCGTATTGCAAAGGTAGCACTACTTCACTTCTTAAGTAGTGAAGTGATATGTTCGTGCCAACAGTTTCTCATCTATTTTAATACCAAGGAATTTTATACTCTTTGTTTCTAATATTGTGTTACTTTTATAGCTTACTTGAAAATCTGGCTGTGCATAATTTTTTGTTTTAAACCTAATATAATGTGTTTTTTCCAAATTTAATTTTAATGAATTTGCCTTAAACCAATTTGCTTCTTCACTAAGTACTTCACTTACATTAAATTCTAGATTGCTGTTTGGTGTTTTTCTCTGTCAGGTTAGTGTCATCTGCAAATAAAACACTCTTAACTTTGTCAGATAAGTTTCCAGGAAAGAACAACAAGAAGAGTAGGGGTCCTAGGACAGAACCTTGTGGAATTCCAAATTTTATTTTCTCCCAGTCCGATGAAGCATCTTTACTTATTTTAGGATCAAAAATGGAAAATTTTGCATTCGACTTTCCATGTATGATTTAAACCATTTACCTGAGGTTCCATAAATACCATAGTATTCCATCTTCTTCAAAAGTAATTCATGATTTACACAGTCAAACGCTTTTGCAAGATAACAAAATATTCCTACAGGGCTCATTTTATTATTCAGTTCCTCAAATGTGTTATTTAAAAATGAATATATAGCCATTTCTATGGATGATCCTTTTTGGAACCCAAATTGTGATTTACTGAGGATACTATATTGTTTAACATGTTTTATTACTCTACAGTAAATGACTTTTTCAAAAATATTTGAGAATCCTGAAAGTAATGTAATGGGACGATAGTTATCTACACATGTTGCTTCTCCTTTTTTAAACAACAGTTTTACAATTGCATATTTTAGTCTATTTGGAAACACGCCTTGCATTAAGGATTCATTACAAATGTACACGACTGATACAATCTGAACATCTTTTCAGTAATTTGTTTGAAATATTGTCATAGCTGAAGAATTTTTAGGTTTTAATTGTTTCATGTGTTTATTTATTTCTTAGACAGTTACTGGTGGCAATTGCATTTCTACAAATTTATTTGGGAAAGCAGTCTGATGAAGCTTTAGGGCACTATGTTGGGATTGCTTTTCTATGCCTAATTTCTCTACAACTGAAGTAAAATGTTTGTTAAATATTTCACAAACTTCCCCTACTTCACTATGAACAGATCGATTTTGTTCTATTTTTATGTCCTTAGAGTGATTTACAGATTTTCCTATTTCAGTTTTTATTATATTCCATGTAGTTTTCATCTTATTGCCTGAATTCTCTATTTTCTCTGATATATACCTGTTCTTGGCCTTTCTTATTACATTTCTTAGTATTTTAGAATAAAGTTTGTAATGAGCTTTCAGTGTATAGTTATCTGATTCTCTTACTTTTAAGTACAGGTCCCTTTTTGTTTTACAAGATACTCTAATACCCTTTGTTATCCATCCCTTACCCAGTTCATTGTTTGGAGTATTGACAACTTTCCTTTTTTTGAAACTTCCTTCGAAAAGTGTTAGAAATATATTGAGAAAGAAATCAAATTTTTCATTAACACTCTGTGCATGATACACTTCTGACCATTGTTCATTATTTAAGGAATCTATGAAATGTTTTATATTGTTTTCATTAATATTTCTTCTATACACCCAACTTTTCTTTAACTGTTTAATAGTGTTTCTAGACTTGATACATAACAGCTGGGCATTATGATCTGAGATACCATTTATTACTGGAAGTATGTTGTAATTACTGTACTGAGAAATATCCATAAAAATATTATCAATTGCAGTCCTGCTATTATTTTGTATTCTAGTAGAGAAATTTACAAGTGCCATTAAGTTAAAAGACAACATCAAGGCTTCCATATCTAGCCTCTCATTGCTGTGATTGAGAAAGTCAACATTAAAATCTCCGCATAAAACTATTTGTTTGTTATTTTTGATACATAGTAGCAAAGACTCCAACTGAGATAAAAACCGTATAAAATTTCCTGAGAGGGGGGGGGGGGGGAGGGGCCTGTAAATTGCTATTACTATGAGCTCTTCCTTACCATATTCTAGTTTAGTAACACAGCATTTATAGGTTCCATACAATACATACTTACATCTACACTGTTGCATTGAATATTATTTTTAACAAAAATGGCAACTCCCCCTTTCTCCATTTTACATCTAAAGAAATGAGATCTTAGTTTATAATTTGAGATGGACAGCTGAGAATTGCTCGTTTAAAGATACGAGATGTCTTAGACAGTGGCACTACAGAAAGATTACATAGTTTTTACATTTTTTAATGCAACTTCTAGGAGATAGACACTCTAATACTCTTCATCTAGTATTCAAGACTCATATTCTTTGTTCACAATAATCCTAACTTCTTAAGGATTTGCTGTATTTCAGTAACACCCGCCACCTATCACATTTACAGCCAGCCGTTTCAGATCCTTAATTTTCTTTAATGCATCTTTGAGACCTTTCAAGTTTATGCATCTTTGCATCATTTTCCTTGTTAACTACCGAGTGTGGTGGTGTAACGGCTAGCGTTCTGGCCTCGCATTTGGGAGGACAGCAGTTCGAATCCCCGTCCGGGCATCCAGATTTGGGTTTTCCATGGTTTCCCAAATCACTCCAGGCAAATGCCGGGATGCTTCCTTCAAAAGGCCATGGCCAAATTCCTTCCCATTCCTTGCCCCCCATCCTTTCCTGTCTCTAAAGACCTCGCTGTTAGAGAGACGTTGAGCAGATGTTAACTCTTCCATTATTTTTGGACTGTCGCACAGTGGGCTAGAATCTTGAAAACTTGGCCAAAAAGGGGGGGGGGGGAATTCTAGATAGGAATTTTGGACTATCATGTTGGCTACAGTAATGTTGGGACTATTGAATGCCGGTTGTGCGGATTGTCAGCTGTTGATTTCTTCCATTTTATTTTAGGCCAAACGCGGCAATTCATTATTAGCGGTACATGCAGCCAGCCAGGCTAAAAAATAGTCTTGTCGTTAAAGATAAATATTTGTGTTCTGTGTAAGTGAAACAAAAATTTTAAATATGGATGGTGTTCTAGGCAGTATGTACTAATTAAATTACATTTATGTCATTATTAATTACACATATATTTTTAAATTAATTTAATACCTGAAAATGCTTGAGAAAATTTTAAAATGTGCTTAAAAAAATAGAGGTAAGTTACGAATTCCACGATATTCCGCTTTCTTTTGCAGTGTGTCCACAAGTATATATTATTACCTTACTAAATTAACGTTCAAATCCTCCTACTAGTACCAACTCCGGCTTTGAACTCGTCCTAGGTGTAGATTTATTTATTTTGTTGGTTAAGGTTCTAGGTATGTAATTCATCTGTTCACAATTAATTTGTGGTTTTCTTTCTGCTTTCTTTAATATGGATGTTTCCTTGACAGTAACGAAAATGTTCGTATTTTGAAACTAAATAAGACACGAAGGAAGAAATATTGTGAAACATAAAGAATAAAATATAAGTGTGTATGAAGGAGTTAAGCAAGGTTATAAGTGAATGGTATAACATCTGAAAAATCTCATTAAACATTAAGAACCATTCAACTCAAAGTTTTAAATTATTTGCTATGATAATGAAAGAAAAATTAAAATCATACAAATTTTTTAAATATTAACAAAATCATTACTTGTCTCAAAATTTAAAATTAATTTTTGAGACACAGTTCGGTTGGAATATATAAGGAAACACCTTATATTTGGTGTCTGATTGAATTTAACTTCAGTAGTTTTTGTGACACCTGTCATTATGTCTGTGAATTGATGACAATAAACAACGGAGTCAGGGAGTGATACTGGCTGGCATTATCGCCTTGTGTAAAAGAGAATCTTCGGCTCGGTGACAAAAGAAAAGTTATGTGCACGGAATGGCAGTAAAAATCAGATTGCAATACGAATGGACCAGAAAGAATCTGTAGGTTATGAAATAAATATGAAAAGCTTTGGTTTATAATTTGAATTAACAAAAAGTAATTGTATAATGTGCATTGGGAATAATTAAATGACTAATATAGTGAAAAAAAAAAGAAGTTGTTTATGAAGGCAAGTACAAATTTCTTATATTTATTGTAAGAACCAGTTTATGTTACATCATGTGTTAAAATCATCGCCTTTTTCACACAAGGGAGATTGTGCACAGTTCGTTTGTACCTCCTGGACAGACTGTAAAAGTCCAGTTCTACAAACAAGTGCTCCAGAGACTGGACAACAGGGTCACTCACGTCCGAAAGGAGATCAGCACTTTGCGGAAGCTCCACCATGACAATGTGCCATCCCTTAGCGCCTTCATTGTCGCAGACTGCTTGACTCATATCGGTGTGGCAACACTGCCAGAGCTGATGTATAGTCTGACCTTGCTCTGATGGACTTCTTTTTTGTCCCCTGGTTGAAAAGTGCCATGAAAGGAATGCTTAACGCTTTTAAAGACTATGGACAGCCTCAAAGCAAGTGCAATAAGGGCTGTAAAGAATTTCTCCACCGAGCACTTCCTGGGAGTGTAAGAGGCATGGAAATCTCATCCTTATGGCCTCATGAAACTAATTACTTAGTATCTCTGCCATTTCCAAACCCACAGTAACTTCTTCCACATCCTTACCCATAATTGTCTGTATACCTTCCCTTCCTCCCAGTTTTCTTACATAGCAATAGAAATTCCTATATTCATCACCCTACAGCCACCTGCAGCTATAATATTTTCCATAAACTCATTTTAGCATCCTTCTTTCCTGCTATTAATTCCTTGTTTATTTGTTTCAGTGTTTTGCTGATTCCTTGCTGTCTCTTAATTCTGTTGTGTTCTCTTCTTATGAGATTCTTTAGCCTCCTTACCTCCCTTTTTTAGTAAGATGGTTCTGTACTTCATCTTTTGTTTTGGAATAAGCATTTCTCCCCCCTGAATCTTTCCCAGCACCTTTCCACTGTGCCTGGTGCCCTTCAGAATGCTGAATCTTTCTCTGAAATATCTTTTCAGTTCAGTGACATATGCTTTCCTGTAACTGTATCTATAATCACCTTCACTTTTCATCAGGATTGGCCAGTAGGGTAGGATAGATGTTAGTGCACCAAAGTTACAGGTTAAATCCTTAACTTCTCCTTCGGAATAGTAGGCCTGAATGAGCCAGCATCAGATTTCATCATTACCCGTTTTCCGTCTTTCATTTATTCACAACACACTACACTGTAAACACGTAAAGACAATTCTATATTCGCAAGTCGAAACCACCCCAATTTAAATTTTTGAAGAAAAAGTAACCAAAAACCTTATGGTTGAGGGGAAAAAGAAGAAGAAAACAGTCATATGCATGAAATGACATTTTCATAAATATAATATACGTAATTACTTTAATACGCTGACTTGCATCGGAGTACTAAAACAATTGCATGTTTAATTGTTTTTGTTATGTTGCACGCCACACGAAGCTGGAAGACCCTTCTCACTCACTGGCTATGTATGCAGTTGATTGAGAAGTGGGAGACGAAACAATCAGTACTATTTGATTCTTAAGATCTTGTTTCCAAAAGCAGAAGGGATTGATTGAGTTATGAAATATTTTCTTTTTTAAGTGTGATTTACTATTTTTATTTAAGTATCATGCACACAAATACCAACTAATGTGATTGCTTCACTGCTTAATCTAATAAATAGATAGATTATTTTGCAAACAGATTTGGTGTATGGCATGTAATGTGGCTAAAGATTGAATACTCGCCATAATTGATTGTTTACTTAATTATTATAATTTGATTTAAAAGCAAAAATATAAAAGCACAAAGTTACCTTAATGAATAAGGGAATAATTTTATGGTTATTGTTACAAAAGTATACTTAATACAGGCTTGACATTTTTAAATTAACTTCGTTTGCTGGCTATAATATTGTTAAATGCTGATTTTTATCATTTAACATTAAAATTGATTTATTAATCAGTTAAATAGATGTTTATTATTTAATTTGAAAATGCTCTAAATTTACATGGATCCCATGGGATTGACGCCAATCTTGCAAATGTCCTGTGGGATGGAAGTCAATACAGGATTGCAATCCTTATTTGGGATACATTTATTTGCAGCCAACAACTTGTGGGTTATATATGCAAAGGGGCCACGATTCTACCTGGTGGGATGGATTTTTAAAGCAGCTGCATGAATGTAGTTTTAGGGGAATCTGGCCAATTTTTGCAATCATTTTTAACATGACATTTCTTCTGGTACTGAATTGGTTGTGAAGTATCAGATATTTTTTTTATTCAGGAAAATGGTGTTCTTCAAGGATCAGTTTTTAAGTATCACCCTTTTGCTGTTGCTGTCATTGGCATTTCTTCAGTAATAAGGGTCCTTTTCAATACTTCCTGTTTGTAGAATTTTTCATCATATAGCTTACGTGCTGGCGAGGAGCAGTTTCAGCTCACAACAAACAGGCCTGATGAAAGATCAGTACACATGTTTTTATTTTCAGAAAATCTGGTGTGTGCTTCTTGCTCATAGCTGTAGTCTTTATAGCTGAACCTCATATTAGCTTGAGGAACACTCTTTTAATGAAAACATTCATTTTCTGGGTTTCATTTTTGACAACAGACTCAGCTGGTCGCCAGTCTGAGATATAAGAAAGCTGGAGCCCAGCAGGCTCTCACTGTATCACAATGTCTATATGATAGGTGATGAGGACCACTTCTGCCTACTACAATTTTATTCAGCCTTTGAATTGCTGTGGTTGGAGTAGAGCTGCGTTGCATATGGTACAGTGTGTATTACAGTGTCCACTATTTTAATATTATTTTAAATTATCATCCTGGTATGGGCTAATGGTGTAGGTTGCTCTGCAGTTTTCCTTCAAGCCACTTATAAATGAAAGCTGGACAATAGGTGCAGAGTCTATATTGCAAACTGCTAGGCTTTACATTCCAGCTAGTGAAAGTAAGTCTTGAAGTGAAGTACACCATAAGCTGTGATTCTCTCAGCTGCATTTTGGCAATATGAATCACATATCCAGCAGATTAGCAATTTCAGGATATCCAGAATGTCTTCTAGTCACTCCAGTCTTGTGAAAAGGAGGTTCCTTCCCATGTGGTAATCAGGAGGTGGAGTGTGGAAGGGGTGAGGCAGCGGATGACGCTGCTAAGGTAGCCTTTAGTAATTTCAGGATTGATTCTGTTCCGGTCTCTGCCTCAACGTCAAAAGGAAATCAAACGTAACAAGTACCATTAAGCATTTGTTTTCTGCAGGTGAGAAGGGATGAGGTTCTCTTCACTCATATCACATTGAATGCTGTCCTTTGACACACAATTTTCTTCTTTTCCATGAGGACCCACTGGAATGTGATGCTTGTGGCATAATAAAAAAGGAAATATCAGTGTCGTAGAGTTAATGTAAAAAATTGGAAAGCGCATTAATAGTGGCATAGAACTATTTGAGGAACTGTGAATGGTGCAACTAAATATTTCTGTGCCTATGCGTAAGAGACTGAGATGGAGAATAGAGACGGTTGGGAAGAAGGTACAGAAGGTGTAAAAAAAAATCTGAAATTTGAGGCATTTAGTTTGCTGAGACCTTTCGGGACTCAGTTGAGGTGAGACAAATAGTGTTGAACAATAGATAAATCTTAGTTTATTTAAAAATAAGTTGATCTATATGAGGGGAAACAATAATGTATATGTCAGCAGCTTCAGTTGAGACTCACATTTGGGATGACGCCTGTCTGAATTCCCGTCCGGACATCCAGATTTGGGTTTTCCATATTTCCCCCAAATCACTCCAGGGGAATACCGGGATGCTTGCTTCAGAAGGGCATGGTCGAATTCTTTCCTGTTTTTTGTCCCCAGTCCCATCCCACCTCTAATGACTTTGACATCGACAAGGCATAAAGACGTAAATAAAAAAAAAACATGAGTTGAGATGAAATTCCTTGTCCAAATCTCATATAGTGGACTATATGCAAGTAATGTGAGATTAAATTATTGATAGTGTGGCACAGATCTCCACAAGCTGTTTTATAGGGTGAAACATGAGTGGTGGGAGTAAGGAGAAAAACGTTGGAGTGAATCAGGATGCTGGGTGGAGGAATTTTAGAAATAGGAAATAGTCATGTTAGAAAATGTGGTACCAAATGAGATAAAGAGTACCACAGGGTAGTATGTTAGGCTCATTACTGTTAATTATTATAGTTAGTGATTTTGTATTTTTTATAGACGGAGATAATTTGCATATGCCCTAGTATTGTGTAGAAAGAAAGATTACAATGAGATAAACATGTGAGCAGATGCAGAAGGTTCTGGTGATGAAATACATTGAGGTTTTATAGCAAGAAAATAAGATGAGTGTCAAAAACATCTAATTTGTCAGACATACAGATAGTACGACAACCTTACCCTCGCTACCAACAGTTGGCCCTCTGTTTCGAGCGCTCGAGCAGATTGTCTTCTCCTACCACTTCACTCAAAATCAGAACTCACTTTCATCACTTCTTTTCTCTTTTGTCAATACTGTTCTTTTTCTTAGATACTTCAATGAGAGGTATTATTATTTTAGAAATAATATGCCAAATAACATTTATTACGTTCCCATTGCAGAACAAATCAAATTACAATTCTTCATAATGTTCATCACTGTTAAGTTCCTATATTCAGATCTTTCACAACTCTCATATTCTTCGCATTCATACATGTCGAGGCTGTTGCCTCCACATCCTATCACCCTAAACCATTACTATACTCTTCGGTGGCCTTGTGCGGACTGTTCTAAATGTAATTGTAGCTGTGTTACGAGTACGAGTGTACTACTGTGTGCGGGAAGCTGACTGGCAAGCCTATTAACAAACACTGGGTTTCCCAACTCCAGAATAAGGCTTCATTATTATCTGAATTACTATTTCAGGAAAAAGAAACTTTACAATTAGTTTTGAAATAAATAACTGTAATTGGAAAATATTATAGATCAGGGTGGACTGGTTACGTGTGGCATATATGTCACATCTCCCCCTGCTTTAATTCACAAAAGTTTTACATTTAAGAAAAAATGAGGGAAGCAAAATTTAAAAAAAAAAAGTGCAACATGTCTGGCAAATAAGACATAGGCCCCATCATAAAACTTCATTCACTCACAAACACACAGTCATACTCGCTGCAAAAACATTGAAATCAAAATAATCAGCATAAAAAAAATGAAAATAATCATGAATGTATCAGAAGATAATTACAAAAATTTGATACAGAACATCACATTCAATGCAAAAATTATCAAAAATACCATAGCAAAATTATACAAATACAAAAATCATTACAAAAAAATCCATAACCATAATTAGTTGCTTAATCCTAACATATTTACAATTGGTTGTACCCATCTCATGAGTGTGTTTGGGTGTGGTAATATTTACCATCACCCTAAAACTACTTATTTACTTTTTACTTTTCCTATACTTCTAATTTTTCTTTAATTTATTACAAATTGTCACTTCCAAATTTTTATATTCTTTTAGCTCTTTCATGTACAACACATAACTAAAAAAAAAAAATTGACAAGGATGGTGGGTGCTGGCAACAGGTCGTAGGAGAAATATGGTTAGTAAGATGAAGAAGCCAGACACTTCAGAAATTGTGGGGTCAGGAGGCAAAGAGCCTCATGTAGATGTAGGAATAGGTAGGGTTCAGCAGGCTTTTAGAAATAGGGTTGTGCAAGGAAAGAATAGGAAGAAAATAGAGGATATAGGTTCGCTTTGTAGGAGTTCTACAAAGGGTGAAAGAGTAGAGATAGTGAGAGGCGCAGGGAATATTATTGATAGCAATGCAAGTCGAGTAATAGTATATAGAGTGACCTAAGAAAGGTGGGGAAGGAGATGCAGCATACCAGGTTCGAGCTCATGCAGGTCCTAAGTCGCCATGACCGAGCACAGATGAACAACACTGTGAGGCGGGTAAATGTGGAAACAGAGGTGCTGCTTGGGAAAGGAATGGGTTCTGCCTTTGGGGTTGTGCCTGTAAATGCCATTATTCGGTGGGTTTTCAGTAAGCATGGCCTACGACATAGGTTCCCAATTTTTTTTTGAATTTGAAGAAATATTTTATCGAATGTTTCAACAAATGGAAGGGTGTCACAGGTGCAATAGTCAAGGTGGAAAGAGTTTAAGGAGATAATAAAAACGGGTGAAGAAATATTTATTCCAAAACATAAAATGAAGAGAATTGCAAAACCTACATACTATAACATGGAAGTGAGATGGATAAAGAGGTTAGTAAGAAGAGAACATAACAGAGTTACAAGACAGCAGGGTAGTAGGGAATATTTGAAACAACTAAACGAGGAATTAATAATTAATAATACCAAATAAGGCAGCTAAAGATCATGAAGAGTGTTATTGGTGCAGGGGGGGCCACTGACTGATGCATCTAGAAGTTTCTATGGCTGTGTTAGAAAACTGAGGTGTTGAGACAATTGTAGATAAAGATAGGGAAGAAGTTACTGGGGATTTGAAAAAGGCAGAGATTTTCAGTAACTGGTTTTTGAGACCATTAGGGCAGTGCTCAGAAATGGCAGGGTGTAAATCGGAGAATGGGCTTAATCATACAATAGAAATGAGCTATCTAAAAATTTTGAAATCCATGCTGAGGATATCATGAAGGAACAAAGAAAGCCAAAAAAACATAAAGGCACTGGTGTAGATAATATTGCCTTGGATGTTTTTGAAAGATAGCAGGATGTGGCATTGTACCTTGTCTTGAAATATTATTTAAATTTAGTATGGATACTTGCTGCTTACCAGAAGACTGGAAATGTGCTGTAGTAGTACTGGTATATAAAGGCAGGGTGACAATTAGGGTTGAAAATTACAGACCAATCAGTTTGACATCAGTGGTAGGTAAATTAATGGAGAGATTGATTTGCAACTACACAGAAATGTTTACGAGCAGTGTAAGTGGTTTTCAAGTAAGCAATATGGCTTTAAGGAAGGATATTCATGTGAATCTCAGTTGATAGGTTATACACAAGATATTTTGGATGAAATGGACAAGGGAGGCCAAATTGATAGTGTAGCATTAGATCTTTCAAAGGCTGTTGACGGAGTGAGCCATAAGATGGTGGTAAATAAGGTGAAAACTATTGGAGTCTGTGGGAAAGTAATTTGCTGCGTAGAAGAATTCTTAAAAGGTAGACAATTGGGATAGGACATGCAGTATCAAAAGAAATGGAAGGGAAAATGGGAGTGCCACAGGGTAGTGTATTGACACCATTGGTATTAATTATTCTAATGAATGACTGTGTTGAAGGTTTTCTATCAGAAGTTAGGTTGTTTGCAGATGACATAATACTATACAATAGGATCAAAATGGTAGAGAACTGTGAACACCTGCATGATATCTAGCTGGGTTGGTAATCATGGGATGTAGATAAATGCGAAAAGAGTCAGCTTATTAGGTACACAGATTAAAAACTAAAGGTTATTATATATATACTAGACGACCCGTGCGAAAATTTCGCGAAAAAAATGCCATGAATAGTGAGGTTGAATATGATGTCACCAAAGCTGAATCATTACTCTTCATACTCCTACTTCATTTATCGATTTTGGTTAGAAATCCAGGGAGATAAAAGGCTCGAAAGACATAAAATGTATTTTAGAAATATTGACATTTTTGCCCTTTAAGGGCCAAATTACGAAAAATTCCTTTCTTAGAATATAATATTACCACGGCGGAAACCTTAGTCTTTAATATGATATCTCATTTATCTATATAGCCTAGATATCAAGGGAGATAAATAGCTCGTGACACAAAAATGCGTTGTAGAACCATTTATACTTTTTCCCTTTAAGGGTTGAATTCCAGAAACTTCTTTCTTAAAACATTATGTCACCAAAGCTGAGATATTATTCCTCATAATCTTCCTTGATTTATAGATTTTGGATAAATATCGAAGGAGATAAGTGGCTCGAGACACAAAAAACGGATTTTAAAAAAATTGACATTTTTGCCCTTTAAGGGTCGAATTACGAAAAATTCCTTTCTAAAAATATATTGGTACCACGGCGGAGACCTTAGTCTTTAATATAATATCTCATTTATCTATAACGGTTAGATATCAAGGGAGATAAATCACTCGTGACATACAAATGCGTTATAGGAAAATTTATACTTTTTCCGTTTAAAGGTTGAATTCCAAAAACATTATTTCTCAACTTATGATTTCACCAAGCTGAGACATTACTCCTTATATTCCAACTTCATTTATCGATTTTGGTTAAATATCCAGAGAGATAAATGGCTCGAGATACAAAAAACGCATTTTAGAAAAATTAACATTTTTGCCTTTTATGGGTCGAACTACGAAAAATTCCTTTCTTAATATATAATGTTACCATGGCGGAGACCTTGTTCTTTAATATGATACCTCAATTATTTATATCGGCTAGATATCAAGGGAGATAAATCGCACGTGACACAATAATGTGTTATAGAAAAATTTATATTTTTTCCCTTTAAGGGTTGAATTCCAAAAAAATTCTTTCTTAAAATATGATTTCGCAAAGCTGAGACATTACTCCTGATAATCCTACTTCACTTCTCGATTTTAGTTAGATATCCTGGGAGATAAATGGCTGAGACACAAAAAAACGCATTTTAGAAAAATTAACATTTTTGCCGTTTAAGGGTTGAATTAAGAAAAAGTCCTTTCTTAAAATACAATGTTACCACGGCGGAGACCTCGATCTTTAATATGATACCTCATTTATCTCTGTCGGTTAGATATTAAGGGAGATAAATCACTCGTGACACAAAAACGAATTGCAAAAATATTTATACTTTTGCCCTTTAAGGGTCGAATTCCGAAAAATTTCTGTCTTAATATATGAGATCACTAAAGCGGAGATCTTAATCTTTAAAATGATACTTCATTAAACGATTTCAGATAGGTATCGAGGGAGATAAATGACTCGTAACACAGAAAACAGCATTTTAGAAATATTGACATTTTCGCCCTTTAAGGGTCGAATTTCAAAAACTTCATTTCTTAAAATATTATGTGACCAAAGTGAAGATCATTAGCTTTAAAATGACCCCTCATTCATTGATTTCGGTTAAGTATGAAGGAAGATATAGGCTTGTGACAAAAAAATACCTTATAGAAATAATATATATGATATATATATATAAAAACTAAGGGAGGATAGGGAAATATGACCCAACACTTGCCACATGTGAAGGTGGCTTGGATTATTTTGACATACAGCGTTATTCGTACAGAAACAGCAGGCGGAGTCAGATGTGTACACATAGACCGCCGTCGCCGTCTGATGAATGGCATCACTCGCGCGTATCGCAGTGTTGTGGGGGAGGGGAGGGGAGAGCTCAAGTATTGGGTCGGTAATCAATACTGTTGACGGTATATTATCATTGAGAGTGGCAGACCAACATAACTGAGTGAGGATACATATATAAAAAATAATATATCTGTTCTGTACCAGTACTGCTCTTATTTATTTCAACCACCACATTATTTTTAAAATTCGTGTATTTTAACCTCACTCCACAACCTGGATTTTTACAACGCGGATCTAGTTGTTGCTTCACTTCAATTTTGTAATTTTGGTACAATGATTCCGATTGTTTCTCTGTGCCTCCTCTGAAGTTTAATTACTATTTATTTTCTTTTAAAATATTTATAGTTTTTAATTTTGTTGTACATTTTTCCTTTCGCGATCGGCATTTCTTTGTTTATTCCATTTTGCGCTTAACGATTTTTCTGTATATTATTAATCATTTTTGCATGATATTCCCACTGTTTCTCCATCCAGCACTGAATATTATAATATTAATATTTTTTCACATTTTGCTCAGTTTCTGTATTTTTCCGATGTGTTATTATTTATAATCTTTTTTCTTCCCGCGATCGCCGGCATTTCTTGATTATTCTATTTCACAATTTTTCTGAATTATCATTTTTGGATTGTATTTCCGCTGTTTCTTCATACAGCACTAAATTATTAACATTTTTTATCACATTTTATGTTCGTTTCTGAATTTTTCTGCTGTTCTGTGTCCTTTGTAGCATATTCAGATATTCCTTTTGTTACACTTAGCCTTTCATCTCAGCAGTTATTTGGATAGTTTTATCCCTCATCACTCATATTATTCAATTTCCTCTAACATGTCACCCATAGATTCATACATCTCTTCCTACAAGTTTCACGACTTCCGCCTCGCCAAACTGTATTCACACACACTCCTCCTTCAATTCTGCCTTTCTCTAAATATTCCTCCAAATGGACTAACCATTAAACTCCCTGTCTCTGGCTGCCATCCACCCGCCACTCCACGCCTTTCATTTTACCCAATGACTTAACTTTACCAAACTTGTCCTTCAACAGCTCTTCTTCAAAGTAGACTGGCATTCTGGCCAGCTTATCTCCCTACACAAAATTCTTTGCCTCTCTGCCCCAAATGCAGTTAATCAGTTACAGCAGATTCTAAAGTATTGTATACAGATCCAAGCAAATCAAGCACAAAAACATCTGTGCAAGCTTTCTGCACTTGCAAAAAGTTATCGGGCTATGGGTCTCGCCCTACCTCACCAACATCCCAATCACAGAAGCCTGTAGTTAACCTTTCATCTTCTCCTTTATCGGAATCTCAACTCTCTGTTCTCTCGAAGGGACTGTCATTTTCGCAATCCCCGAAGTTTGACCATTCCGCTTTGGTCCGGGACTCTTTAGCGTTTTGCTGCTATCTCCAGTGGCGTTACCACTTTGCCACCCGGTATGGTAGTGATTTTTGGCATGATGAGACTGAGCCCTGCCTAGAGCATCTCAAACCTCCATCCAAACTAGATCCACCTCTCCTTCCTCCAATTGTTCCAATTGCTGACACCCTTACCAACAAGAAAAGATTTTCTCACTCCCATATGCATGAAATTGAGCACAAGCTTGTGGTCATGATCGCCTTGCCCCATCCCATATACTATTCCTTATTCTTTGACCAATATTCCTCCAAGCCCCATTACTAACATATGCCCTGTACATTCCCAGCACTCTCTTCACCCTCCTCCTTTCCTCCAATGAGTCCCAATCCAGCTCCCTTATCATATCAGTTACTGACTGGGTCCTCTGATAATTTGCGCAAACAAATCTAGCTGCTCTTCTTTGCACACTTTTCAACTCCTGTATTTGATAACCAAAATGTGGGCCTCAAACGACACCACCGTATTCAACCAAAGGTCTGACCAAAGTTTTGTAACCCAACTCCCTAACTTCTCTGGTACATCCTCTCATCACCCTCTCCAATAAATGAAGGATTTTGTAACCTTTTCCTACCACCTGCCCAATGTGTTCTGCCCAATTGAGTTTGTTGTCAAATGTTATGCCAAGCTATTTACACTTCAAGCTATCAATAAGCAATTTTGACCCCACCTTCCACCGTATTCAACCAAAGGTTGACCAAAGTTTTGTAACCCAACTCCCTAACTTCTCTGGTACATCCTCTCATCACCCTCTCCAATAAATGAAGGATTTTGTAACCTTTTCCTACCACCTGCCCAATGTGTTCTGCCCAATTGAGTTTGTTGTCAAATGTTATGCCAAGATATTTACACTTCAAGCTATCAATAAGCAATTTTGACCCCACCTTATAACAATAATTAACCTTTAGTTTTTTTATCTGTATACCTAATAAGTTGACTCGTCTTGGTATTTATCTTCATTCTATGCTGACCTACCCATTTAGATATTCTATCCATGTCACCCTACAGCTGTTCAGTCTTTTACCTGTTTTGATCCTCTTGTATACCATTATATCATCTGCAAAATACATAGATTCTGACCCTAACCCATCAACACAGTCATTCATTAGAATAATGAACAGCAACGGTCCCAATACACTACCCTGTGGTACTCCCATATTTTTCTTCCACCTTGTTTGATAATATATTTCCTACTCTAACACTTTGCTTTCTGCCTTTTAATAATTCCTCTACCCAGCAAGTGACTTTCATCCAATCCAATAGATTTCAGTTCATTTAAAACCATTTCATGGATCACTCTGTCAAATGCCTTAGAAAGATGTAGTGCCACACTATCAACTTGTCCAATTCATCTGAAATATCTTGCATATAGCCAGCCCACCATCTGAGATTCACATGTATATCTTTGCCTAAAACCACTTTGTCAATCTGAAAACCAGTTTCTTTGCTCACAGACATTTCTGATATAATTACATATTAACTCTCCATCATTTTGCCTATCACTGATGTCAAACCAATTGGCCTGTAATTTTCAACCCTATTTGTAACCCCTCCTTTATGAACTGACACTGCTATTGCTCTTTTTCCAGTCCTCTGATAAGCAACAAGACTCCAAACTCATTTTAAATAAAATGTCAAGGTAAGGTACAATATTGTATCCCATAATCTTTAATAAATCTGTAGTTATATTATCTACACCAGCCCCTTTACTAAAAATATTGAAGCAAATCTAAAAATTTTAGACCACCGTACTTTCCTTTTTAAAACAACATTATGAACATATAACATTAATCTTATTACTTACACAGAGCGCAGGTTTGTTTACTAACATTAGAGGGTTGCCATATCACACTTCTTGTGAAAGACCTAACATAACATCTAAATTTACTGGAGGTGTCACCATCTGCATTGGCATAAACCATATGTTTGGATCTTTAAGAATTGAGTACGAGGTACTGTGCCAAACACTTTATAAAAATCAAAGAAAGAGGTAGCAAATTAAGACCATTATTCAGTAGCATTGATGAGAAATTAGCCCAGTTGTACTTCATATGCTTTGTTCTTCCGAAATTGGTGTTTGGAACATTACCACTTTTTATGTTTTAAATGAGACTATCACTGCACAAATATTAGATTTAGCTTGTTTTTCGCAAGCGTAGGTGGATTAAGCTTACTTCGAATCATTTTTTAATTTTCAGTTCCAATGCTTCTTCAGGGTAGAGCAAAATTGATAACTGAACTTAATGCTGAGAGATTCAAATTAAAGGCACGTGATGGAAATGAAATTGACTCAATATTTGTAGACAGAAGAAACAAGTAAGTAAAATTAAAAAAAAAAAAAAAAAAACATTTTATAGCTTACTCATTCATTCCATGTGTTTTAAAATGTATTTTCAGTTATTTCAACCATGAATAAGTTTATTTCACAATTTTATTCTTCAAATTCTTATTTGTTATGATTTTGTGAGAATGATGATACAGCAGTAATGGTCAAATTTACAATTGTAATAATATGTATTTATTATTATGAAAAAGAAATAGTGTAATTGCCTCATAGTCATCATCTGTCTTATGTAACTCCATGCATTTACAGATTCTCTTAAACAGTTCTCTTTAGTTTGTAACACAATGTAAAACCAAAATTAATCTGCCAATCAAATTGTGAATATCTTAAACAGCAATAATATTTTTGTATTCTATGACTTGTTATGGAGTTAATTTGAGCCAAGTGCTCAAAAACATTGTTGGGTTAGGTACAAGCCAACTAACTTATAGTTATGGGGCCATAAGGAATGAATTCCATTTCATTTTAATTTGTTCCACATCTTCTAGAAAACTTTTCCTTCATATAATAAGATACCTTGGCACTAATTAGTGTGTGAATTTGTAAGCCAGTCACTTTTTGTCCAATGGTATTTGTGAAATACTATTGTAGAAGGTGCTGTAAGTGCTACATGTAATATATATGCAGACAATAGAGAAAGTAGACCCATACAGGTCTGCCAAACATGTATCTGCATGTAGGTTTGCAGAGCTGGTTGTACATGCGGACCCAACTCCTTTAAAATCTCGGACCAACCCATCTCTAGTGAGGTCTATTGCATGGGAAAGATCCATGTGGCTGGCAGTCTGTTAGAATTTTTATAGTATTTATTGGCCAAGATGTTCTACATTGGGTGGTCACTGAAGTTTCTTTTTGGGCTCAGAGGTCAGGATTTTGGAAAAAAGAATGCACATTTTGGAGAAGGAACATGGAAAGTAATGCTCATAGTGAAGGATCTGCTGATTGAACTGGAGACCAGCTAAGAATTGGGTGATGAATATGGACCGCAGTCAGCTTGGGAGGATGTAGAATGAGAGTTGTGTGGATGGTGAGTGGAAGAACAAGATGAATAGGTTAGCAGCAAGATTTGAGGTTTAGGTTTCAGGAGTACCTAGAAAGTGATTCTTGATCGGAACAGGTGTGTCTGCCATGGATTGCAAGGAAGGGAATGTTTGGTGTTTCAGGTATGGAATCTGTCAATACCGAAATTTTTTGGCATGTTACATACATTAATGCAAGAAAGAAGGTGCTGAGTGAGAATTGTTTGATGTGTGGCAGTTGAGCAGATGTAGGGGATGGGAACAAGAGTGAGAGTAATATCAATAAGTAATAAAAGGATATGTCAGAAAAAATGTAGCTGATAAGCAATTATGTATTTGTTAATCTATAAATATTAAGTAAGTATGTATATTTAAAAAAAATTATCAATAATTTACAGATATATAACCAAACCATCACCTCTTCTGCTGAATGATTGTTCTTGTTAGATAAAAGAATAAATGGAGGAAAAACAGCATTAGGAAAATAGAAACATTAAATAGATCAGGTATTGTCTAGCCAAGACCTGGTGGTTGTCTGGTGCCCAGTATTTTCTGGTAGTAGGTTATTTACCACATTTTTAGTTCATAGGAGCAATTTTTGGGATGATACTAATAGGGTGGATGGTAAAGCAAAATTGAAAGTACTGGAATCATGAAGTGATATGAGCTGCTAGTGGATGCTCTGAACCATTTTTCTGTAGCTATTAACTTTTTTGACAGTTGATTAATCGTGACCAAAGTAGTAAGCTAGATCATGGTTGCATTTTAACTTGAATGTCACATGGTAGGTTTCACATGGAAGTGCTTTCATTAGTGACTAAGTTGGTGAAGGCAGTGGAAGCATAATGCATGTTACACATCTTGTAGCATGGTCTGTTGCATGGGAAGAAGCCATGAGATTATCTGTTGGGACAATGATTATCTCACTTATGGACTAGCACTAATATTAAGGAGTCTACAGGAACACGTTCTGGGAGGATTTTGTGTTGAAGGGATCTCATTTATAGCCAGTCTTTAAGGAAATTATAGCTCCATCATATGCTTTTATTGATTTCACAATCTGATAAGTACAATGAGACAAAGACTGGACTGTGGTTGATTTTAGAGGGCTCATGGTAATTGCTCAGCTGCATTGGTTGTGATGTGGCACAACATAATTGTTAGCAAACTAAATCTGCTGGGTAATTGCAGGATCAGGACATGAGAGATGTTGCTTGAATACCCAGTGAAGGGCTATTGGTCAGATCATATATGATTACCACTAATTCCAAGGTTATAAGAGCACGAGTGTTTGATGTGATAAGGATAGCAGCTGTCAAAGTGGGGAGATTGCTGCAGGTTAATAGGGGATCTGAGATACTTAGTTAGCCATTGGAGAGGGATACATCAGCATCCAGGAAAGTGGGAGGGGTGTGAGAATAATGCTATATGAAGTTCTGGGTATGATTAGAATTCAGTTTTTGAGGAAGCCAAGAAAATTGTTTTCCACAAACATCTAGATCATAAAGAAAATCTATGAATCTTAGTAACATGAGAGGTTTCAGATGGACTTCAATAAGTAACTGTGCCAGTTACTCAAGGTGGGGGTTATCTTGTTCTTATACACTCTGGATACAAAATATAAGTGCTATGAGCTCTCAGAATATTGCAGAGTACCTCTTGGAAGAAGGTATTTCTGGAAAGAACATTCATATATCAAACCATTACTTATCATACAACAACGTGTAGTGATGCATATTGCTTTTATTGCCTATGCTGAGACCATTGATAAAGTAAAACAGTATAAATTGTGGGGTGTACTGCAACAAAAAAAGAATTACATGATGTTTAATTCTGGTCATTAAAAGTATGTACAGGTGCACCAACATGATTTTAGCAACCCAAATGATGAAGCTGCAAAGCAGATGAAACTTGGCCAAAGGGTAAGAGAAAGTTGCTGACTGTCTCAATATTATTTGGTTTATATTTTGATGACCTGATAAAGAATTAGTGTGAACTAACACTGAAAGGAATTCAAAACCAAAGAAATAATTCATTCATCACAATATTTTTCATTGATTGTAAAGTCATTGCAACATTTTTAACAAAAAAAAAAAAAAAGTACTTAAAGCTTTACATCTACTTAATTTCATAGTCGCACCATATTTCTGAGAAAACTATAAAAGTAAAACCAAAGTTATGACTTTTATTGGGAAACTTGGAATAAAATAAAAAATCTATTTCCCTGGAACAGATGCCAGAATTTAAATATCTGGGATACAATGTTTCATACCAACACACAAGGGATATTGAATATGAGTTACAGTTTTTCAACGATTTATGGAACTATTAAATGGATGCTGGGTAAAACTTGCTAACTGAAATTTTATGATACATTGGCAATCCAAACACTAGTATATGAAAGTAACTTGTGGATCCTAAGAACTTAGTATAGAAGTTGAATTCAAGAAACAGAAATGAAGTTACTGAGAAGTATAGTAGGATATAGCAAAGCGGACCACTAATGCAATGAATGAGGATGAAAATAGAGATTAGTACAGGCAATGACAAACAGTAGAATATGAGAAAAGGTCACAAACATGTACTAAAAATGAGTGACTGAATATGGAGTTTGACAGATGTAGGAAGACCACATAAAAAGTGGTCCTAGGGACCAGAACAGGCCAGATATGTGAAGGAGAAGAGGAAGAATATTGGATAATTTAAATTGAAAAAATGTTGGACCATTCTTATTTTGTTGGCTTTCTAAGGTTGCTTGCACTCTTAGACTAAGCAACATCATGTCTCACTTTAATGGAAACAAATTGTTTTATTTTCCCAGTTTCTTGTGTATTACAGTGATATTGTTAGCCATTAGGGCTTTCTGGTAGTTGTTTAATTGGTTATTATTTTCTCTTGGTCCTCCAGAGGCTTGGTGGTATGACCTACTTTGTTCCATGTGGTAATTTATGACATCAGAGCGGTATAACAAAAAAAAACTGTTCTTTCATTCATTCTTAACATTAAATTGTAAGGAACATTCATAAAGAAATGAGCCGGAGTCTTGAATGTGCAAACCGATGACAGGATGATAATATCATAGCGTCAGTAACAAAGAGGGCTTCTGACAAGAATATGGAAGTCCACATGCCCACCCCTAGAGTTTTACAAGTGCAAGTCACATGACTAAAAAGCTAGCAGAAGCATGTATCAGTTGTCCAGTACTCATTCGTATTGCAATCAATGAAGGAAGCGTCAAAAGAAGAGCAAAGAGGTTCATTCGTTTTCTTGTACCAGAAGGAGTGAAGGGAACGGACATTCATCCAAGAATGTCACAAGTGTACGGTGAACACTGCATGTCCCTTGGAAGGGTCAGGGCATGGCACAGGCACTTCAGGGAAGGACAGGTGTTGTTAGCCGATGATGCACAGTCTGGAACACAATACCGCATAACCGATGACATCGTCCAGATGTTGATTTACTCGTTACCCAAGACCGCCAAGTTACAGTGAAAACCATAGCCGCCGAGGTCGGATTGAGTGTCAGAAGTGTTCATGCCACCATGACAGAAAGACTGAACTGGCACAAAGTGGGTGCCCCACATTCTACAACCACAACAGGAAGCATGTCAAATGGCCCACTGTCTTGATCATTTGCACCGCTATGCCAGGGAAGGAAATGAGTTCCTGTCAAAAATGGTGACTGGAGATAAGTTTTGGTGTCATCACTTCATACCAGAATCGAAATGACGAAGTCTCCAGTGGATGCATCAAGGGTCACCACAACCAACAATATCCAAGGCCATCCACACTAGTGCAGGAAAGGTTATGCTGATGTTCTTCTTTGACCGGGATGGCCCTCTTCTGATAGACTTCCTGCAGCACAGGGCAACAGCGAATGCTCTCTGCTCTGAGGGTCAAATGATTCACCTCGTATGACAACGTCGAACGACTGGTTCACATCACAGCCCCATGAATTTTACAAGACAGCCATGCACTGCCTTGTGTTGCAGTGGGACAAGTGTCTCAACAGCCAGGGCCAATACTTCTGAAATACAGTTACTGGTTTCTGTTCCTAGGCCTCCAGCTTGTTACGTTTTGATTCAGCCTTAAAGATTGAATCATCTTCCATAATATATATAATCTAGCAAATTGTTATTATTTGATTGTGACTTACTGATTTATAGAGTACTCTTCCTCATTTGATTTTAATAGTTGAAGTTTAGCTATTTAGGGTCCTCTTACATAAGCAATGTGATGAATAAGATCTGTTATGAGTACTTATTTATGGGTTGGCTGACTGGTGACAATGATTATTTGTAGTGTTTAATTACACACTGCATTGGTTAATAGTTCTCAGGTTCAGTTTCTCATCATGGAATAAATCCATTAAATTGTCCAAAAATATGTGGTTGTAATGAAGTGATCGTGCAAACACAAGATATATAATTAAACTTCATTTTAAAGAACACCATAGTAATTTTGTTCTAAAGACTCGGATCCATTGAAGGAAAATATGTTCATATAAAACGGCTTAACAGTGTAATCGGTCATCTGTTAGAAAATAGTAGAGTTCACCATTACCACTTATGAAAGTTGACTGTTCAGTTGATGGTTTCACCATGTACAGCCTTGCGGAGTGGACTTTAATTTAGTGATTCCATTGCCATTTTTTGTTGCTGACATAACTTGTATCCAACACTTTAATGTTGCATTCACCTGTATGCAACAATATTGTTCAATGCATTTTTTGGTAACTTCACAATATGCTAAACCATTGGCTTGACTAATATCAGGGTGTAAGTGAGCCATGTTGTTGTGTACAAAATTTTAAAGTTCATCTCCCTGGATTGAAAGCACCCATTGGATACATTATTGACTTGCTGGACCTGTTGTAACTTCACCAGAGTTGTCATTTTTTAAGGGTTCATGTAGAGCCTTCACATCTACTGCAGCATTCCTAGGGAGCAATAGTTCCTTCTATAGCCTTACTGCCTATCCAACCACATAGAGGAGGGGCTGGCCTATGGGAGACCCAGCCTGAGGCTGGAAACTGTCAATGATGATGTATCACTATCTCAAAATCTGCATTTTCCCCTCATACATTTTTGTTGTTAAAAGTTAGTCCATTGTGTAAATTTAATTTATTATATGCAGATGGCATTTTCTTACATCTTTCAGGCATGGAAATGGAAGTATTCTGGTTCTGTGTTCAGAGGGAAATGCAGGCTTTTATGAAATCGGAATTATGAATACACCCATAGAAGCTGGTTATTCTGTACTTGGTTGGAATCATCCTGGTTTTGCAGGTAGCTCGGTAAGTTTTATTACCATCAAAGAATTTGCATTAGCTTATTCCATATACAGAAAGGTCTCTGAATTCAACTAATCTTAATTTTTTTAAATTTACCTTTAATTGAAATGGAATATTGCATGTTGTTTTTCAGAGTGCATTTTAATATTAATACCTGTCTCATTCGAACTATCATTTCTTCATATGTACCTGCTTTTCTTAACCTCATTCGTTACCAGGCTTCATAAAAGAGAATCTAATGTGGTTAATGAGTGGCAGTATTGGTTGGTATTACTAAGATTAGACAAATCAATCTGCTGATTAACAAAAGTGTGCCTCGCATTTGGGAGGACGGTGGTTCGAATCCCCGTCTGGGCATCCAGATTTGGGTTTTCCTTGATTCCCCAAATCACTCCAGGTGAATGCTGGGATGCTTCCTTCAAAAGGCCATGTCCGAATTCCTTGTCCCCAGTCCTTTCCCACCTCTAAAGACCACGACATTAATGAGACGTAAAGCCATAAGTTAAAAAAATAATAATGTGTGCTATAAGCAAAACAAGCAGTTGTTTTGATTTTGGGGTTCCGTTGTCAAATAATAATACTATTTCATTGAAATTGCTCTTAATTCAGAATGCATTGCTTTATAATGTATCTAAAATAATCAGAACTTTATGATAAAGTTAGTAGTGAGTGTGGCAACATGGTGCAGTATTGGAGAGCCACGAGTCCATTATTTAACCTGAAATCGTAGCTGGGACTGACCTTCCCCCCCCCCCCTCCCAAGTGACTTCTGTACCAACCACTACATGCAAGATATTCATTTAGGTAATTGCAGTACACAACTCTGATTGTATGATGCTCGACTCACACTTGCTCATATTGGTGTACAAAATACTTGGTTGTTATTATTTGCTACTGTTGTTCAAATATGAGTTCCTATTATTGCCATGTTTTATATGTAATTTCTGATGCTTTAAATGAAATGTTCATTGCAATTAATGTTTTTACACAGGGAGCACCATATCCATCACAAGAACAGAATGCAGTTGATGTCGTAGTACAGTTTGCAATTAATAGACTTGGATTTTTACCTGAAAATATTGTATTATTTGGATGGAGTATTGGAGGCTATCCAACAACATGGGCAGCAATGAACTATCCAGATGTAAAGGGTGTTGTAAGTATTGTTGTTTCTCAAATTTAATATTTTAGATGTACAGTCTGTCCATTGAGGAAGGTGACCGATTTTATTTTCATGTAACCACCACTGTTATGAGGTGTAATAAATATAACTAGCACTAGTATTCCTGGTTCATTTGTAAAAAGTTCCAGTATTTTCTGAATTTGTTCTGAAAAATATAAGGGATTTTTTAAAACTAAGCATTATTTTTAAATATGACCATTGCAGTGCAGTGCTCAGTGGCGTGTCCTTGCACACTGAGTACCTGCATTTATTGGCTACCAATACATACCATAAGTGTTTTATCATGTTTACATTGATTTGTGCTTATTTAAAATGCCTCAATTAATTGAAAATCCTGGTGAGTGTGAAATGTGCACAGTTATTTGTTTTCTGTATGCAGAAGACATGAAAGCAGTCAAAATTCTTGGCAGATTAGTGAAGTTTATCGATAAATTCTCATGAGCAATTGAATGCTAAGAAAATGGGTTAGAGTTTTTAAAGATGGCTGATTTTAATCATTTATGAATTTGGATTCTCAAACAGCTGAAAAAGGACACACCCTCTCCCTTGATTGACAATGTATTGGCACACAAACTAAAATAATTGTTTAAAAAAACATAAAAACTACCTTATAAAAAAGTACCCTAAAAATTTGAAAATAACTTTATACCTTGCTTAGAAGAGAGTAAATCTAAATCCTATTATATAAAATGCTAATCTGGAGTATGCGTACGTCGTCTATTACTACTATAGCTATTGGCTAGAGAACGGTCATGTGCCAGCCTTCACTCTCCAATCAATAGCCACCATGTTACATTTCTTCCATCATCTTGCTTTTCATTTATTTACAGCTAGATGCAGAAATTCATGTAAGGAGAAGGGGATTCAATATTTACACTGTTTTATCTGTATCAGTTATAAGGACTAGGTTAAACCATAATCCAAGAATTTTTTTGGCAACGGTAAGAAACAATGAAGTTTATTAAAAACTCGAAGAAATGTAATGCAAAATGTATTAGTCAAATAAATAACAGTTATCCGTTTTTGAAATTATAGTCTCCGTCATCTAAAGTAAAATGCATTTATTTATGTATAATCCTAACCTGAGACTCTGATAATCTAACCAGAGTAATGTATTCCCATTATTAAAAATGACTTACTCGTTTCTCCTTATAAGCTTTTGCATAATAAATTCCTACTACCATTATATACAATATCCTTAGTTTTTGATACATGTGTTAGCTATTAAATGAGATTTAAGATAACTTTTTTATTAGATTTAAATCATCAAGGATATGACTATTTACTGTATAAGCGATGTAACACTAGCAATTCAACAATGATATTATTGCCGCAAAATAGCAGTGAGCAGGGATATTAGAAATACGGAGAGCAGGGGAAAAAAATTAATGCGAGGCAATTATATGTCACAAAGTTACAATTAGTACGTTCGTTTAAATTTACATATTGCTTTTTGTTTATCTACGACAACCAGATGCAAAAATTCATGAAAGGAGAAGGGTATTCTATGTTACCTGTATCATTATAAGTTCTAGGTTAAAAAATAACCTAAGAATTTTTTGGCAGAGCATAAGAAACAATGAAGTTTATTAAAAATTCAGAGAAAGTTTACATGAAACGTATGAATATTTCATTCAAATAAATGACAGTTATCCGTTTTTGATATTATACTTTGTCATTTAAGGTAAAGTAAATAAATCAGGATTACTGGAGATCGCGATTCCGCCAGGAATTGCCCTGGTAAAACTCGAGAATCCTCTAGAAATATTTTCTGAAGTACATTTAACTTTATTATGCCGGTCCAGGATGTATTACAACCTAATTTCTGTTTGAAAATAATGGTAGACTACAGGCTGTATTACAACAGAATTACTGCTGGAAAATAATATGCCTTGCGATTGACTACAGCAGTATAATGACATCATTACTGAATGTTATTTTGGTGGAATCGCGATCTGCAGTAGACCCAATCATTATTCATTTTCCTTGCAAGCTTTTCCTGAATAAATTCCTACTACCACCACAGGTGATTCCCGCCGTTATTCATATGAGCATTATAGATGCTATGATTTTCGAAAGCAATATTAGTGGAGGTTGTGGTTAAGTTTACCAGAATCCCCACTGACACATTTTGTTATAGCATAATTCACTCTGAAATAAATTTTACAAACCAATTAAACTGCTTTCAAAAGCGCCATGTTACTGAAGGTATTGATTAATGTGGGTGAAAATTGTTCCATACGTATCGTGCTGAATTGTGACTGGACCAGGAATAAAACTGATATTACATGGATAGCAAAAGTTTTCGGGATTCCTAATTTGTTTTTAATTTTATTGGTTTATACTTCTATCGTCATTAATTCTGTAGAAGTTACTTCTGTATTGCTATGTGAAAAGCAAATCAAATATGTAGAACACTACCATATCAAGGCCACTAGCATTATGTAATAACAATTCTGTATAATTAACCAACTGGTAGAATATGTCATTCAAACCGTAGCTAGTGGACAGTATTTTTACATTACTGTTATTGAAATTTTTAATTTAATTAGTTATTTTTGAAGTTGGTGCCAGCTGTCACATCGTGAAGGTCGAACTGGACTTGGTGTTCGAGGTGAAACGGGGAGTATGAACAAAAATTCCAAATATTTTACAACATGTCCTGAGGTAGATAGTGTTATTGTGGGAGACAGCTTAGGGAAACAAATTAACAGTATTTTAATCTGTGGCTCAGCCTTATTGGTCATCCAGGTATATCTCTGGCACTACAGTGTCAGTGGGTAGGCTGCATCATGCAGTACTGTAAATGTTTTACAGTTCGTATAATATCGGCATATCATCTTTATGTTTGTTTTTTAGAAACATGTTTCTAGCATTAATTGTAGGTAAGTAGTAACATGATTTTTTATGTATTGTTATTAATTATTGTTTTTATCTATTTGTTTTTCTTGCTTTTCCTGACAACGACTCCAGAAATAACTAATTAATGTAAAAATTTCAATAACAGTAATGTAAAATATTTTCCATTTGGATTTACTTTCTTCTAAAGAAGCTATAAAGTTATTTTAAAATTTTTAGTGTGCTTTTTTAAGGCGGTTTTTATGTTTTTTTAAAAAAATAATTATTTTATTTTAAAATGTTTAGTGATATTATAGTTTGTTTTGTATTTTAAATATGCTGCAACATTTCTCATTTTTTGAACTTCCTGGTAGCTCATTGGTTAAAGCGCTTGCTTTCAAAAAAAAAAAAAAAAAAAAAAAAAAAAAAAAAAAAAAAAAAAAAACCCTCTCTTTATATACCCCAACAACTTCCAGAATGGAGTGAATTGGTTGTTGTGTTAAGGAATGTCAGTTTACATTTTGGTCCACGCTGTGTTTCGGTCTAAACATAACATCTGTTAAAGCTGCTGCACAATAATTGAAACATGTAACATCTGGGCATTAATACATACCACATACACAAATCTGTCTCTGGAATATATCAGTTTGTTCCGGCATCACACAGAAAATATAGTTTTTTAAATTGATTTTCACGTGAAAGCTTAGGGTCCAAGTTGAAATCTGAAGTACATGTTGAGACATTATTACACATTTACTTTATAAATATTATGCCATGACTTAAAAATAGCTTAATTGGTTTTGACGGGATTTAAAACTGTGGATGTTGTGCACGATAGGAAACTCCATGCTACTACCACATACAAACACCAGTGATCTGTGCTATATAGTGGCGGCTGAAAAGTAAAATGTAAGGAAACACACATCTATTTATATATATATAAAAGAAGATTTTATTTTACTTTGACTGCTCATTATAGAAATTACACTTCCCATAATTATCATTTCTCAACTCCTCCCCCCACTCCCAACCTTCCCACTTGGTCATATTTGGCTCAGTCATAGGGTATGTCTCAATGTGTACAAACTTGACCCTCTCATCTCTAGAATGTTTTAGGTTTTTTTACCAAAAACTTATAAAGTGTTTTTGTATTTTTATATTCATTCTGACCCCCCTGCCTTCATCTGTGGTAAGTGACATCGGGTTTTCCCTTTTTTTTTTTGCCTGATATCAGTTTTATTGTCACTATTATTGAATACCAGGCAGTTATATTTTCATGACCCAGTTAATGTTACATATCATGATCATTCTAATTATTGTTATTATAGTAAAGAGACTAAAAATATTAGCTTGATATTTTTCTACACAGATCTTGGATGCAACATTTGATGACGTCATGCCTTTAGCAGTGACACGTATGCCACAGTTGTTAGAACCAATAATACGACAAACTATACGAAGGCATATGAATCTAAATAATTTCCAGCAGCTTGCTAGATATCCAGGACCTGTGCTTGTTATCAGAAGAACTGAAGATGAAGTAATCTGTACAGAGTAAGTATCGCCAATAAGTACTCTCACTGCTGCAACCCTAAGAGCAAACATCATTGAGAAGGCTGAATTGTATTCACAGTGTAGAAACAATCAGAGTTTGAAAGTTGATGCATGTAGTAGGGGAAATGATCAGCTGAGCGTTGATACAGGAAGAAAAGGATTTGCAAACTTTGATAAAAAATAATAATAATAATAATAATACACATAAGTTTTATTGCTTAATTTGGAGTACAAAATTGCCATTGTTAATTTTTGTGAACAGTTAGGTAGAGTTTAATTACTTCTGTACAGAACATTTTTGTTGAGGATTTCATTCTTCCATCTGTACTGTGATGAGTTGTATAGCTGCATATAAAAGTTATTAGCAGATCTTCAAAGATTTTAATCTCAATGTTTGTATTTTTTTTTTTTTTTTTCTCTTTTTCTTTGTTTCTTTTGCATACAGCGTTTGACTATCCTCTATTCCAGTGTTTCTCATTCTGTGGTCTGTAGACCATCTGTCATCCAGAAAGATGGGACATGTGGTCCACAGACAAAATATTAAAAAATTAATTTTAATTAAAGATATTCTATCAAAAAATAAGTTAGTATAAATTGTTGACAGTAAATGGATACAGTACTTGCACTTTATAAGTCTGTAACAGAGTATAAGCCTTAATCCTGTAGACTAGACTTTGTGTAAAAGCCATGAGTATTTCAATGAACAGGTAAAAATCTGGTTTGTGTGAACAAAGGCTTTCCTGGCATGTCGCTGAAATTTAATCTTCACAGGTTCTCTGCCAAATGGAGTAGAGGAAAGATTAGCATTTGGCAGCGAGCTCTGCTGCCATCTTTAGATCTGGTGTTACCACTGTAACAACCAGAGCTATATCATACACCATGTAACGAATTCTGCTGAATTCGTACAGATGATCCAGGGTCTGACCATGTCAGATTCTGACCTCATGGTCAGCTTTGATGTCGTCTCTCTGTTTAGCACGGGTGCCTGTTAAGGAGACTCTAGAACTAATACGATGACATTTCAACCAGGGGATAGCAGACCTATTCCACCATGTGCTTACATCTACGTATTTCATGTACAGTGGACAGTTCTACGAGCAAACTGACGGTGTGGCCATGGGCTTATCACTTTCTCCAGTGGTAACCAATTTATATGTTGAAGACTTTGAGGAAAAGGCTCTTGACACTTCTCCATCAAAACCTAAATGTTTCTTCTGATACGTGGATGACAGGTTTGTAGTCTGGCCACACAGCTCCGTAGCTCTCGAAGAATTCCTGGAACACCTGAATTCAGTCCATCTAAACATAAGATTCACCATGGAGGTTGAAAGAGATGGCACACTGCCATTCCTGGACGTATTAATCAAATATAAGCCAGATGGTACTTTGGTGCATAGCAATTACAAGAAACCTATGCTCATCGACCTGTATTTGGGGGCTACCAGTTTTCATTACCCAGCCCAGTGAAAAACTGTTTAGACAACACTGGTCCATCGTGTGTGAGCCATCTCGGACTGTGATAGCCTGCAAGAAGAACTAAGGCACCAATGGCAAATTTTCAGACAAAATGGATATTCAGAAGAGCAGAAGAGGCATTTCTCCCCCAGAAACCGAGATTGATACCTGAACAAGAAGAGTCTCCAAAACTCGTTGCAGTGTTACCTTATGCTGGGAATACTTGTGAGAAGATCGGAAGGAGTCTGGCATGATATGGCATAAGGATTATCTTCCATCCACCACTGAAAATACAAGATATGTTACGCACTGTGAAAGATGACCTCTGCCTTTGAGTCCCGGGAGTTTATTCAATCCCATGCGATGTGTAAAATATACATCGGCCAAACTGTTAGAACTATTGAGGAACGCCACTCAAGCACCAACAATATCTGCGGTCGCTACAGTTGGACAAATCCGCGTTAGCCGAACATGCCATAGAAAATTTCCACAGCATAAACTTCGACAAAACTGAAGTATTGGCTCAGACATCGTATTTCTGGGATTCTGTAATTAGAGAATCGTTGTAGATTCGACTAAGCACTAACAGCATCAACAGAGATGGCAGTCTCTTCTTGAGCGAAGCTTGGGAGCCAATTGTCCAAAATTTGAAACATCAGTGTGTTAGACACAGCCGTCCCGCGGACCCAGTCTGAGCCCGATTATGTGTTGACCAATGGGAGAGCATTGGAAAGCCTCTCCTGCAGCGGGCTACTTAGAGGATCCAGGACTCACTTTTGAGGCATTCACAGTTGTAGCTTCAATATGATAGCTCACCTGATGAAGGCAGTGGAGGTTGCTGCCGAAACGTTGTTGAAAAAAGAAATTATCCGGCAGAAAACCCGTGAATAATTAATGTCATAGCTTCACTGTTTGTGTTGTTCTGGTTGTCACAGCAATAACACCACACCTGAATATGGATGCAGAGCTTGCCGCCGAAAAATCACCTTTCTTCAACATCATCCGGCGGAGAGCCCGTGGAGATTGTATTTCAACAATCTGGTATTTCCAGGACATGAGGATATGACTGCATTCTTGCTATAATAAAATACATTTCTAGCCGGCATTAAAGAGGCCATTAAGAATCATTTTATGAGGGACTTACTATGTGAATGGGACAACTGCTGTTCATTATTGTGATGAATTGTGGTGTTGATGGCCTAAGGTTATTTGCAGATGACATGATGTTACCTAATACAAATAAAATGGGAGAGGACTATCAGCAGAGGATATGGAGGGGATGTCTACATTGACTTGCAGTGAAGCTGAATTCCAAAAATAATCAGCTTTTAGGTACTTTGTAAGGAACCAGGCCGATACCGGGGTTGAGTATCGACTAAGTGCCTTAACTTAAACTCTTGATAGTACCTCACTGTTCGATGAAAACTTACTGAATATGTTAATTTGCTTTGACCATGTTGCCAGGATACTCAACTAGAATGCTACAGGTCGCCACAATATTTGAAGACCCCAAATATTGAAAAGGTATTACAACAGCTACAGAAATAAAACAGTTCACTTTCCCAAAAATTCTTCAAGTTTATTTAAAATGAAATTCAAAGTTCAAACAGCATTCTTAAAGTTGATTAGGCAAATCGAACAATCGTTCCAAAAGTTTGCAGATTGTGGAGAGAAGTAAAGACCGACCGACCCCTGATGAAAATCACAAGTTCATGTTGATAAACAAATGCCACGCCCCAAGAGCCAAAATTCCATGATGGCCGACCCGGTGGTACCAACGTAAAACTTGAGCTGCCAACCTCACCAGCGCACACGCTTTTAACATCTTGTCAGTACAACGTTCAAACCCGGAAAGCGTGGCGTCATCTCACCGCCCCTTGATTTATAACCTCGCTGACGTCAATTATTATTTTTTCCATACAAAATGCTAATTTTTTTAGATTTCTAAGTCTTAGCTATTATTTCACTCCCTAAAAATGTTTTTCAAACAAAACAAAACAAAAATCTGGCTTTGATTTTAATCTATATTAATATGTTTCAAAATTAGGGGGGAGGGGGTTGAATGATGTGTCTAGCAGAAATGTGATGAATATTTATCCCCAAATTTCATTTATTTTTAAGAAATGCATAAACCTTTAACTTTATTTTGAACTAAATTGTTGCATATATTATCAGATTTTTTTTAAATGAAAAAGGATGGTTCAGCCTCCCAGAATTGATTAATAGTGTCTTTTTTGTCCTTCCTCATGAGAATCATTTTCAGTATGGTTTTTTTTTCCAAAATAGATTTTGGGGGGGGGGGGTGGTAAGAAACAGTGACATTTATACTTCTTGACCCCATCTCTTGGGAGCTGTTTTATACACTAAATGTATTTTTTGCAGATAAACAAAAAGAAATAAACCTTAGAGTTTATTTAATTACACCATATTGTTAAAATATTAAAATTTAAGTGGGACACTAGGGCAACCTACCATGTGAGAGAATCAATATGTTTGATTCAGCATTGTTCCATATTGATGCTGGCAGATTAGTTACTCTTTACATGGAAGTTTACATTATATTTTCTTGCTACATGGTGCTCATGTATGTCTTTCTTCACTTGTTATTAACTGTTGGAATTATTTTATTGATGAAGCACACTGTATGTACTATTATTGGACCTCACTCAAAAAAGTAAAAATATTCGGCACTATTCAGTGATGAAGGTAATAATAATATTGTTTCAATTAGGTCAATGATGCACATGATACATTACATGTTATTCGGGAATATAAGATAAAATGATAGCGAGATGCACAATGAGATAAAAAGTGTATATTGTTAAAGGGTCTTTGTAAAAACACAAAACCAGGTCAGTTCATGCAGTATCATCCATTTAAACCATAAAAATGGGGCTATCTGATAAAGCAGTACAAAATCTTTTGGCTCATTTGAAAACAAAGAGCTTGTGCCATCTATACTATTAGCATTGGTTATAGTTTATTCCAGATTGGCAGGATTTTGTGAACCAAAGGCTTGATATTCAAGTGCTGTGGCAAAACCAAGTGTAATTGAACTATCAGTTAAAAATATATAAAACTGTTATTAATTTAAAATAATATGGGTTCCATATCATAGTCTCATATTTTAGTATTGCCTTATTTACTAACTTCTATAGCTTTTTTATACATAAAATGTCATTGATTCCAGAGAAATGGACCTTTCAACCAATCGAGGTAATAACCTGGTTTTGAAGCTTCTGAAACATAGATATCCATTGGTTGTTGATAATGACACAGTACCTGTTTTAAATGATTGGATGGCTGCCGACACCAACCAGCAATGTAAGTACTTTGTATTTTCTTCCTTGAGTATTTGCTGCATTTGAATTTAAATGGAATAACTGTTTCATACCAAACCTGAAAGTAATGATTAAGCCCCTGATTCTAAGGTTCGTACATATTTTGTTCCCAGCTTAATATTCTTGAAATTTTAATTTTCTTTTTCGTCTTTTGTATAAACTAATAATATTCTTAACTTTAATATGACCTAAAAGTACCTAATTTTTATGTTATGATCTAAAATGACCTAATTCGGTTTTCAGAACCTAAAATAACTTATTTCGATGTACTGATCCAGCCCAACTGTAATTTTGTTACTTAAATAAAACAAATTACCGACCAGATTTGCTTACTAGTATGGGCCGTGGACGAGTAATTTGGACTCGGGAGACACCCTGGATTCGAACCCCACCATCAGCTGTTCTGAAATGGTATTCCGTGGTTTTCCTTCTGCTGGAATAGTGCCTTATTGATAGGCTACTGCTGCTTCCTTTCCCCTCTTCCTTCTCAAAAATTTTGTTTTCTCCTTCTGCAGCGATCCAAGTTGACGTTACCTGGGCGATCCGGCCAGTCCCCATCCCTTGCTGTATCTATTACTATGTGAATCCTAAGCTCGAAGGCACTGCAATGTAAGCAGTGTAGGAATGATCCCTTGCAGAGCCCGGGGATGAAGACGAACTTGGAGGGTAAACGAACTACGTTTACGAGTAAAACAAATAGATTTACTTTAAAATTGGAATAACTATTCACCACAATATTAAATTATGTGTTTTAACCTCATCGTTTATGGTAACATTGAGAAATGTTACAACAATGCGGTGCGGCAACTTCAGTAGAAACAAATCTACAAAGCAAGTTTTAAACATAGCATCATTAAACGTTAACAATCTCAGGAACGTAAATACTTTCTGAGAAATTAACAGTTGTATACCGTCATCGTTCAGTTGTAACACGGAAATTAAAACATTGTGTAGGCCTACATATTTTAGTTCTTTCATTAAAAGCCATCATGCCTAAACAGAAATCCTCAAGAAGTAGTCTCCTGCGAGAGTGAATTCGAACGGATAAGAACTTTTCTACAGATGGAAAAATTATATATTACCAAGCATGTGTAAAATCTGTAAGTTTTATTTGTTTTTTATACATACTATAACTTCTATAATTTTCAAAAATAAATTAGATTTGATTTGTTTTCATTGCTAAAGTAACATAAAGTGGAAAAATCAAGACTGCTGGATGAAATTTTATAATATTAACTGGGTATTATCCGGGGTGTTATATTCAGGTGGACTATTTTTATTTTTACGTTCTATATAGCTGCCCACAGAAAAACGATCCCATGTACTACAGCACCAAAATTCAGCAACTCATTTGACAAATGTTACCAGGAGAAATGCTTTCAAACAGAAGCAAAGTTTCATTACAAGTTCAAAGCTGGGTACAGAAGATTCGTTTAACCTATGTCTGTGTGAAGCTCTCACTGCCGCTAATATGCCTGTTGCAACCCTCCAGAACGCAGTCCTGAAAACTTTATTGGAAGAATTTTGGTACCAGATGAATCCACTTGGCTGTCTTAGAAAACCATTGAAGAAATATGGGTGGATATTGCTGACCACTTCATCCGGTTAAGTGTAGATGAGACGACAGATGCCTGTGGCAAATACATAACCTGTGTTGTTGTGGGCAAGCTTGCATTTGAGGAACGTAGTATACCCCATGTCATTATGTGCAGAGAACTTCCAACAACAAACCACTCTACTGGCAATTGCTGTAAGAGGTGAATTAAAGGTGTTGTGGCCAGATCCACAACACGAGGATAAGTTGCGGTTGTTAGTGAAAACCAGTGCGGCTTATATGATAAAAGCTGGGGAGTGTTTGAAGGCATTCCATCCCTGAATGGCGCATGTCACCTGCATAGCTCAAGGGCTCCACCGGATAGCTGAAAAAATTCGGGAACAGCACGAGATAATTTCTTCAGTGAAGAAAATAATCCTGAAAGTGCCAAGTCGACTAGTTACTTTCAGGGAAATGCTTCCATCAATACCCCTCCCTTCTGAGCCCATAGTGACACGATGGGGGACCTGGTTCTCAGCCACAATATATTATGCAGAAAACTAAGAGAGCCTCATGGAGGTAATCGATGCATTAGATGAAAGCGAAGCTACTGCTATAGTAAATGCAAAGAAAGTGTTGCACTCAGTACCTGCTGTACAGGAGTTGGCCTATATAAAGCCAAATTATTACAACCTAGAAATTTCAGTCAAAACGTTGGCACTCTACCGTTGACGGAAGCACTTCAAATCATCCAAGAAGTCAGATATCAAGAGGATGGAACTAATAGGCCATATTTTCTCTAGACTAAATGGACAAGAAATACTGCTCTAAGGATATCGCTGATATGAAGTTCGCACCTCTTACCTCTTGTGACGTGGAGAGTAGTTTTTCCACATTCAAGAGAATTTTAGCGAAAGAGAGAAGAGGATTTACTCCTGAAAATCTGTCAAAACATTTCATTGTTCAGTGTCATATTAGAAGTTTTAAATGGGTGATTTACAATCCACAATAAAGGCAAAATGTTTTGAACATAATAGTGGTTTATGTCACATGTTTTAATGTGAATAGGAAATGCCATGTTAGAAGTTTTTAAAGAGTACTTGACAATAAATTCACAATGTTTTTAACATTGAACGCTGTGGCAGAATGTATTGTGTGTTTTAAATTTTATTTCACTTAAAAATATGTAAATTCCTAAATCAGAATTTTAAAAACCTATAAAAGCCTAAAACCTGAATTGAATAAACCTAAATTTGGTTTTTTAGATCCTAAAAATCCAGGGATTAGTAATAATACTTCAGAAAAGAAAACTGCTTTTAGGCATTGTAAATAACAAATAATATTGAAAGTAACCCAACTCTCACAAAATTTGGAGGTTGTAGGGCTGCAACAAATACACAAAACACGAGATAAACACATTTGTACATCCATTCCACTCTAAATGCTTCCTTCCTTACTGCTTCTCTGTTCAAAGCTGATGCATCTGTTCTGATACAGAATCCCCCTCCAAATATTCCCAAAACCTGCCACAAGCTTTATTTCCCACTGTTACAGTGCAGATCATAATCCAAAAAAAATCTATCATATTGTCACCGATCCTCCACACAACTACTCTTGCCCTGCCTTGTCTTGTCCATTAATCAAATCCTATGATATAGGCATTACTCCCTAGACTCCTTTCGTGAAATGCATGCACACCCTTACCTCAAAAATTATATCCACCGTCCACCATATGTTTCAGCAGATGAGCCAATCTCCAAAACATCTTGGTTCATGAATACTCCCTTTCAGATTCTCGTAAACCACCATGTTGATCTTTTACATACAACAGACCTCATTGCAAACTTGCAGAATACATCCCTCTACTACACTGTACTCCAGTCTGAGTATAGGTGAAACCTTTCCCATCAATGGACGTGTTATTTGCAGCACAATGCACCTCATATACCAACTAACATTCCCCTGCTACACTAGTTCATATGTAGGTATCACTACCAGAAAGTTCTCAATCAAAATAATGGCCACAAGCAAAAAGTCCACACCTGCAACCTACGTTTTCCAGTAGTAGCCCATGCCAAAACTAACAACCCTGATAATCTCAACATTTGCTTCACAGTGAGATCAGTCAGAGTTTTCCCTGAAACCATCACTGAACTTTGAAGATGGGAACTAGCTTTCTAAAATAACCTAAATACCAGACATCCACTTGACCTCAATGTCTGATGTCACCTTACAATCTTATAGTTTATTTATTAATAATATTAAAAAAAGTTTCCTGTATTTGTATTTTTATTCTATTGCTCTCTCATTTATTTCATAACTAGCAGCCCCGACAGACTTCTTTCTGTCAAAAGTTATTGTCCTATCGTAGACCAAAAGAAAAAATAAATAAATAAAATGTATTTCAGAATGATCACTTTATTCTCAGTAATAAACAATGATTACTACAAAAATAAGTTTTCTATTTCGTACACTGCAAGGCATTAGTAATAATGTGATGATATTTTTATAGAAATGCTTTATGGTACACGATATTTTTTGTTTGGTTACCTGGCGCGTAAACAAATAAAGCTGACGGTTTTCCGGGAGCAGGCAACATACAACTGTCCATGAGAGAAGCATGGGTTTTCAAGATTAATGCCACAAACACTCAACGACTGACCCTAGGATTTATTTATGATCATAGCAAAAGCAAGCCGCACTGGAAATTGCTGGAAATTATGAGGCAACAATCATGGCAAATCCAGTGAGTTCAAAAATTCTGGTGGATAGTTCACGACATCATCTTGGTTAGTTGCACAAACAACTGATTTGTATGTCCTTAATTCACCAGCAATTTCATTTTGAATTTTGAAATTTATTTCATTTACATCCGTGTTTTTGTCTCTGTAATATAGCTCGTTTGTTCAACCAAAAAATTGACAGGAAATATAATGCAGCCAGTCAAAACGTCTACAGGGATTTTGTCATTACCAATGCCAATGAGTTGTTTTGAAAACATTTCTTCAGATCGACCATCTTGCAATTCCAAAGATAATCATAAAGCGCCCTTGTTTTGTTTTGACTGACAGGCAGTAATATTATTTTCGTTGATGACACGCAAACACTTTTTTTCCTTCGAACTTTATTTTGAGCAGGCATAGACTAATATCCATACAGTTAATCAACTTGAAGGCATACCAGAGATAATTCTAACGCGCCTTAGTTCTGTTTTGATTGACTGATTTGTATGGGAAAAGACAAGTGTTGATTTTACTATTTTCCTCAAAATTTTTACGTTTTTTCTATCCATAAGAACCCTCCTTGTGGGTTAACGAAAATATGAAGAAGAAAAAATTAGCCGAATTGGCCCAGCCATTCTCGAGTTTTGCACTCAGCAACACATTTGGCGATTCATTTTTATTTATATAGAAGATTTTAAAAGTAAGAAAGTATTATTATTTGCAGCCAATTCAATCATCGTGAATTTTACCTGAACATAATTTAAAACGAATGGGACCCATCACCACAACAAGGCTTACCAGAACTTTGCATTCTTAAAATAATAGCCTCAATCGTCAGATTGCTTCTCAACTGAAATACCAGTAATCGATTTTGCTTTTTAGGTATTCTTAGTATTGCATTCTTCTAAACTGATGCATTCTATTTTCATAGTCGAAACTTTCGTGGTAGGCGGCATGGGTCTAAATGTAAACACACTGAAGAAATAAACACACAATTGGTTTTCGAGAGAAGCGAAAATTTAAAAGCAACCAAGAAATTGCCACGCACTGAGGAAATAATGATAACACGTACTTCAGTGATATTATTATCGCTGATCACACGCAGACATACATTATTATCCATAGAGCCTAATCAACTTGAAGTCATACCAATGATAATCCTAATGCGGCTTTGTTTTGTTTTGATTGAGGGAAAAGAATTGCTTTTAGTATTTTCCTCACAATTTTTGCGTTTTTTCTCTTCATAAGAACCTTCCTTGTGTCTTAACGAAAATATATATATATATATATATATATATAAAAAGAATTGGGCGAATTGGTGTAGGTGTTCTCGAGTTTTGCGGTTAGAAACACATTTGGCGATTCATTTTTATTATATAGATTAAAGTTTACATTTTAATGTGTATGCATATCTCCTTGGCATTATATCTCTGCATGTTCACTCCACATTAATTTACCCCTGTCCCATCACTGCCACAGCTTCTACCATCCCCATTTTTCTCCTAGGCCAAGCTAGTCATGCGATAAGCCTTGGGGTGTGAACATCTCCTGGCCTGCTTCTCTCTGCATGAATAAGGGGTTTTTTTGGGTGGGGGGATCATGTGACTTTGGCGAGTGATGGGTTATTTTCCCTATCCTTTGTTGTTTACAAACTTGATGATTAGATGTTTCCACATTGTGCCTGATGGGTGAGTGGTAATTTATGTACCTCTCATTTGGAAGGACTAGTCTCACTCTCCATATTTCAGTTTTCATGGTTTCCTAAAATCATTTTAGGTTGTACTGGGATGATTCTACTAGGTTCTTTCCCTTTCCTTACCAATAATCTGATCCTGGCTGTATAGAGATCTCTGTCAAAGTGTTATTAAGTGCTAATAATACTAATAATAATAAACTCATTAAGTTTTTTTTTTTTTTTTTTTTTTTTTTTTTTTTTTTTTTTTTTTTTTTTTTTTGAAAACAAAATGAGCATGCATGTATAACTTTCTCGACACTATTATATGTCCTAGAATGAGCAGACAATCATATATTTATCAATTAAAGATTTCTTCATTATGAGGTGTGGCTATTAAATGGAGAGACTAGGGGCAAACAATGTATTTTTTGTCACAAAATTAAAATTTACTGTGTATCCCCATTAACTTACTCCATTTCCCTATCTCTGTAGCTTTGGACATAAAGTTTCCATCGTTGAAAGCAGTATTGAAAGTCATCATATAGTAACGTTTTCAGTAGTATTACCATTTTCCTCTTGGCATAGTTCAGTTTGGACATTTCAATTATATGAAAACAATTTTGTTAGCACTATTCTTGTCTTTATATGATATTTATGAACAGGTCATACATAGACTGACTGTGAGAGAAAGCCTGTGCAACCAGTGAAATATAAAAAAAATAGTAAATGCTTATGCAGTGTCAGCCAGGAGATCCCAAAGGGCTGTTCAGCTGCCTGCCAGACAGTGTTGATTTGCCATGCAGTCCGCCTCTGTAGTGACTGGACCTGCAGTTTAACATGAAATCTGAACCATGGAATGTCCTTGCACGACTCATACTTTCAAACAACTTTTAAAAATTCCTAGCCCAACCAGGATTTGAACCCGGGACTGGAACCTAAACTTTTGATGGCAAATGCATTAACCAGTGAGCAACGGAATGTTCAGTGATGTAATATTACAGAGACTCACACACGCTATCTGACTGTTGTCACCCTGCAGTTAGTTTTCAAAATTTCATGACAAATATGTTATTTATCCTGAAAAAAGTATCCTATATTATTTCTAATGGTACATAGTACTTCTTTGTCAAATTTTATCATGATAGGTAAAAATTTAACAAACAGATGTAGTTACTTTCATATTTATGTTATTAGTATAGATTCTAAAACGATCTTTTCTTCTTTATGGGAATGTTTAAATGATTAAAAGATCTTCAAGACAAGAATATTTTATGAAGAATTTTGTCTATACTTTGTTTCCAGAAGACAGATGCAAAATTGTGAATATGAGTTGTAAATGAATTGCTGAAATTTGTAGAGGATAAGCTACCAGAAGTTAATTCCATTTGAAATGGTTACTTTGTTCCAAATTCCTTGATAGTAAAAGTTCTAGATATACAATATTCGGAACTGAAAGTATAATTACAACTTTTTTATTTACAAAATATATACAGCATTTAAAGAACAGAAATTAATTTATACACATTCCTCTCTTGTTCATGAAAACTATCTATTTTCTGGCACACAAGTTTTGTTATCATCTTTGTAGAAATAATTTCCTCTGCATTTAAATACTTGTACTGTGTAGCATCCAACTTGGTAAGTTTTAAGTTTCACTGTAACTCCTGTATCGTCTTCCTCTGTTGATTTCTGCTTTATCTTGAAATCCTGCAAAAGAATCAGATTGTTTACGATGACTTGTTTTAAGAAATGGGAAGTGAAAAAATACTGTAGCATCTGTTGGAATATTTTAACAGCCTGTGTTTGTGTGTCTTGAAACAGGAGAACAGAGACTACATTCAAGTTGCCAGTTTTTGTAGCAATTTCTGATATTCATATTAATCTCCAGCAACTAAAATGCAGCACAATAGCTCTTTTAACTTCGTTGTTTTTTATGCATCTGTTTCGGCTAGGACTAAATGATGTGTCTCTGCATTGTATCTCTACCCTCCCTTTAGGTTTTTGTTGTGTATGTCTAGTGTTTATGAGCGCTTACATTGAGCCTCGTGTGTGAACAGTTATGCTCAGGACTGGCATTTGCAAGGACACGAGCTTGAATTCCTTTCTGGCCATCCAGATTTTGGTTTTCCATGGTTACCACAAATCACTTCATGCAAATGCTGGAATGGTTCCTTGTAAAGGCCATGGCTGAATTCCTTTGTTTCTTGACCCCAGACCACCCACATTCAATGACATCAAAGTCAATGAAGAATAAAGCCACAAGAAAGAAAAATTTTGTGTCTCACCTATTTGTATAATTAAGTGTTGGAAATATTACCTTTTAATTCCAAATCTCTGGACTGCTGCTGTAATGATTTGAGACTATACTAACAATCAAATACCGAATGCCACATATAAGAATGTACAGATTGACAGTAAAATCAATGTTTCTTTTTCACCGTGATAAAGTAATATTAATTTTAAAGGGAATAAAAACTTTATTAATAAAACCCAGTATATTTGAATGTTAGATTAGTTTATTAGTTAGAACTTAGTTTTATATAGTTACTTTTGGAAGAAGACTGTCATCTTTTTTAAATAAAACTTCTAGAGCCTTTCTGGAAGCATTATTATGTATCTTCTGTAGCAGAAGTGATTGTTCCAGCTCTGCCTTTTCTTGTTTCTTGAACCAGCCGATAACCTTTGACATCATTGTTTCTGCTTCACTGTGTTGGATGTTTCTTTAGCAGTAATGTCCTTAAGTGTTTGTCTGATGTGCCACTCTTGTCAGGGTCCACATTGTACACTAACTCAGCATCACTCGAAATTTTATAGCCACAATTCATTTTGCCCACTTCAAGCGACTCATTTATTTCTTGTGTTGCAATCCGGAACATTTGAACAAAGCTATAGCATCTCAGCGTCATATTGTACAGTATCTCCATGTTCATTTTCAGCTTAAATATCTGTATGCTCTGGCCACAGTTTGTTCTACACTTTCTTAAAGGTTTGGAAGGGAAGGTAATATTAAGCATCAGCCATATTAAAAATTACACCTTTAATGGTGTACAAGTTCAAAAACTACTTACACTTGTACTATTCTCTGCTGAAACGAGTTTGCTAAGAGTTTTCAGATATCGGTGTTCCATACTTTGTATGATACCCTGATCTGTTAGAGGGATTAATTGAATTTTTTTTTTGGCAGAAAGTGACAAGTGACTTCCTCACCATCACTTTTTAAGCCATATATAGAATGAGTGGGTGCATTGTCCCTTAGCAGCATAGCTTCTTTTGGCAAACACATTTCTTGTAAATGAAACCAGTCAGAAAATAAGTTTTGGCTCATCCATACACTTTTTTCGCAAAAAGATCAGTTTCATCACAGTTGTAAACTAGGTCCTTGGCTGGTTTAAATTTAGTTACTTGTTTCAGCAATCACTGCACTCTCTTCACATAGTTTTCTACCAATGATGGTTAATTTTTGAATGCCATTTCAAATCTTATATTCACTAAGCCAGCCTTTGGTAGTTTTAAATGACAGATCACTACCGAGTCTCTTGTTAATATCTGCAACTTTCATCATTATTACAGGGAAGTGGAATACATTAACTACATGGCTTGAACAAACTGCTGATGTATTACTGAATTCAATTTGGCTGGTTTTATTGTTTTAAAATCTTTTACATTACCATTGTTGAATTGCATCTTACTTGATATTGTTTATAAGAACAGGGAGCAAAAAAAAAGGTCCCTTAAATTCGTGTCGTCATTGGGGGGGGGGGGAGACTTCAGCTGCCTAGCCCCCCCACCCCCACCCCTGGATGCGCCATTGCAGTTGCTAATGTGACAACAGAACAATAATGCTTGTTCTTTCACCTTCCTGCAATCACTTGATGATTTATGATAGTTGTGAAAGTTCTGGTTGCACATGCTTACATTTTATGGACATGTAGTACTGGCATTTTAATAAAAATAGAAAACAATAACAATAAGAAAAACTAACAAACAACGAAACATTATAACAAGTCATTTTAAACACGGTATGTGACTGAAGTCAGTGGCAGCCCATTGTTTTGGCCAAACACAATTGTTTTACTATACTTTCCATATTCCCCCCCTTCTGCCCCTATTTTGGCTTACTTATAACACAATGGCAGAAGTTAAAAGTGCAACACCAAGATGGAGTTGTGATAAATGAATGAAATATGGTTGCAAGTTTCCTTGTATGAAGAGTATTAAACGATTAAAAGTTGAAAGTTTTACATTTAATAGCCCCGTAATTCACATACTATTTACTATGCAAAATTGATATGTTTTTAGTGTATAAGTGGTGAACAGTGTGGTGTTTGGTGACACGTTTGTGTCCACAAGTTCTTGTTACCAAGTATACCAAGGTGAAGACTGCAGACTCTCTGCACTCAAATGTCTAACTGAGAGAGGTTGGAGAATTTGTTTGAAATGTGTACATCCTATCGTGAAATCTCCCGAAGGATTGACCATAGTGCAATGTCAGTATACAGACTTGTTGCACACTGGATGAAAGAAGGCTCTAGTAGTCCTAGGGTAGCTCTATACAAAAGGACAACAGCACATGAAGACTGCCAAATTGTGTTGGTGGCTGTTTCTGGCAGACAGGTGACTGCAGGCCAGATCCAAGCAGTGCAAGCAGAGAGAGTCATCCTCCCAACGATTGTAAATCAATTGCTTGAAGATCGGTTATACTCTCCGACCCCTATGCTATGTATTCCATTAACCTGATTTCATTGCCAGCATCATCTAACCTGGTGTAATGCAAAACACGAATGGACATGTGAATCGTGTCCATTTGTATTTCGAGATGAGTTTTGATTCTGTCTGTGGCAAAGTAATAATCACCCACATGTGCTCTGGCATAGTGGAGAAATGGGTCCACCGTTCTGTGATTTCAGAATGTCACACAGGTCCAGCTACTGGTGTCATGGTTTGGGGGCAATCAGTTTTGACAACAGGACTGAGTTTGTTGTTGTTGAATGAACAATGACTGCCCATCACTATGTGGATGGAGTGCTACACCCCATTCTAATACCTTTGCACTATCCAAATCACATCTTCCAACAGGCTAATGGCTGCCCTCATACTGTGCCCATCGCAACACAAGCCTTGCAAAGAGTTACGATCGCAATTTGGACTGCATGGTCCCCAGATTTGTACCCAATAGAGCATGTCTGGGATGCCAGGAGTTAACACCTTAGGTCACGTGATCACCCTGTGCAATAATTGATTGCACACAACATACAGGCATAGAGAGACATACCACAAGAAGACCTCTAAACACTTATTGATTCAATGCCATCAAGGATCCACGAATGTATAGGAGCACAAGGTGGGTGCACCACCTCCTGACAACTATCTAAAGGTAATAAACTTAGCCTGATCTATTTCAATTTGTTACCATTTCTTCTGAGTTTGACCCTGGCTACATCTACAAAGTTTCCTACAATTCCACCATTCCTGTCTGAGTACTGCACTTTTAATTTCTGCCAGTGTAGAATCTAATGGATTTAAGAGTAATTGGCAGTTGAGTTTCTATTATTCTGCCTGTCCAACACTCCTTACTCCTTATCTTTAAGGTAACATTGAATATTTTAGTTGGTAACTCACCAAATGCTTTGAAGAAATGTCATTTAGTCGTCCACAGCGTTGGTTGTAGCTTGTGTTTATTTCACATAAGTAAAATTGATGTATATCATTAGGATCTGGTTGCCGTCCTAATTTATATATACTACAAGGAAATGTGTTGATCTTGTTTGCTGTTGGAGGTGAAATAGGTCTTTCTTCTTCAGTTTCTATATCTGGCATTACAAATAAGCCTTTTAAATGTCTTTCTTAATGTATATTTGTTATAGTATATAGTCTTTTAACTTATAAAAAAATATGTACAAAAAAAGAAAATAATTAAACAGGTGCAAATACTTTTAATATCATATCTATTAAGTTGTACTTAAAGATTAACAGTTGCTTATCTGATTATAAGCTGACCCTGCAATGCTTCACTATTGTTGGACTTCAGTACACATATAGATTTAACAAACATATTTGAAAGTTTGTATACAGTTAAAATTCGATATTTACATATACATTATTGTTTGTATGCTTTGAAAAACACAAATTTTAATTATTGTTTTATTCAGTTTCAAGTTCAGTGCAATGGTTTCTTTCTACTGGTCACATTGAGGATTTAAATAGCTGTAAACCTTCTCCTGACAACGTGGACCATTTTCCAAATAACTGCAAGTAAATCGGTCCAGAGTTTTTAGTCACATATGAACATAACCTTTTATATGTATTGATTAGCAGTATCATTGAAATAAGAAACAATTTGCTGTACCACCTGGCATACGCATTAAACCATTTCTTCTTGTGGATGACAGTTTTTTTTTGTTTTTTTTTGTTTTTTTTTCTACTGGTCAGATTGAGGATTTGAATAGACCTTCTCCTGACAGCGCACATAAATCAGTCCAGTTGTTTTTTAGTCTATAGCGGATACACATATGAACATTGCCCTTTATATATTTTTTATCGAAATGAGAAACGATGCCCTGTGCCGCCTGGCATACACATTGAACCAATTCATCTTTTGAGTGAGTGCTGGTTCTTTCTACTGTCAGATTGAGGATTTGAATAGCTTTAAACCTTCTCCCGACAATGCGGACCATTGCAAAAAGCCGCCCATTAAACAATCCAGTGGTTTTTTAGTCTATAGAGGACACATTACGAACATTGCCTTATGTGTATAGATTAGCAGTTCCATTGAAATTAGAAATTATTTGCTGTGGCACTTGTTATACACTTTCTGCCAGTGTAGAATCTAATGGATTTAAGAGTAAGGGGCAGTTGAGTTTCTATTATTCTGCCTGTCCAACACTCCCTACTCCTTATCTTTAAGGTAACATTGAAGAACTAAATTTTCTTGTGAGGGAGTGATGGTTTCTTCCTACTGGTCAGAACGAGGATTTGAATAGCTTTAAACATTCCCCTGATAACGCAGACCATTGTGCAAAACACCGCATCTACATTGATCCAGTAGTTTGTTAGTCTATAGAGGACACACATATGAACTTATGTTTAGACAATGTGGTATTTTCAGATTCTTTTGACTCTGACATTTGAATGTGTGACCATGTCACGTGTTTCCTGCTTCGTATCTGATACTTAAGTGAACTATAGCAACTTACAGTTAGGATACATACAATAAAAAAGCTAGGAAATTAGGTTAGGACTGTAGGGTGGCTGAGTGTTGCCACTTTGAACCTGACCAAAACTTCGCTGGTGGTGAGCAACGTGAGAGAGGGCACAAGGGAAACAAGTTTGGCACCCACTTTTCTCATCATCAGATCTGTGACTAGCTTGAACACCATAGTCTGACACAATTCCAGTTCATTTGCAAGTAATCTATCACTAAGAGGATGGTCAGTGTTTAAAAGTTCACTCACTTTCACCAAATGTTTATGAGTTCGGCTTGTTGAAGGTCTCCCACCACAGTCATCATCTTCAACGCCCTCTTGGCCATCTTTGAACCTCTTGTGCCACATGAAAACCATAGCTTTTTCTTTGTTCAAATTCTTTCAGCAGTTTCAGTAGATTTTTCATAATTTCCCTTGCTAATTTATACCAATCCCCAAAAAAATATTGCACTCTCTTATGCCTGACATGGAGTGCAATCTTGTGGTGAAAGTCATCTCTTCCCTTCCATGCACTGCTCTTAACTCTTCTACCAATACCTTTTTAAACTTCATCACTAGTATGTACTTTGAATGCTCTTAGCACTCTTTGCCATTTGAGATTATCATCAAATGTTGTGCCTAGATATTTACATTCCAGGTCTTCAACAATCAATTCCTTCCTCACCCTACAATCATAGTAATAATCCCAACACACAACCCTGTGGCACTTCCATTTTCATTTCCACTTCCTTTTATGCATTTCTTGCGCTAACTTCTTGCTTTCTTCCTTTTAAGTATATCGCTACCCAGAAAGTCACTTTCATTCACTCCATTGTTTTTTATTTTTTATTTATTTAACACCATTCTGTAGCTGACTCTGTTAAATTCTGTGGAAAGAACTAGTTCTGTACTATTAATTTGCTCTCCCTTTTATATTTAATATTATATATCTTGCATGTAGCCCACTAAATGCAATTTCAGTTGATATCCTTGCCTAAAGCCATGTTGTAAATTTTCAAACCAGCTTCTTTCTTCACACCGAGCGTGGTGGTGTAACGGATAGCGTTCTGGCCTCGCATTCGGGAGGACGGCGGTTCGAATCCCCGTCCGGGCATCCAGATTTGGGTTTTCCATGGTTTCCCCAAATCACTCCAGGCGAATGCCGGGATGCTTCCTTCAAAAGGCCATGGCCGAATTCCTTCCCATTCCTTGCCCCCATCCTTTCCCGTCTCTAAAGACCACGTTGTTAAAAAGGGACGTTAAACTGTTACAAAAAAAAAAAAAAATTCTTTCTTCACAGATTTTTCCGTCCATCAGTTCACCTACCCCTTATGTTTAACTAAGCATTCTGTAATATGCAATCCTATTTGTTGCCCATCCTTTACACCTTCCGATCCCAGAATGATCTACATCTATACTCTGCAAATCACAAATACTGTGGGTGGCAGAGGGTGCTAAGCACCAATCCTAATTCAGCGCATTCCAATCCCGAACAGAATGAGGAAAGAAGGAATACATAAATGTATTAGTACGGCATCTTATTTCTCAAATCTTATCCCTCCTGTCATTGCGACCTAAATAGGTTGGCGGAAGAAGTATTCCATTGCACTCGAAATTTAAAGAAGTATTTCGTTGCAATCGTAAATTAAAGATTTTCGCATATTCTCCAACAAATTCAAACGAATCATCTGTCCGCCAAACAATCCCAGCCCAACCCGCGTATCAGCTCTGTGACACTTACGTAAGGACTGTAACTAACAGTCACAAATCGAGCGGCTCACCTCTGTACTTTTTCTAACGTGTCAATCAATCCCTTGCGATACGGATCCCAAATTCCACAACACTATTCCAAATGCAGACACATTAGTGTTTTCTACGCTGTTTCCTTTGTATGAGCATTACAACTTTTCAAAATATGGCCTATAAATTGTAGTTTGGAATTAGCTTTGCCTATGACAGAAGTTATCTGCAAGTCCCATTTCATGTTGCTTTGTACTGTTATGCCTAGATACTTCAGGGAATCTACCGTGTCAACAACTGAATTGTTAACTTTGTATTCGTGAGCAAATGGGGTCTTTTTATTACTTATTTGCATTGCCTTGCACTTTTTGCAGTTAAGTGTAAGCTGCCATTTATGGTACCATTCCGAAATAACATCCAGATTGTGCTGAATTTCTAAGCAATCGTCAGAGCACCTCACTTCCCTGTAAATAAGTGCACCATCAGCAAAAATTCGCATCCTGCTATTAACGTTGTCACAGAGATCGTTTATAAAAATTAAGAAAAGAAGTGTTCCTATTACACTTCCTTGAGGAACGCCCGAAGTAACATCCAGCTTAGAAGAGGCTTCCCCGTCAACAACAACATACTGTGACCGACCAGTTAGAAAATCGCGTATCCATTCGCAAATCTGATCAGATATAACTTACGCTCGAATCTTCGCTAAAAGTCGGTTGTGTGGTACAGATTCAAAAGCTTTCTGAAAATCCAAGAAAATAGCATCAACTTGTGATCCTGCTGATTACTTCTGAATGGTCTCTTAAAACAGTTAAATATCTCGCCCATTCTACAATCCTCACCTTCATGTATAGTTGTCTGAATACTTTCCATTCTTCTCAGTTTTTGAATAGAGCCATAGAAATTTCTAGACCTCATCAGCAGTCCCCTGTGCCAATAAAATTCTTTATAAACCCATCTTTTGCTTCCCTCTTTACTAGAATTAATTCCTTGTTTAGTTGTTCCAAGTGTTTCCTACTACCTTGTCGTCATTAACTCTGTTGTATTGTTTTCTTACCATGCTCTCTAGCGTGCTAACTTCCCTATTACGGTATTTAGTTTTCATACTTCTCATTGTTTTCTTTTTTGGAATAAACATTCTTCCCCTTTTTTATTATTACTTTGAACTGCTCCATATCGACTCCACTGTACTTGTGCCTTTCTTCCATGTAATAAATTTTCCTTAGAATATCTCTTCAGTCCAGAAATATGTTCCTACATGTGTGTTGGTCACATGTCTAATGAACCCTTTAATATCCATCAGAACTGCTTCAGTTACCTAAGACACCAGAAAGTTATCACCAGGTTTAATTAGGATGATACCTAAGATGTTTGGTTCCTTTCTGCTCTGCTCTAATCCCTCCTTCCCTTGCTAAAGTAATATCTGTTACCTTATTATTATTTTTAAATCATCCTATTTGACACTTGATAAATTTAAATCCTCACCAATAATGACCACTCTACACTCTGAATTCTGAATGTGTATTTAGTTACTCCCCAATTCATCCACTGTGATAGGCAGCTAATGCCCTATTTTTCTTTTCTAATTCCCCAGAAATTCGCATCTAGTAACTTGCGGCTGTATTCTATAAACACCAGTGAACTGTGGTAGTCTTTGCAGACTAATGTATATACCTCTTGGCAATGGCTCCTCTATTTCTGCATTACAGTGTATACCTGTCAGGGCAAAGCTGGTTGTCCAGCATTCCTTCCATTAACAGAGATTCTGCCCCTATAACTACTTGTGGTTTGTGTATATGCATTAAGTTATTCTATTACTTTGTTCATTCCTACAGTTCACATCTTGTATCTGACCTTTTTATCATTTTTTATTTTTCCATTCATGCATGTATTCATTTGGTCACCTATTTTTATCCCCTCATTCGCAGCCTCTAACATAAAAAAGCACTGTCTTGACCCCATTATAACTGGAATTGGCTTCCTTGCAGCTTTGGCTAACAACTTAAAGTACCCGCCTACTGCTTCTGTAGCTTGTGAAATCCCACCTACCAATCACGTCTACAGGCACAACTCACAAGTCAGAAGTACCACCTTTCAAAAGCAGCACCTCCATCTCCACATTTACCTTCGTCATAGAGTGATTCAACTGTGGCCAGTCATGGCAAATTAAGAACTGTATGAGTTCCATCCTGGAAAGTTGTGTCTCCTTCGCCACCTTCCTCAGATCACTCTAAATACTGTAACTCACATTTCTATCAATACTGTTCCTCATACATAAATCATTACTCTATCAAACTTAGTGAAAATCTTACAAAGGATACTTATATGTGACTTAATTCGTCACTTGGTTTTAAAGAAACTTGTGAACTGGTAGCCTGTGCCTGAATGATTTTGTAAAAGAGGACTTATACTTCTGTCATGTCTACCACCTGGCAACAGAACCATTTTCTTCCATTCCCCCCAACCTCCTTACATGCATCTATTCCCAAAGGCCTGTTCCACCTTACCTACTCCTATGCTCTTTCAATACTGACTCTGTAACAGGTCACAATTTCTAAATTGTCTGTCTGCTTCATTCTGATTGCTATGACCTGATATCAGCTTCCAATTAACCTTTTTCACCCTCCCCTTTGAACCCAAAATCTTTCCTTTCTGCCTCTACAGGTTGAGCCTGGAGGAGATTTATCATTTTATCCTTCTCCCTGATCTTTTCATGCTGACCCCAAAGTTTCCTGTCTCTAAACCATTGGGATACATGGCGAGACAGTATTAAGTCATGTATATTATGTGTAAAGCTTAAAGTCGACACGAAGCATTGTTAAGCTCAGAGACACGCGGCGCAAAAATCTGGAACGGGTCACCGAAGAAATCAGTTGCTAGTTTGGCTGCTGCCGTAGTTTGCTTTAAGTTGGCTGCGCGCCCCGTATTATGGTAGAGAAGATGTAAAAGCAACAAAATGATATCTGCAAATCACTAAATGAAAGTGCTTCATGACGATTGACAAGCAGAGAGGACGGCGGAGTTGTGACACAGTGTATAGACTTAGTAAACGAAAGCATGGTCAGAACCTGCATTTAGAAGAGATGAGGTGCCACATAGCCTTCATCCCGGTCAAAATGAATAAGTAGACTTATTGGTGGTGGCAGATATGTATATGCAACATTAACATTGTTGTAGGCCATGTTCCACAGTTGTTGCATAAATATTTTTGAATAAAAATCCGTCTTCTAACAACTGTTTTTATTTTTAACTTTCATCTTATGTATATGCAAGTTTGTGAAGTAAATCTGAAGTGAATTTAAAGGCAACCTTATTACTTAATAGAAATCGAACCTGCAATCTAGAAACAATCAAACATAGCATTATCGCCAACCACACCTACTCATTATCGCTCGCTTGCCCGCCAGCACATGTGTTAGTGTGGGCAAGCCAACTAAATCGACACAGAGAGTATCATTTAGTTCCTGTTTTCCCTGTCCACTACATACCCAGTAAAACCACTTCTGATCCTCAATTTAATCAATATCTGCCATGATCCTGCATTAGGCACCACACTTTCCAAGCATGTTTCCCCCCCCCCAAACGCTCCTTGTACCTTCTGAATGAATCTTAAATATTAAAAATGTTTCTCTATATTGTCTTAAAATTAACTGATAGACTAGTCTATTAAACATTATATGAGCGTAACTGATTTTTTGTTTATTTAATATTAGATTGAAGCTGAACTTCTCAGTTGCTTTATTATATGTTAACTAGATAAATATGTATTTTAAAAGATAATAAATATAAAAGATCAGTATTGTATAGTCCTAATCTGATAGTATTAATCATTTATTTAAGACTAATACTTTTTCTCACTAGCAATCATCTTGATGATTTAGAAACAAATAACAATCTGTTATATTTATGACAGAACCGGCCAATAAATATATTTACACTTATGAATTCCAAAGTTGAACACACTTTCTAATTTTAAAGATTAATACTGATATGGTCCTAATGTGAACAACTGTAACCAGTTATTTACGAGTATAATATATATATATATATAGTAAAGAGGAAATAATAGGAGCTAAGTAGTGAATGGATTTACAAATAAAAAATAATAAAAAAAAGGATAGCTTAATGAACCACCACTTACCTTAGATGATGGTTTGGTGGGGTGAACACACACAAAAGCACAAGAACAGGAAAAACAATTAATATTTGGGGACTTTGCCCTTCATTGACAGGATAACATCATGGAGGGAGGGTGGTGCATGGGACGGTCTCACAGAATGGCAGAATGTGAGACCATCTCCTGCACTGCCCTCCTTATGTGATGTTCTCCTGTTGATGAAGGGTCAAGTCCCAAAATATTCATTGCTTTTCCTGTACTTCTGCTATTTTTGTGTGTTCACCCCACAAAACTATCATCTAAGTTAAGTGGTAACTCATTTCCGTATCCTAATTTAATTCCTTTTCATTGCTTAGTGCCTTTGATTCCATATATATATTCACCATTCTCCAAAAAATACTACCCAATGCCCCACACATATGTTTTAGCTGACCACCAAATATAAAAAATATCTTTGTTCACCCAGTAATTCCCCCAACTACCACAGGGATCATTCCCGTGCAACAGACCCCATTGTAAAACATGCAGTATGCATCCAGCCACTACCACTTACTCCAATCCTACCACAGGTGAAACATTCCCCATAATTGCTTATGCTACTTGCATGACAACACACCTCATATATCAACTTACATGCCTCCATTGCTCCAGCTCATATATAGGCCTCACTACTGTAATGGTCCAAATTACATTTTTGTATTTTTTATGAATTTATTGATTATTAGCGGGGGCTGGGAGGAAGTCTGCTGGAGATTTTCCCTAAGGGTCGAACGGTTGTTCGCGGCTTAGCGGCATCCTTTGTCGGCGGGAGCAGGGTCGCTCTCTACCTGCGCGTAGGAATTTGCCGAGACCTGCTCAGAAAACATTCATTCTGTTCTGGAGCACTAAACGTGCTAGACGCATTTTCTACTGACTGCCCAGTAGGAGTGTTAAAAAGTTTTTTTGTTGCTTGCATGCAGCATGAACCATACTAACGAGCAGCTGATGGGTTAAGCTTGGTTTCTACCTGTGCTTAATAGTGATACTTACTGTATCAATTTGGCAAAGAGACACGAAGAGACCTGTGGCCGCTTCCTGTATTCTACAAGAAACGGTAAATCTCAACTGAAATATCACGAACAATGAGGAATAGGGAAACCGTAACACGCCCTTAAAGATAATTTAATAATGCAAATGCAATCAGTGCTTTGGTGTTGCGTTATTAGCTGGCCGGCCTAATCATATTTAATTCATTTTGGACTGAATTTTTAACATTTTCAATTTTATCTTCTAGTGTTTCCTCTAATCGCAGCCATCCAGTTCTTTATGTGGTGGGTTAATTTCACTTTCCTTTGTTAATATATATATATATATATGAGACAGACTCCAACATCACCCATCTCCCATAATGTTCTCCTGTTGGTAAAGGGCTCGTCCTGAAAATGTCTTTATCATATGTGTTTTTTTTTTTCTTTTCTGTGTGTTCGCGCCCCACATCCATCACCTAAAGTCCATTTCCCTGTCCTAATTTAATTCCTTTTCACTACTTAGCGCCTTTGATTTCATATATATATATATATATATATAAAACTAAGGAAGGATAGGGAAATATGACCCAAAACTTACCAAGATGAAGGTGGCTGGGACTTTACAGAAGATTCTATCAGATTGTATACAGATCTTAGCAACACAAGTACAAAAACATCTGGGCAAGCTTTCTGCACTTGCAAAAAGTTACCTGGCTATGGGTCTACCCCTACCTCACCAACATCCCAATCATCCACAACACACTCCTACAGCTCCCTTGATTTCCAAAACCCCTTTTCTTGCCCACATTTTCAATCTCCCCCACCCAACCCCTCTACCACCCACACCAAAAGCCGCCACTCTACCTCCTGCTAAACCACAGCAGTCTGTGGTGAACCTTTCATCATCTCCGTTAACAGAATCTCAACTCTCTGTTCTCTCGAAGGGATTGTCATTTTCCCCAACCCCGAAGTTTGACCCTGCTGATTTGGTCCGGGACTCTTTAGCTTTCTGTCGCACTCTCCAGTGGCGTTACCACTTTGCCACCCGGAATGGTAATGACTTTCAGCATGATGAGATTGAGCCCTGCCTAGAGCGTTTCAAACCTCCATCCAAACTAGATCCTCCTCTCCTTCCTCAACACCATCCACTCCTTATGTTCCAGGAATTCCTCACATTCAACCTGTCCTCAAAATCTTTTCTCAACTTCATTTCCCACTCCAACAACCTCAGTATTAACAAAACCCGTGCCATGAGAGAACTGTCTAAGAACAGGAACATCATTATTCTCCCAGCTGCCAAAGGCTCAATGACCGTAGTCATGGACCGCTGTGACTATGAGGCCGAAGCTTTGAGACAGCTCTCTGACACCAACACATACCTTCCACACCCTTCAGATCTTACAACCTCAATATGCCAAGAAGTACGCACTCTCCTTGACCTCCAAGGCCCCTTACAAGGACTTTCCCCCAACTCTTTGTCCCTCCTTACCCCGCAGAACCCCCGTACCCCACCTTTTACCTTCTTCCCAAGATCCACAAAACTGGAAATCCGGGAAGACCTATAGTTGCGGCTTATGGGTCTCCTACAGAACGGATTTCAGCTTTTGTGGATCAGCACCTCCAGCCTTTTGTACAGGACCTTATTAAAGACACCCCTCACTTCATTGAACGACTTTCCACAGTCCCCACTCCTCTACCACCTGACTCCTTCCTTGTCTCCATTGATGTCTCTTCCCTTTACACCAACATCCCTCAAGAACAGGGCCTCAGCGCCATGGAACACTTCCTGGAAATGTGACCTCACGACAGCCTCCCCAAGACATCCTTCCTCATTTCCTTGGCTAACCTCATCCTGTCTAACAACTACTTTTCCTTTAACTCACAAATTTACAACCAGATACGTGGTACTGCAATGGGCACCCGCATGGCACCATCCTATGCAAACCATTTCTTGGGCCGTCTGCAACAATGATTCCTCAACAATCTTCCCATTAAACCTCTTGTGTGGTTCAGACATGACATCTTTATGATCTGGACCCACGATGAGCATCATCTAATAGACTTCCTCAACTCCCTAAACAACCACTCCATCAACTTTACTTGGACGTACTCCCATACTCATGTTACCTTTCTTGATGTTGACGTTTCCTTGCATAACGGGCGCCTACATGCCTCTGTTCATATCAAACCTACTATTCTGCAGCAATATCTTCATTTCAACAGTTGTCATCCCTTACACATCAATCGTTCCCTTCCTTACAGTCTGGCCCTCCGTGGCAGGCGAATCTGCTCTGATGAACAATCTCTTTCCCAATACACAGAAAACCTGTCTGGAGCTCTCATCTCTCGTACCTACCCTCCTGACTTAGTACACAAACAAATCTCCTGTGCCATAGCCCTTCCTTTACACAGTCACTCCAAGTCAGTACCCCTTGATACTAACCGCAGCCCCGCCTTCATCACTCAGTTCTTACCTGGTCTCGAGTCCATTAACCTAATCCTTCGCCGTGGACATGATTTCCTACGTTCCTTCCCCGGGATGCGCACCATTCTCCATAAAATTCTACCCACTGCCCCTCGCACATGTTTTAGCAGACCATCAAATTTAAGAAATATCTTGGTTCACAAGTTACTCACCAATTAATTCCCCCAGACTGCCACAGGGTTCATTCCCGTGCAATAGACCCCGTTGTAAAACATGCAGCATGCACCCAGCCACTAACACTTACTCCAATCCTACCACAGGTGAAACATTCCCTATCATTGGTCATGCTACTTGCATGACAACACACCTCATATACCAACTGACATGCCTCCATTGCTCCAGTTCATATATAGGCCTCACAACCAATTCCCTAGCTATCAGAATGAATGGCCACAGACAGACAGTTTATACTAACAATGAGGCCCATCCAGTTGCAAAACATGCCAGTTCCCACAAAATCAATAATTTGAACATCTGTTTTTCAGTTAGGACAATCAGAGTTTTCCCTAACAACACGACCCCCTCTGAAATTCGTAGATGGGAACTAGCCTACCAGAATATCCTTGACACCAGACATCCTCCTGGCCTCAATCTCCAATAAACTCTGCCCACTAGACCCAGTACTTATTATCTATACCATTTAAATTTTTTGTATTTCTGTATTTACTATTATCCATGCTATTTACATTTATTTTACTTTTCACTTATAGTTATATATATATATCCCCACCCAGTTATTATTCACCTCTTTCAATAAACATATCGTCATCAGTATCGATTATCGATCTAATATTTGAGCTTACTTCCCCCCCCCCCTTTTTCCACCTAAACTACCATCCACGCCTGAGACACCATTCACCAGTCGGCCGTCTATGTGTACATATGTGACGCCGCCTGGTCTGCACGTTTAAGGCTGCTGTAGGCCGAAATATTGCGCTTCTCTTGTGTTTGTTTTTTGTTCGTCGTCCCAGCCGCCTTCATCTGTGGTGGGTCATATTTCCCTATCCTTCCTTAGTTTTATTGCCTTAAAGCTTTTTCCTGCTCATTGTTGTTATATATATATACATACACACACACACACACTACTGGTTTGTTATATTAATAGTTTAGAACTATTTAAATAATGAACTGTTATATTTCAAACAGAATAGAACCTGTAATATGTGATAATTTGACAATTGGCGTTCAAAATATTAATTTACTTAGTTAAATCAGAATTTAAAGTGGTCAAATAACTTAACCACATAGTTTGTCTATGATATACTGTATTTAAACTAGCTACCATGCTTTCAGCCAGTTCCGAGTCAATAAAGCTTGCAATAATAAAATGAGGACTAATCAACAATAGGAGAATTCAAAAGTACTATTTTAAAATGTAAATATGGATATTTTGTCACGAAAACAATAATCATAACTATTTAGTTGATGTTTTAAAGTTTAAAACTATTTTAATCAAATATACAGTGATGAAATAAATCCCAGTTCAGTGTACAGCAGTCATTCATAACCAAATTTGGACCTGTCAGTTAAGAAGAACCAAATATTATTCAGTCCAGTCATCTACATTTTGGTTTTTCAAAATCTCTCCCGTCATATGCCTTTTTTTTTAATTCATAAAGACCATAGCTAGTTTTCTTCCCACTCCTTGCCCACAATCCACTCCCAGCTCCAATGACTTTAATGGTGAATGGTAAAGCCATGTGAAGGAATTAAAAAAGTTGGATAATTGGCCTTTATTTACCAATATCAAAGAAATTCAAGTTGTTTGCTGGGACTAGAGTGGACAGAATTGGTCTACATCCAACAATTTAGTAAAATTCTCAACAGTCAAGTATTGTTTCTTATTATATGCCACCATTTCATTCTTCGTGGATAACCAAGCTGTAAGACGGGAGTGTTTGGTGTGGGAGGGGTGGAAACTATTGAAGTGGAGGTATGATCAATGTATTACTAGACAATGGGACTTCCATACCTCTGTTCACATCAAACCTACAAATCTACAACAATACCATCACTTCAACAGCTACCATTTCTCCCATACCAGATGTTCCCTTCCTTTCAGCTTCACCATCTGTGACAGGCACATCTATTCTGATGAATAATCTCTTTCCAGATACACCCAAAACCTGATTCAAGCTCTCACCCCCTACAGCTTCACTCCTGATTGGGTACAAAAACATATCTCTCATGTTAGAACCCATCCTCCAAACTATTACTACCATCTTAATCTACTACTATTAAAACTAAAACATCCAACAAAATTATGTCTCCAGAATTATCAATTCTTTCCCCTCTCCACCACTACCCCAAGTGTCCAGGACATGCTACCTTACTAAGCGGGCGATGAGATCACATCTGACAGCACAAATTGTCTCATCTACTTGCAAGAACAAGGTTCAGCACCAAAGTAATGTTATGTAATGTTGTTCATCTTTTTTGTGTTCATCACCTATGGTAAGTGTTGGGTTTTATTTCCTTATCATTCCTTATATACATACATAAAAAACTTAACTTAGTCCACAACTTGAAGGTTGGTTGGATCCTCCCAAAGGAGGCATACTAAGACATTGTGTCAGAGGTAGGACGGCCAGTTCCTTTCCTCTGGGACCTACAGTTTAACGTGGAATCCGAACCACGGAGCGTCCTGGCATAGCTCATATGATTAAACACTCAAAATTCCTGTGCCTGCCGTGAATTGTGCCCGGGGCAGAAACAGCTAGCATTTTGAAAGCAAGCGCCTTAGCCACTGAGCTACCAGAACGCTCATCATATACATACATACACCTTTTATAATTAAATAACAGCATTATCTAATATGCACTTCATTATAACTTTTCATCTTGGGATTGAGAATTCTTATTTCACAGTATTAACATGTCTTTCTGCAAATAGTTGTAGCTTGTGTCTTGAAATATTTATCACTGTCTGCTGTTTACAGTAGAATTACATGTATTTTTTATGTTATCATAAATAATTAATAACAAGGAATTAAAGGAAATACAATTGTGTTATATAAACACAGTTATAATTTGTTATTGAGGTTACTTACTTCTAGCATGTGGTCTGAATCGTCCAAGCATCCGAGGTATCAGACTTACTATTAAGCTGAACAAAGGCACAAATGAAACAGAATAGTTTGAACCTGTTGTGCTGACTTTGTTGTTGTTTGTGCCACCACTGCCTGAACCAACTCTTCGACCTGTGGAACAAATATTATATTCAACAATTTTTCAGGGAGAGATTTGTTCACCCCGTAGTCCATAACTGTTAGAAGACAACTGAGCAAATTTAATGTTAAATTGGTTATTTATTGAATACCGTAAAAAATTATGTATATTTTTTCATGTAGAATGAGTATTTCGTATCAGGTCCATAAGAGATTGCATTCTAACCTGAGTGATCGCATGATCTTTCATGGGAGGTCATTTTTGTTTGTTGATATATGCTGTTTGGCTGGGGTTTTTTTTATGGATGAGTGGGGGATTGATTCAACATTTAGAACTGGATATGTCCTCTTCAACACACAGTTGTAGCTAATTCACTGGCAATGTAGTGTACTTTTCTCATTTATTAATTATTTGCTTCTTTTATGTTCTATTTCTTTTCAGTGATGAGCTTCCATATCCTGAATACATCTTGATTTGTATGTTGAAAATCGTTTTCTGTAAATTTAAATTCATGACCTAGGCTTTGTTTTAAATAAAATGCCATTTGTTTTGATTTGCCATACTCGCGTCTAATATCTATCAGCGTGAATAGTTGCAGGTACAAAGTAAACAACCAAAATCTTCACCATCCATTTGCTGGCATGTTATTTCCCACAACTGCAGTAAGTTGATATTTAGAAAATTTGAGTCATTCTAGAATAAATCCACTGGTAGGTTATTTGCAGCACTCCGTTGTGAGACATTCCTGTGCTTCAGTCCTCGATAATTCCTTGCCTTGCCCAAACCTTATATTTAGTAAAAACATTAATTATGGAACTTTTCTAATTATTATGATGCAACATTTTCTATGGGTTTTTCCTTCCACTTTTTAGTTTTTACTTCATACCACTGTTTTCTCTTATCCCCTCCATTTGTAAACGGTGATCTTGGTTAAGTAAGATTGCACTGTGTCACACTCACTCATTTACTTTAATTGTAATGGATCATAATTTCCCTGCATACCTACTTTCCCCATTTCATAAGGGAGCATCCATATACCAAGTAGCTCCATTTTGGCCTGCTGTGAATCCCCCCCCCCCCCCACACACACATATCATGTAGCTTTCTTTTCCTATTGACTCCAGAAGACGTTTTGTGCTGTTTTCTCTTGTCAGACTATTATAAATTACATACGGATATAATTAAATGATGGAAATAAATATTTAGATGCCATTGTATGTTGTGTAACTCATTTTAACTGTGACAAATAATATGAATGAAAAGCCACGTGGCCTGGATCAGAATCCCCTCTCCCCCCACATAGCCCAGCGTAGCTTTCCGGTCAACCTCCCCCCCCCCCCCCAGACCGAGCCAAGTAGTTTATGCACGCTCCCTAATTTCTTTAAATTATTTTGATGCAATTTCACCATCCACCTATTCTTGCCCTACATGAACTTCAATTTTTTAACTCTTCCATCATTTCTGGTAAATGGTTGATTTCCCATATTCCAGTCATTGCCTTCTTTACTAACAAAACAAAATTGTTCCAATGATGGTAGTAATGGAACAGGAAACAATGCTACATGACCAATATGGATCATAACAATGACAGTGACCGTAAACTTAGTTCTACTAATGCTGAAGGCAAAGTGGCCACAATAATAAAGAAATGGAATAAATGCAACATTTAAACATTATGTGGGTGACCTCTTGACTATGTGAGGGTATATGAGACTGTAACCTACCATGGTGAAATGGCAATAGGCACTGTGTTAAAGAAGAATATCAGTGGGAACTGTATAGGGAAAAAAATAATAATTTTAGAAGAGAACTGTGGAGTAATAAAAGTGGAAATTACAATCAAATGTATTATTGTGTATTGTGGGTAGGGGGTGTGTCATGTCAAGAATATGTTGTTTACTCAATACCTACCTATAAAATTCAAACAGTGTAGTTTTCTCGGGGAAAATTATGATGGTCTTAATTATAAATCAGTTACACGTCACTTACTACAGATGAAGGCAGGAGGGCGAGATGAACACGTAAAAAAAAAAAAAATTACACAATATTTCAACACAAGTCTTAGTCATGAGAGAGGCGAGACATATGGCAGGGGGAAAGATGTGGTCACATCCCAACCCGCCACATGTCATGTGGCGGGTCCTGCCTTCATCTGTGGTAAGTGACAAGTATCTGTTTATTTTTCCCTATCCTATCTTACTTTCAGTGCCTCGCAGCAGTTTCTTTGTTTCCATTATCCAATTATAAATCAGTTATTAAGGTTTCTAGAGTTGGGGAAAATGGCATGGACCACAGTGAATGGCCTAGGTTTTTGTTGTGAACCATTTTTGACCACTCATTTATGGTGGGCTCTTTGTGTTTAGCTGGTGCAGTCTTTTCAGGTGTGGTCAATATGAGTTTGATTGTTTATGATGTGGGTCATGATGCATTGTATTTATTTGATACTAAGCAGTCTGCCGAAGGATATTCAGTTCATACTGGAACGGGTTTGGGGCAAGAAAATTATATTCACAATGAAGGGTCCATTTTATAATTTTGAGATCAATAAAGAAATTTATAACTAATATTGGACTGTGGTTGTACATAGTGCTGAGTGGTTATTAAAGTGAGTCATACATAGCACAAAAAATTTGTTTGTAGACTATGTTCTGTTGCAAGTGCTTTTCTGAGATTGTGGGAGTATTGGGCTAGACACTTTTGTTCTGAATATGGCTTGGCTGTATTGAATGATCCATTTAATGTAGAAAGCATCAGAGCTTTCAGAGTGAAGCTATTGTGGTGTCTTGATGTATGCGGAAGTATGTAGCAAGCATGTGAACCCTCATCCCTTTTCACCATCTATTCCTAATCCAGTTTGCAATAATATTCATTGATTCATAGAGTAGCTGTCACCAAAGGTGCTAATTTTGTTACTGTGTGTCTCGTATACCCTTGCTAGTGTGCCAATATAATATACATCCTCATTTTAAATTTTTATATTTTCATAAATTCTTTGTGTATTTTCTAAGTCTTTGCAGTTACTAGACGACCCGTGCGAAAATTTCACGAATAAAATGCGATGAATAGTGAGGTTGAATATAATGTCACCAAGTTCAGTCATTACTCTTCATACTCCTACTTCATTAATCGATTTTGGTTAGAAATCCAGGGAGATAAATGGCTCGAAACACAAAAAACGTATTTTAGAAATATTGACATTTTTGCGCTTTATGGGTCGAATTACGAAAAATTCCTTTCTTAGAATATAATGTTACCACGGTGGGAACCTTAGTCTTTAATACGATATGTCATTTATCTATATCGATTAGATATCAAGGGAAACATAAGACTCGTGACACAGAAATACGTTGTAGAACAATTTATACTTTTTCCCTTTAATAGTTGAATTCCAAACACTTCTTTCTTAAAATATGATATCAGCAAAGCTGAGACATTATTCCTCACAATCGTACCTGATTTATCGATTTTGGATAGATATCAAGGGAGATAAGTGGCTCGAGACACAAAAAACGCATTTTAGAAAAATTTAATTTTTGTGCCTTTTATGGGTCGAATTACGAAAAATTCCTTTCTTAAAATATAATGTTACCACAGCGGAGACCTTATTCTTTAATATGATACCTCATTTATCTATATCGATTAGATATCAAGGGAGATAAATCACTCGTGACACAAAAATCGGTTATAGAAAAATTTATACTTTTTTCCTTTAAGGGTTGAATTCCAAAAACATTCTTTCTTAAAATATGATGTCACAAAGCTGAGACATTACTCCTCATAATTCTACCTTATTTATCGATTTTGGTTAGATATCCAGGGAGATAAATGGCTCGAGATACAAAAAACGCATTTTAGAAAAAGTGACATTTTTGCCCTATAAGGGTCGAATTACGAAAAATTCCTTTCTTAAAATATAATGTACCATGGCGGAGCCCTTATTCTTTAATATGATACCTCATTTATCTATATCGGTTAGATATTAAGGGAGATAAATCGCTCGTGACACAAAAACGCATTGCAAAAATATTGATACTTTTGCCCTTTAAGGGTCGAATTCCGAAAACTTTCTGGTTTAATATATGACGTCACTAAAGCGGAGATCTTAATCTTTAAAACGATACTTCATAAAACGGTTTCAGATAGGTATCCAGGGAGATAACTGATTCGTAACACAGAAAACAGCATTTTAGAAAAAATTACATTTTTGCCCTTTAAGGGTCGAATTCCGGAAACTTTCTTGCTTAAAATACGATTTAACCAAAGTAGAGACCATAAGCTTTAAAATGACACCTCATTCATTGATTTCGGTTAAGTATGAAGGAAGATATAGGCTTGTGACAAAAAAATACCTTATAGAAATAATATATATGATAGGGTCAGAACCGCATACAGGGCAGAAAGGGGGGTGGCGGCGGAGGGGAAATTGGAGCACTTGTCCTGGGTGACAAAATGATGATTGAATTTTTAGATCTGCTACTGTGTAGGTCTACTTGTTCATGTGGCACAATATTGCTACCATTTGCATCTTTAAATTCTAGATTAATTGAAGCTTTTCTCCCTTGAGATTCCTTTCTGGATGCCGTATTTATTCTTTTACTTATAATATATACAAAATTTATCATTTATTGTTGGTACTGGTGTCTGGCATATAATTTTGATTGCAGCTAATTTGGTTGTCGCTTAGTTTTTTTCTACAGTTGCTTATCCAAAGATTATTAGAGCTTCACTTTTTGTCCAACTGTTGCAGGCCTCTAGTCTGTAAATGGAATCTGTTGCAGGCTTCAAATTTGCACATGTGTTTTATGGACCCAAAACCAGACTCTTTCTTTCCTCAATTCAGTATGTGGGGTGTCATTGTTAAAGCTCATTATGTAGAGGACTGAATTACTTTTTCAATATTTTGCATTAGAAAATATATATTTGAGTGTCCATCAAAGTTGAATTTTTTTGTTACCTGGACATTGTTGCCTATGAACTAGAAGTTTATCATTATTATTAAAAACATTGGGTATTAAAAGAACAAATACTGAAAATAGTTACATGTAATATAGTTTTAAGTTTTTGTTCTGTGGTTACTTTGCCATATATACTGAAGACCCAAAGAAACTGGTATAGGCATGCATATGCAAACACAGATATAAGTAAACACTCAGAATACAGCGTTGTGGTCGGCAATGTCTATATAAGACAACAGGGTGTCTGGCACAGGTGTTAGATCGGTTACTGCTGCTACAATGGCAGGGTATCACGATTTAAGTGAGTTTGAATGTGGTGTTGTAGATGGAACACAGCATCTCCAAGGTGGCAATGAGGTGGGTATTTTCCCGTACGACCGTTTGACAAGTGCGCCGTGAATATTGGGAATATGATAAAACATCAAATCTCCGACATCTCTGTGGCCAGAAGCAGATCCTGCAAGAACGGGACCAACGACGACTGAAGAGAATCGTTCAACATGATTCATTGGAAGACAGGAGGAGGGTGAAGAGTGTCGTGGGAGTGTACAACTCATATATTGGTGTAAGAATTAAAAGTAATGCATGGAAGGAAAAAGATGACCATGTCCACACAAGCTGGCACTCGACTTCAGGCACAAGGTTGTAGCAAGATTCTCTTTTTTGGTTAAGGGTGTCAGGGATTGGAATAAGATAGCAAGAGAAATTATGAATAATTTGCCAAAGACGCTGAAGGAATTTAAAGCTAAAATTTGCAGAAGGCAAAATGTAGGTAGATGCAGGAAAGGGGGAAGATGGGTGTGTAGGGAAGTTGCCACCGGATCGTGCGCTCCATCGCAATTTAATTAAATGTTATTACATTGTATAACGTAACTGAAGTGCAACCCTTCTGCAAATTGCTGCAGATTTCAGTGCTGGGTCATCAACAAGTGTCAGCATACGAACCATTCAACGAAACATCATCAATATGGGCTATTGGAGCTGAAGGCCCACTCATGCACCCTTTCTGAGTGCACGACACAAAGCTTTACGCCTCACCTGGGCCCGCCAACACCAATATTGGACTGCTGATGATTGGAAACATGTTGCTTGGTCTGACGAGCGGATGGACGGGTTCGGGCATGGAGACAACCTCATGAATACATGGACCCTGCATGTCAGCAGGGGACTATTCGAGCTGGTGGAGGCTCTGTAATTGTGTGGGGCGTGTGCAGTTGGAATGACATGGGACCCCTAATATGTCTAGATGTGAATTTGACAGGTGACACATACGTATGCATCCTGGCTGATAACCTGCATCCATTCATGTCCATTGTGAATTCCAACGAGTTTGGGCAATTCCAGCAGGACAATGTTACACCCCACATGTCCAGAATTGCTACAGAGTGGCTCCAGTAACACTCTTCTGAGTTAAACACCTCCACAGACATGAACATTATTCTGCATATCTGGGATGCCTTGCAACGTGCCATTCAGAAGAGATCTCCAACCCCTCGTACTCTTAAGTATTTATGGACAGCCCTGCAGGATGCATGATGTCAATTCCCTCCAGCAATACTTCAGACCTTAATCTATTCCATGTCATGTCGTGTTGTGGCACTTCTATGTACTCGCGGGTGCCCTGCACGATATTAGGCAGGTGTACCAGTTTCTTTGGCTCTTCAGTGTATTAATCCTATTTTAATGATAGTGCTTCTATCTTAGAGTTCATTGAATCCTCATGGATGGAATGGATAACCTACATTAAATTTAAGTGGTTTTTAATGATTATTACATTGTTATGCAAGATAGTGCTGCATTGGTTATGGGATTTGAAGTTCAATTCCTAACCTGAAATGTGTATAACATTAATTTTTGTACCAGGAGACTGTTGTCTTATAAACCACATCTATATCCTTGAAGGTCATTAGAATAAGGAACCCTGATTGTGCACTTGAGTTGTCACTTGTGTTTCCATTTCCTCTGTATCACCATTTTTTCAATAAAAATTTGTCGCATTAAAGATAACATAATGATATTAAAAATAACATAAAATAGAATCGTAGCCAAGTTTTCACAGCGATATATATGCTTTATCCAGATGAATCTGAATTTGTTCTTGAGGAAAAGCTTTAGGTGGATATCCAAGAGGACAGTGTTTCTGAACCTGTGGTCCTCAAACATGAGGTCAGTTGGTCGCAGGCATAATTTTAAAAATTTGAGCCTAACCAAATTAAAGATACCAAACAAAAAATTAAATGTATAAGTTATAAGCCAAAGTTCGAGGATATGACTGTGTTGTTACCATAATAGTCTATTCACTAAACATGTTTCCATTTGGCAGCTACAAGAGCAGTGTTGCTTTGATGATTAAATTAGTGATCATTTTATGAATGCCTTTTGTAGATATAGGTACTAAGTGACAGTAATATGTTTCGATAGCAGTGGGTAGGGTTTGTTAACAACATGCATACAGGTAGAGAATAAAATAAAAAAATAGGTCCTGTAAAAGCTAGTGGTCCGTGGAAATATTTTTGACATTTTACAAGTCTTAGGGGTTTAGAAACTCTGCATTGGATGATTGTGTGTCATATTTATTATTTTTTTCGATGTAGTTGATGGGTCAGTTTGTTTTGTTTGTGAATAAATTTAATTGTTTTTATATTGCTTGCAGTTGCAAAAATTCTTTGGTTTATGGTTCTGTTAAAAAGTACTTGCATGTGGCCGTATTGACCTGATGACAGATTTTTTTATTGGCTACGCAATCTGCCTTTCCATAGTTAACCTGGTAATCCTACTGGGTATAGGGGACCTACAGTTTAACATACAATCTGAACCATGGAAGTGTTCTGGCATGCATCACACAATACAGCAAGCTGTGCTACAGATAAATGTCAGGATATGCACCTATGAAAATCCCCACCATGACAGGGATTCAAGCCAGAGACCTTTCAGTCTCCAGTCAGTTGCCTTAACCTCTGAGCTAACAGGCCACTTGGAAGTTCTGGGTGAAGGTTACAGAGAAACATTCAGAACATTTTTGTACCAATCCGTAGTGTTTTAGAGGCAACTGTTCCATGTGATAGATTTTGTGCTGTCTTATTGTGGGAATGATTCACCATTAGTAGCAGTGGTCAGAGATGGTATGTTCTTAGAATCAAGGAACAGGGACTTTGCTTCTTTTATTAATGTTGTGTTTGTATTTGAAGTTGAATGGTTGCTTTAAGTTTTTGATCTGTTTTATTATGAAAACACTCAACTGCAGTCCTTAATAAAGGAAATTGCAATTTTGTTGTAAAATAATGTAGTGCCCCTTACACTATTTATCCTTGCAACTGGACTTTACTAGGCACTTTCTGTTAGTATTTAAAGTCTTAATGTTGAGTAAGGATTTACTTACTAGATGGTGCCGAGAGTGTGTTGGCTGCAAGAAAGCAAAGGATCAAGATGGATGTCGTGGACGCCATATTTCTCGACTATGCTCGGTGGCCATTCGTTTTCGCCTTTTATACAGCCGCGCGCGGAAGTGACCCACTCCCCTACATCTGCGCATGCCGAGTTCAAATTGTGTTGTGATGAATCATAGTACCAGTTGGGTTTTACTAAGATTTTTCCTCTAGGCAAATCACACTGAAAGTATGTTTATCGATGCACAAAGAAAGTAAAGAAGTCGAAAAACTGAATAAAATTTGTACTCTTAATTCATTGGTTGGTTGGTAACCCGAAACTCAAAAACCACGTTGAATCAGCAGCTTGATTTAATTGATATAATCGGGGGAATGCAACAGGCCTACGTTCAAATACCGCTGTCACATTCGTCTGTGCCATATTGATTAGGCGATTTCCCCGCAGTAATCTAAGCATTTTGGGATGGACTCCAGTTTCCAATTCATAAACACGTTTCAAGAACAAAATAACAGTTCAGTGATTTTGCAGGCTCATACTGCTACTAATTTCCCATCCTTCAATATATGGCTCTAGCCGTTAAAACTCTTAAATTTTAACAGACATGTAAGCAGAATTGGTACTGAAGCGCTTCCACAAAATGAGAACCGATTGGGTGGGGAAAATTTATATAGAATGTGTTTAAATGTCTTTATTGCCAAATTAAGTATGCCCGCGACTTCGTCCACGTGTAATTTGATATTTGTGCTGCTAATTCAGAGATAAACTATCAACGAAATATTGGATGGATGAGAAAAAGCAGAGGAACAGACTCCTCTCCTTACTTTACTTCGTATGTAAATGTTTTAAACACGTTTGTACACATCATTTATTTGCTCCACTCCTTGAAACTGCCAATAATTCGGAATATTTATGGTTGTGTATGACGTACAAACACACTTCAATACTGTTTACTAAGCTTCTGTATACGCAATATTTCAAGTAGATTGCTTAACTTTTATGTATATAAAATACCTAGTTTGTACGACTTAAACACACCGTTACCTTATATAAAAGGCTAATGTGGGCATCTGTTTGCAAGTAAACAACTATACACGTTTTTTTTTTTTTTTTTTTTTTTTTTTTTTTTTTTTTTTTTCACCCATTAGATTTTGACCGCCCAATAATCTATCTAGGTGGAGGAACAATTGATAATCGTTGGGAGCAAGATCGACACTGTATGGCGGATGTTCAAAAGTTCACCAGCCAAACTGTATTTCACTCCATATGTTCTTAATCGCCCGACACTGCGTCTTCAGAACCCACACTACGTTTCTGCATTTATGGTATTATCCTTTTGTTCATGAATTTCCTAACCGATAGTGTCAGTTTAAATATTTTGGGAATCTGCGTCTTCACTGTAAAGACAACTGCTTGCTTTTAGGGATGGTATGACCAATCCACATTTTATCACCGTTGACAATGTTATTGAAATAATATATCCGCTGATAATGAAGCGTCCATAAACAACGTTGCTCCATTTTGGCCTCCTGTAAACCCACCCTCCACTCACGTAGCCCGACGTGACTTTTGAGTCTAACCTCCCTCCCCCCCCCTCCCCCGTGTGGCACGTAGCTTCTTTCCCTGATTCCAGAAGTCATTTTGTTCTGTTTTCTCTTGTCAGACTATCGTAAATTACGTACGGAGATAATTAGATGGCGGAGATAAATTTTCGCGTGTTCTGTACCTTATTTTAACTGTGGCAAATAATATGAATGAAGAGCTACGTGGCTTCGCTGGAAAACCTTTCCCTCTCCCCCCCCCCTTACGTTACCAAGCGTAGCTTTCCAGCCAACCCATCCCCTCCCTAAACCGAGCCAACATTGAAGCATTAATTTCAAACACTATGTGCACCATAACGGTTCAAGTTCAGTGCAAAAAATTAAAATATGTTGCCTTTTATTTTGTTGTTCACTTACTTGCTGCACAAATAGAATTGTCATTTTAAAAAAAAAATGACGTTTCCTACAACGTTTAGAAGTGTAACAATGGATCCAGCGAGTAAAAAATGATAAGAGATCTGAGTAAAGGAAGATATAATAAAAGGCCGAGCAACTTTCCGATGATTGATACAGAATTTCAAGGGTTTCCGGGAGAAGTAAAAATAGAAAGATTATAACATCTTAACCTAAGAAGGAAACAGCAAAGTAGAAGGATGGAAAGCTATAAGAAGTTGAGGGGAAAAAACAATAACCTCGAGATTAATGCACAGGATTACTTTTCGTGGTCCCTGTATGGCCAAAATCGAAGAGAGAAAAAGACGTTATCTCTCCATTTTGGTTTGCATGACGGTCTTCAAGACCAATGAAAACATGCCCGCTCCACACATAAAACGTCACCTTGATGAGATAGACGTGTTAAGTTCGGGCCTACACGTACCGCACCGACAGTCGGCCGAGTGACAGCTCGCTTCCCTCGCGCCCACACTTGTCCGTAGCTTGTCCGTGTGACAGATTTGTTCCTAATGGGTCTTCTTTAACGTTTTCACATGGTTCTTCAAAAATTTCCGTTAAAGTGAGTTGCGGTTCACAGCTAGGTTTGCCAACATTGCTTTATTATATTGTACTTTATTTTGCGCAGGCGTACATTATAACCTTTGAAAGTAATAAAGTACGTTAAAATATTATTTTTACCTTACTCACTTTATCACCTCGCTAGTTGATCTTTTACTTACAAAAAATAGCAGGGTAGACTGGGTACGGTTGTGCCGGGATACGGGTGTGAAAGTCGTCAAATTAGCCAAACTATAAGGCATACCGGGATGGGGAGGAGCGGCGTGCCTATTTGAACGTGTTTCACAGTATCGTGTCAACCACTTTTTAACAGTCAAAAGTGAGTATTTTTATTAGATTTCTTTTAATATTTGTTGTTGTATGTGTACAGATAGAGTAACGAGTGTTTTTTCTCGTTATAAGTTAAATAACAGTGATTACTTTGCACGTAGTTTATTTTGTATTGTCATGGCGATTATTGTTTTGCGAAGGAGTGCTTTGGGTAGGATTGTGACATATTTTCTGGTTAGGGTTGTGACAAGTAATTTTTTGTTTTTGATGCCCGGAAAACGCTTGAGGAAGACCGACAGCTGTACGAGACACATTAGTCACTGTTACTTTTGCAGCAAATGCCTTGGGAAATACTATCCATTCTTTATTTATATTTCGAAGGGTAGTTATCACGATCATTTTAATAGGGACGGGCCAGTAGGATCGATTGGGACTGCATTTCCTTCAGGCTGGATGTAAGGTGACTTGTTCCTAGGATTTCTCGAACATTTAAAGAAATTTTCTAATGCTTCTCCAACGCATAGAGTCTTGCTAGTGCTGGATAACCATTCCTCGCATATCCACATTAATACATCTGTTTTTTGTAAAGAAAATGGAATCACTTTGCTTTAGTTTCCTCCACACTGCTTGTACAACCTGCAGCCCTTTATTCCAGGTAACTGGCATACTAAGAAAATTATGAACGATCAGATGAAAATTGTCACAACCGTACCCAGTCTAGCCTATCCCAATGCAGTTACCGAGCGTGGTGAGTGATTAACGTCTTGGCTTCTCATTCAGGAGGACGTGGGTTCGAATCCCAGTCCGGTCACCCAGATTTGGATTTTCAATTGTTATCTAAATCAATCCAGGCGAATACCGGGATAGTTCCCTCAGAAGGCCACGGCCTAATTCCTTCTCGTTCCTTGATCCCAGGCCTTTTCCGCCTTCATGACCTCGAAGGCGACAAGGATTTAAACCTTAACCAAAAAAAGCCAAAGCAGTCTTAAAGATCATTAAAAGTCTTTGGAACACTGTACTGGATTGAAAGAACCCAATCACAATGAAATGAAATGTCAAACGTCATTCACTTCACACTTGACGTGTTTGGTTTGTTTGATATTACTTTCAATTCACTAGATTTTTTGTTTTGTTAATAAAGAATTAGATGGTTATATATTTTAATTTAAATATAGACGATAAAGATGCTGCATAATAATTTCATGTGGTCTCTGGGCCCTACCGGCTGCGCAGTACTATCGTAGCCACCTAACTAAGCAGAAAAAGAAGAACTACAGTTTAACTCGGAATTCCGACCACGGAGCGTTCTAACATCTTCCCATTAACAAATCAAAGCTTTGCAGAAGAGCCGTAAAAATTGAAGCCGAGACCGGGATTTGAACCAGAGATCTTCCATGCTCCAGTCGCACGCCGTAAGTATCTGAGATGACATACCAATATAGCCGACCCCGGCAGCGTAGGGGTAGCGTGTTTGCTTCTCGTTGCAGGGGTCGCCGGTTCGAGTCCGGCCTAGGGCATGGGTGGTTTTAATTAAGTGTTGTGTCGTCCTTTCACATTAGAGAAAATAATCATACTCATAAGAAATCTGTACGTTGTGAGAGAAACAAACAAGTTGAGCTGGCTGAATGGCTAACACGGCCAAATGCCATTAAAAATAATGTAGTATTAGTATGTTAATTTATTAACATTGATATCCTTTAAATTTAAAAAAAAAAAAAGGCCGTACCGGTATGTTAATTAATTTAAAAAAAAAAACCATTTGGCAGTCTTGGGGACTGCTGTCAGAAAGTGAAAACTTAAAACTGTTAATATCATACGCGCAACACGTCATACTTATAGCTACAGATATACTAAATAATAATAAATCTGTGTGGACATAATGTCCTGGTGACAGGGTTTCTATTAGCTGGACTTTCCGCCCCGGCCCTAACCTAATCCGGTAGTACTAGCAGGAGACCTACAATTTAATGGGGAATCCGAACCTCGGAAGCGTTCTATCGTACTTCTTATTACACAGCAAGCTGTGCCAGAGGTGAAGATCGGGTTAATGGTCTATGAAAATCCTCGCCGGGACAGAGATTCGAACCGGGAACCAGTCAGACACCTTAACCACTGAGCCACCATACCACAACAGATATAGTGTTAACATTAGCATTTCGGAAATGCGAACTCTTATTTTACCCATTCGAAAATCGCCCAATACGCCTAAAGAAGTTTTCACTTCCAAAACTAAGAATCTAGCTTTGTCCACAACCCGACGATTCGTCAAATCTTCCTGAAGGATGTTTACCAAGCTATTGTGTCAGAAGCAAGAGGGCTAATTCCTTTCTTCAGAGGCCTGCAGTTTAACGTGGAATCAGAACCACGGAATGTCCCAGTGTAGCTCGTATAAGGGGGCTTCCATTTATTATGTGAGGTGAAATAGTGTAGTTGGAGGGGGTCCTGCGAAATCTCACGAGTGACGGAGGGGGGGGGGGAAGGGAAATCTCACGTGAATTTTTGAAAATCTTGCAGGACTTTAGAGTTAAAAAAAGAGGTCTACAAATCCCGCAAAAGTCGACTTAAGGGGGGAGGGGTATTTCGTACAAAAGCTGACGTTGGGGGGATATAACTGCCCTTGGAAGCGTGAGATCTAAGAAATAAAGGGTCTCAAAAAGGTACGAAGTCGATAGTGGAGGGGGGTCTCCGTTAAAATCTCACGTCATTTTAGAGGGAGGGGGGTTCGACCAGATCTCGCGAAGTCTCACCAGAGGGGGGTGGGGCTCCCGGAATTCCGTAAAAACACCACACGTCATTAATCGACGCCCCCTAATCGAATACAAATCATAAAAATTCCTGCTCACGGCGGAATTTGAACCCGCGACCGGAGAGAGAACTTTCGAAAGTATGCGCCTTAACCGCTGAGCTACCAGACCAGACCGCCTTGTTGTGTTGTATGAACAACGGTGACATAAAATAAGGTGAGAGGGGGAGGCGGTAAGGATGAGAGGGTTTAGGTTTCTGTAAATCAAACATAAACCGTGTTTTTTCTATTTGTCTTAAAGTATATGTAAACAAAGTTCCATTAAAATCTGATAAAAACCGTGTGTATAAAGATTTTGCAAAAAGCGTCGAATACAGATATACGCGCGACAGGTGACGTGACATCACGAACTCGCAGATTTACCCCGTCAAAACATCGCGTAACGTGCCTAAAGAATTTTTCTTTTCAAACATATTAGAGGGCGTCCATTAATTACGTGAAATAGGGTTGGGAGTTGACAGAAATCTCATGTCAACTTTTTAATTTCTGGAAGAGCGGTAGAGTTTAAGAAAATAGGTCGCCAAACCTACGATGTCCGTCCCCTTAGGATGCGATTAGGAGAAGGGCACAAAGATTTTAATTGCCCTGTCCTCCCCCTATCAGGACATCATCATTCCAGTTTTGCAGTAAGGGTGTATGATAGTCGAGTAAATTACAATTTACATTGATGTATAAATAAGGACGGCATATTCAGATAGTATTGATTTCGGTTGTTGAACGTGCTAATCATGTATAATTACATTTTATTTTTCGTATTCTGTTCAATGCAGAATTATTGAAATTCCTCTGTATTACAACTTTAGCATCCACACCGAGGTATTCCTGATTGCAGTAGATCAGTAGACGGTGTTGCGCAGCAAGGAATTTTAAAATAAAAAAATTTCTGCTTTCCACATTTTTTGGTGAAAATGATCTGACCAGTCTAGATAGGTGCCTTACACTCTGGTGGCGTCGCCATATGCTGATGGGTTAGATCCAAACATAGATAAAAACATCTAAGTAGTGTTGTAACCTAGCAATTATTATTATTATTTTTAAATCGTTGTTCCGTTACTTTAGATGTATACTTTCAGCATGGTGACTATCATTGACAATATTTTTTGTAAAGATTGTAACTAGTTTCAAAAATCGATAGAAGAAGAATATTGGTATTTAACCGTTTTGTTCAAAAGTTTATAAATAATGTCCTAGATCTTAAATTGTTAATGTCTTTAGGTATATTTATTTTAATTACCTTTCTGTTAACTTTGATGTGTGAACTTTCCTTGAAGTTAGGAAATAACTTCAATAATATATAAAAATAGTTGTGACTTCATCAACTGTAGTTTTTCGTTCATTACAGATGATATGTTCCCCGGAATGCATAATTTTTCAGTCATAATCTAATTTTCATGGAGTTTCGTAATTTAGTGTTTTCATATGGAGAGTGTGTTTAGGTTTTAGCAGTTAGTGTACCTCTGTTATTACAAGTTTCGTTGATTTTGTGTAATGATTACTTTTACACTTAGTGTTAGCGAAAATCTTTCTTAACACTGGGAATCTCCACACTTGTGCCATTGTTAAACAACAGTGATTTACGTCGGATCCTTTAAGTGTTTTTTGAAGTAGAGTAATTAGCAATGTACGATTTTATGAATTAAACGAATGATACCATCGTTATGTGTCGTAATAATAAAGGAACATTATCACGCACTAGCACTTGTAAAGGAGAGGGAATATTTTCTTTTGTAGGCAAAAAAGCCTTGGATTGGAATGAATTACCGAAGAAAATGCTAAACAATTATCTGAAACAGTGAAGGAATCAAAGATAAAAAATCGAGAAGTGGTGTTTTAGGGAAATTGTCAACGGGTCTTCTGCCTTCTATTACAAATATTAAGCTATTCGATAGAGGCATGCACTTTAGTGCATTTCTTTGGAGTCTTTTTGGTGTCTAGCAAAGCTTTTTCGCAGTTTGTTGCATGTTGCAAATAATGAAATACGAAATAGCCATTTTTTGGATTCTTTAGTTTCATCACTGTTCTGTCATTTTTTTTTTATTTTATCTTTTTTTATGGGTGAATAGTATGTGCCCAGATCGGAGTTCGTTAATTGAAGGAACCAGCTACCATAACAGCAGCCTCTCTCTTCGTATACCGTTCAACGTTATCGCCATATTGCTTGGAATCATTAATGCCATGTAGGTAGTCATCATTCTGAAGTATGACGTGGCAGGCTAGTGTTTAGAGCGTAAAGACTGTCGCCTATTGTCAATCTGATCCCGGACACGTAGGCGAATACATCTAAACGACGGAGTCACGGTCCGCTGCATTGAGGCAACCGTTACTGCACAGTGAGAAGAAGTCATTCTGTACGGAACTAAAGAAATGGCGGTCAATGTAAAGCGCCAAGTCATTTCGGTAACATAAGGGCCGGTCGGAAATATGGGTCGGCGCAAGAATGCCATTGTTCAGAAAGTTGACGCTGAGCCATTCAAAGCTTAATTAATCTAGTATGAGAATTTAAGGTTGCTCTACTATTATTTTTTTAAATTGTCTTTAAATCTTTCAGTATTTCTCGTTTTTCTTTTTTATAGGTACGGTAGTGTTGAAGCTTTGCAGAAATATTAGAAGGATCGTACGCTAAGACGGAACCACAGAAATATGTGCCAAAAAGCAGTAACTTCGATAAAGTTTACACATTTTTTCGGTCATGGTATAAAGTTTTCAAAGAAATTTCATGAAGAATGCTTGCTGTCGTAAACCATGTAAAACTTTCCGTTGAATGGTAATCACTCTGATTCTGATAGGCCTATCCAAACATAGATAAAAACATCTAAGTAGTGTTGTAACCTAGCAATTATTATTATTATTTTTTTTAAGTCGTTGTTCCGTTACTTTGGATGTATACTTTCAGCATGGTGACTGTCATTGACAATATTTTTTGTAAAGATTGTAACTAGTTTTCTTGCCGCCAGTCCTTCTCCGCCTCTAATGACCACGACGTCGACGAGGCCCTAAAGTAGGGTTACCAGAATTTTTTCCCCGAATCCGGGGACGCTTCAGCACTTTTTCATCAAAATCCGGGGACACTTTCTGCGTTTGTTCTAATGATGCGGTGCACTTTTATAAGTTATATGATTAAACGTTGGGTTAACTTAAAAGAAACATTTTAAAACTTGTTGTCATTGATACTTTTCAGAAGAATGAACCTTCTTGAGAAGATCTTGTCTGCCAGAAAATTCTTGGCACGTTATGGAAAAGTTTGTTAATGTAGTTAGCGTAGCTTGAACTGTTCCTGTGCTCATTCTGACGCTCTGTGATGTCCCCATCATGTTCATTGAGGAAAAAACTCTCTCTACAGATGCATTACTCCCAGGAAGACGCAAAGACATTTCTACTAATTTGCGAAGCTGAACATATGGGACCATTTTGTTAGAAAAATGTGAATAAACTTCATTCCATATTGAGCAAAAACCAACACTGGATTCACTTTATCAATCTACTTTATCTTTTGACACAAATTGCTTTAAAGAAGAAATTTAATTGATTTCTTTCTTTAAACGAATCATTAGCAAATCAGGACTTTTAAAAAAGTATCGCTAGATTAAAAAAAAATCTGGGGTCAACAGTAAAAATCCGTACGGGGACTGTCCCCGGCAAACGGGGACGTCTGGTAACCCAACCCGAAAGACAGAAGCAAAGCAAGCTCAGTTGAAGAAACACTTGACTCTGATTCTAGAGTACTCTGGTTTGAATCCCGGTCTCTGCTGGAATTTTTACTACCGTTAATACTGGCATATGCTGTGGAAAAGCTTTGCTAGGTCGCTGTGTGGTTCGTATTCCTCGTTAGATTGTAAAACTCCTTTAACTGATAGGATTATCGGTTTGGTTTAGGCAGCTACGATATAGGCAAACTGCGCAGTAGGTAAGGGCTTCCAGAGCCACAAAATGATAATTATTTCTAACCTGATTCCTTTGAAAAATTTTGAAAAAAAAATCAAAGCAGCGTAATTCGAACATCGGCCTTAAGCCTAACTGTATTCTGAAAAATTACAAATTCTGCCACATAATAGATGGCTTTATTTTGATAATCCTCGATGTTTATAGAAATATATCCCACTTTGTTTCCATCTGTTTCTGACAAAATACTCTTTTTGACAGCAGCTGTGTGCTCGATTTTGGAATTATAAAGGATCGTACGCAGATCCAAGAGCTGTCTCCATGAGTAATTTGGAAAATCTTCCCAAAAGAGATGAAGTCAGGTCTTTTACCCGATCTACTCGCACGGCCGATTTGACCTCTTTATTTACAGCAAACGCAGAAACAGTGTAGCCATGATATTCAGAAATGAGATGAACGACCGATGTTAATTGTTTGCAGGCACAATGAACACATCACAGAGGAAACAAAAGAAACTTTCAGCGTCACAGAAAAACTGCGGTAGAAAGTTCTGGTTATTGGCGTTTTCCTTTCAACAACTACTATCTGCAGTCTACACTTTCGCTGGCGTAAATTGATAGGTTTTTGATATAACTAACTTAATTCGGAACAATACGATGCCTCTCGTACGTTGATCTGGACCTTGTTATATGAAGTCTCACTAAACACTGCGACTGAGTGAAGCAACTTAGTTTTATCGCCATTAAAAAACGATATCAAATGGATACGATGGAACAATTAAATTTACGGACTATTTTTTCTTAATTTTTCACCTTCCAAACGTCGCATCAAAATAAAAAATACCATACTTTGCTCTTTGGAATAAAGGCTGTAAGTTTGAAACCCTGTGAAAATACTTCCAGCGGGCCCTAATTTTTGCGTAAATCGCGTTTAGTGGAACACACAAAAATTTCTGAAACTGTTGATTCGTTGATAACAGTGCCTCAAACTTTTTTTTTTTTTTTTTTTTTTTTTTTTTATGGCTTTCGGCGACTAAGCCATTCAGCCAGCTCAATGTGTTTACGATATCTCTTCATGTGAATTAGTTTCTCCAGTACGTTTTATTATTCCTAAGTATAGACACCACAGGACGGACAGGACATTCACACAGACACACAACACTTAACATCCATGCCTGCGGCCGGATTCGAACCCGCGACCTTCGGCACGCGGAGCTAGCACGCTAGCCCCTACGCTACCGAGGCCGTCAAAATATTTTCTATGTACAGACTTTTTGCCGTTTCCAATTTTATTGCTTTTATTGATTTTGTTTTCGAAATCATTTTCTAGAAATTACAGTTTACGTATTGTTGTTTATTGTCATTTGGAACTCCATTATTGGGATGATGTAACGTAAACTTATTTCAGGCAGATGCAGCACTCTGTGACTTCACATGAATCGTATATTGCACGTGTCTTTAATTGTTTTTATGGCCTTGAACCTAGTCGGCGACTTTTGCCAAAAGTGGTTTCAGGAAACTAAAATCAGGATGGCCGCACGGTGATTAAAACCCTCAACTTCTCGAATGCCAGGCTCGAGGTTACCGCTTACACACTGGACACGATGTTTCTTTAAGGCCCGGCGCACATTGACGCGCAGTCGACGCAGGCAGCGCAGCACAGTTTCTGTGTCTCTGTTTTGGGGCGGAACAGCGCGTATTGAGACGCAGAGCCTGCGCCACGTTGTGATCACGACACAGAAACTAGGGATGTGCATTTAAAAAAATATATCTATAAATATCGAAACGATATTTACAAACACTATCTATATATATCGGGGAAAAAATATCGATATTTCGATATTCGATATTTCGATATTTTTGGCTAAAGGGAGTAATTATATTTAAAAAAATCATAAAATACATCAAAATATTTACGAAAATTCTGAAAATTAAAGACACAGGTAGAAATTATACAAACTTTTATTAATTTTTTTTCAATCAATCAAACCAGTATTCGTCTGATATGGACATCGAAAGGACTCTCTGTTTTACGTGCTCCCCTGTCAATCTACTCCTGTTGTTCTGTACAGCTAAGTTGACTGCAGGACCCACTCTCTTTTAACGATTAAATTGGATACTGCATTGCGTTCGTAGAAAAAATATCGAATTGGTGCTTAAAATCGATATACTAAATACAATATCGATGTATCGATATATCGATAATAAAAATATCGTCGATAAATATCGATATTTTAAAAAATATCGATATATCAATACATTGATATATTTTGCCCATCCCTAACAGAAACTGTGCCACGCAGCTCACTCGTGCCGGTTTTTGCCGTAACACTTCTAGCGTTATTTATAATATTGCTTTACTTATAATCATTTTCAAATATGCAATAAGAAAAATTGATTAATTTGGTGTGTAACCAACCTGCGATTCACCATATCAGTCATAATCTTATATATATATAAAAATAGACGTGTTTTTTCCTATATTTCACTTTTCAGCCACCACTACCTAGCACAGATCACTGATGTTTGTGGGTGGAAGTAGCATGGAGTTTCCTGTCGTGCACAACGTTGGCCGAATGCCGAAAGCTGTGGGGATGTGGGAGATATAATGATTAAAGTTGGTCAGTGCAGGGCGTTTTCATATTTCGACCAAAAATTCGAATCTCCGTATACTTCTCTTTCCTGCCACAACTACATAACATAGAGCTTTGGTGTTTGTGTGTGGTAGTAGAATCGTCTTTCCTGTCGTGCACTATGGTTGTTAGATGTCGGTAGCTATGGGGGTGTGGGAGATATGGGGGTTGAAAGTGGTCGACCTGTGGCAATTTCATACTTCTGCCAAAGACAAAAGTGTCATGGTGTATCACTTTTCAGCGAAAACTATAGATCACAGATAACTGGCGTTTGTGTGTAGTAGTAGCAGAAAGTCACCTTTCGATCACAACAGCGGCCGATTTTCAGAAACTGTGGTACTGTGGTAGATATGGTGGTTGCAAGTGGCCGACCAAGGATATTTTCGTATTTCGACTGTTTCCGCATATGTCACTTTTCTGCCACAACTACATAGCATAGAGCATTGGTGTTTGTGTTTGGTAGTAGAATCGTATCTCACGTAGTGCACTATGGTTCTTAGATGTCGGTAGCTATGGGGGTGTGGGAGATATGGGGGTTGAAAGTGGTCGACCTGTGGCAATTTCATACTTCTGCCAAAGACAAAAGTGTCATGGTGTATCACTTTTCAGCGAAAACTATAGATCACAGATAACTGGCGTTTGTGTGTAGTAGTAGCAGAAAGTCACCTTTCGATCACAACAGCGGCCGATTTTCAGAAACTGTGGTACTGTGGTAGATATGGTGGTTGCAAGTGGCCGACCAAGGATATTTTCGTATTTCGACTGTTTCCGCATATGTCACTTTTCTGCCACAACTACATAGCATAGAGCATTGGTGTTTGTGTTTGGTAGTAGAATCGTATCTCATGTAGTGCACTATGGTTCTTAGATGTCGGTAGCTATGGGGGTGTGGGAGATATGGGGGTTGAAAGTGGTCGACCTGTGGCAATTTCATACTTCTGCCAAAGACAAAAGTGTCATGGTGTATCACTTTTCAGCGAAAACTATAGATCACAGATAACTGGCGTTTGTGTGTAGTAGTAGCAGAAAGTCACCTTTCGATCACAACAGCGGCCGATTTTCAGAAACTGTGGTACTGTGGTAGATATGGTGGTTGCAAGTGGCCGACCAAGGATATTTTCGTATTTCGACTGTTTCCGCATATGTCACTTTTCTGCCACAACTACATAGCATAGAGCATTGGTGTTTGTGTTTGGTAGTAGAATCGTATCTCATGTAGTGCACTATGGTTGTTAGATGTCGGTAGCTATGGGGGTGTGGGAGATATGGGGGTTGAAAGTGGTCGACCTGTGGCAATTTCATACTTCTGCCAAAGACAAAAGTGTCATGGTGTATCACTTTTCAGCGAAAACTATAGATCACAGATAACTGGCGTTTGTGTGTAGTAGTAGCAGAAGTCACCTTTCGATCACAACAGCGGCCGATTTTCAGAAACTGTGGTACTGTGGTAGATATGGTGGTTGTAAGTGGCCGACCAAGGATATTTTCGTATTTCGACTGTTTCCGCATATGTCACTTTTCTGCCACAACTACATAGCATAGAGCATTGGTGTTTGTGTTTGGTAGTAGAATCGTATCTCATGTAGTGCACTATGGTTGTTAGATGTCGGTAGCTATGGGGGTGTGGGAGATATGGGGGTTGAAAGTGGTCGACCTGTGGCAATTTCATACTTCTGCCAAAGACAAAAGTGTCATGGTGTATCACTTTTCAGCGAAAACTATAGATCACAGATAACTGGCGTTTGTGTGTAGTAGTAGCAGAAAGTCACCTTTCGATCACAACAGCGGCCGATTTTCAGAAACTGTGGTACTGTGGTAGATATGGTGGTTGTAAGTGGCCGACCAAGGATATTTTCGTATTTCGACTGTTTCCGCATATGTCACTTTTCTGCCACAACTACATAGCATAGAGCATTGGTGTTTGTGTTTGGTAGTAGAATCGTATCTCATGTAGTGCACTATGGTTGTTAGATGTCGGTAGCTATGGGGGTGTGGGAGATATGGGGGTTGAAAGTGGTCGACCTGTGGCAATTTCATACTTCTGCCAAAGACAAAAGTGTCATGGTGTATCACTTTTCAGCGAAAACTATAGATCACAGATAACTGGCGTTTGTGTGTAGTAGTAGCAGAAAGTCACCTTTCGATCACAACAGCGGCCGATTTTCAGAAACTGTGGTACTGTGGTAGATATGGTGGTTGCAAGTGGCCGACCAAGGATATTTTCGTATTTCGACTGTTTCCGCATATGTCACTTTTCTGCCACAACTACATAGCACAGAGCATTGGTGTTTGTGTTTGGTAGTAGAATCAGTATCTCATGTAGTGCACTATGGTTGTTAGATGTCGGTAGCTATGGGGGTGTGGGAGATACTGGGGGTTGAAAGTGGTCGACCTGTGGCAATTTCATACTTCTGCTAAAGACAAAAGTGTCATGGTGTATCACTTTTCAGCGAAAACTATAGATCACAGATAACTGGCGTTTGTGTGTAGTAGTAGCACAGAGTCACCTTTCGATCACAACAGCGGCCTGATTTTCAGAAACTGTGGTACTGTGGTAGATATGGTGGTTGTAAGTGGCCGACCAAGGATATTTTCGTATTTCGACTGTTTCCGCATATGTCACTTTTCTGCCACAACTACATAGCATAGAGCATTGGTGTTTGTGTTTGGTAGTAGAATCGTATCTCATGTAGTGCACTATGGTTGTTAGATGTCGGTAGCTATGGGGGTGTGGGAGATATGGGGGTTGAAAGTGATCGACCTGTGGCAATTTCATACTTCTGCCAAAGACAAAAGTGTCATGGTGTATCACTTTTCAGCGAAAACTATAGATCACAGATAACTGGCGTTTGTGTGTAGTAGTAGCAGAAAGTCACCTTTCGATCACAACAGCGGCCGATTTTCAGAAACTGTGGTACTGTGGTAGATATGGTGGTTGTAAGTGGCCGACCAAGGATATTTTCGTATTTCGACTGTTTCCGCATATGTCACTTTTCTGCCACAACTACATAGCATAGAGCATTGGTGTTTGTGTTTGGTAGTAGAATCGTATCTCATGTAGTGCACTATGGTTGTTAGATGTCGGTAGCTATGGGGGTGTGGGAGATATGGGGGTTGAAAGTGGTCGACCTGTGGCAATTTCATACTTCTGCCAAAGACAAAAGTGTCATGGTGTATCACTTTTCAGCGAAAACTATAGATCACAGATAACTGGCGTTTGTGTGTAGTAGTAGCACAGAGTCACCTTTCGATCACAACAGCGGCCGATTTTCAGAAACTGTGGTACTGTGGTAGATATGGTGGTTGCAAGTGGCCGACCAAGGATATTTTCGTATTTCGACTGTTTCCGCATATGTCACTTTTCTGCCACAACTACATAGCATAGAGCATTGGTGTTTGTGTTTGGTAGTAGAATCGTATCTCATGTAGTGCACTATGGTTGTTAGATGTCGGTAGCTATGGGGGTGTGGGAGATATGGGGGTTGAAAGTGGTCGACCTGTGGCAATTTCATACTTCTGCCAAAGACAAAAGTGTCATGGTGTATCACTTTTCAGCGAAAACTATAGATCACAGATAACTGGCGTTTGTGTGTAGTAGTAGCACAGAAGTCACCTTTCGATCACAACAGCGGCCGAATTTCAGAAACTGTGGTACTGTGGTAGATATGGTGGTTGTAAGTGGCCGACCAAGGATATTTTCGTATTTCGACGAAAGGCATGTGTCTCTGCAGATTTATCGTTTCTGCCACGACTACATAGCATAGAGCATTGGTGTTTATGTGGGGTGGTAGAATCGTGTCTGTTGTCGTGCACTATGGTTGTTAGATGTCTGTAGCTATGGGGGTGTGGAAGACATGGGGGATGAAAATGGTCGACCTGCGGCAATTTCATATTTCAGCCAAAGACGCATGTGTCTCGGTGTATCACTTTTGAGTGAAAACTATCACCGGCGTTTTTGTGTGGTAGTAACACAGAGTCACCCATCGATCTCAACGTTGGCCGAAATTCGGTAACTGTGGGAGCGTGTGAGATATGGTGTTTGAAATTGGTCGATCATGAATATTTTCGTATTTCATCCAAAGACTTGTGTGTATCCGTAAATTTTACTTTGCTGCCGGAACTATATAGCGCAGAAGACTGGTATTTGTGTGTGGTAATAGTATCGAGTCTCCCATTGTGCACTATGGTGGTTAGATGTCTACAGCTGTCAATATGAATACTTTACAATCACGAACGAATTTGTGGGTACCAACTATTATATTATAATTGTGGAAGTAAGTTTCTGTCTTTTTGTTACGTTTTGACGACTAAATGGCTATATCAATATTGATGGAATTTAACAATGAAATAGTGTAGGACGGACACAGGACATTTTTTCGGTATGAATAACAGTTTTAGTCACGAAATTTTAAGAACTTATCGAATGATGAAAGACAGACAGATTCGTGTGTTAGTCTGTAATGTTACGTTGGTTGCTCAGTCGCGCAGTCTGTTAGTGTTTGATTTGTTAATAAATTTCGATAAGAAACAAAACTTATTATTTAGTATAGAAGTCAATTTGCTCTGCACTGTACTATTCATTTGTGTCTGTATAAAAGTTTCTGGCACCAATTTGTCTTCCTTTTTGACATGCCTTGCGGACGTAAACCTGGCCTAAGGTGCAGGTCTAGAAGACAATGTGCTGCTATTAGATTATAAGATTCAGATGCTCATGTTGAATAAAGAAGAAAAAACCAAGCTGAAATAAAGCTGCCATCAGTTAACCCCCCCCCCCCCCCCCCCACACACACACACACACACACATCCCCGCACCTTCGCTTACTTTTCTGTTTTTAAATATGTTGTAAATTGATTCTCTTCATGAGACATATTAGACGATAGGATGATATAATGATGGCTTTCCATCATATTATGTCGACTCGGTGTTGTTTGGGACAAATCTTACTAACAGTTTTCTATATCCAATTCTGGCAATGAAACTCCAAGTCCACGCGTACGAAGTAGCGGGTAACAGCTAGTAAATACATAAAAATTAAATTTAAATCATAATTTTGGACATTGAACCCAACAAGTGGCGAGTAAATTCAGCATTTATTTATCATACAACCGTCCACTTACAATTTTCACTTTTATTTTCTTTTTTAATTCATTTTTAATAAAACTTCGAAAAAGATTGATATATATAGGCTATTAGTATTATTACATTTTTTGGTTTCTTAATATTTGTACTACATCATTCAGTAGTGTCTCCGAGAAACACTTAATTTGTTGACACTGCTTTTTTAGTTTCAAGTGTTTATGTTCTGTTATGTAGTTTTCTTAAAAATATAATATGAAATAAAAGAGAAAAACATTCTTATAAATGTCATGAACCGTCAAATGCTAAATAATTAAATAAATAACCACGAAAATACTGCGGGATTTTCTTCAGTTTTAATAGGTATTTGAGCTTTGTCGAGTTACATTATGCCGTGAATTTCCGCTCGAGTCACCCGGAAATTATTTGTTGAGAATTCTCTTGTCACTGCAAAAGCCAGATGAGAGATTGTTCTTTTGCGAAGTTTTTATCTAACTCAGCTTCTGTTAAAGTAATAACAATTTTCCAAGCTCGGCATCCCAATCTGATTCAGAAATCAAAAATAGAGTTTTTGCATCGACATGTTTTTGGTTACACTTTTTTGTCGGTTTCTCGCACAACGCAACAATGCTTTGTAAACTGCCGCACGAAACTGCGCTCTAAAGGTGCGTTTCCACTGAGGCAACTTCTGGGCAACATGTGGCATGCGGCACTGACGCATGCCACAAGGAGTATTTCAAGCGAAGCGACACGCTGCAAGCAACAATGACGCATGCTACAGGTTGGGCCTTGTCGCCGGTCGTATGGGCCACTGTGCGACAAAAATATAGCGTGTCGCACGGTGTCGCCAGTATCCAAGCGGTGGTGGATGAGTGCGACAGAAAACGGGCGACATGGAGTGGAATGTGCAGAAAACAACCTTATTTATTGAAGATTACCATACTTCACCGGAGTTGTGGAATAACAAAGTGCATCATGTAAAGAAGACAGGAAAGCGAAAAGTGACAAATTAATACTACTTGCTAACAAGTACGAATGTTCATTAGATGAAATAAAAAAGAAAATCGAGAATTTGAGGTCTGCTTTTCATCGTGAACATAAAAGGATTACTAAACCAAAGAGTGGCTCCTCTCCTAAAGAAGAGAAATGGTTTGCTTATAAACTCCTGACATTTTTTTATAGATGTTGACATTCCAAGACAAACTTTTTCAACAGCAGAAAATTATGAGGTACGTTAATTAATATATGTAACTAATTATTTTTGACAGAATAGTTTACCAATGACAGATCTAGAGACGGAATAGGGGATTTACAATCTTTTTAGTAAATAAAAGTAGTTTTATGGTGGGTTAAAATATATATATATATATATTTAAAAATTGTCTTAATTAAAACTTTACAAAGGGACTTACATATAATTAAGACAGGCTGTGTTTACAGCGTATGTAGAAAAGTGTTTCCAAATTTAGATTGTGGTAAATAATAGTAAAAATCTTTTCTTGAATCGACCTTTCACTAATACAGTTGTGTATGATAGGGATAAATTGTCATATAATGGTAACGTAGCTAAATACATTATTTTACGTACGAATACATAGTTTATGTTTTTGTCTTAGTATTTGTCTTGCCAAGATACTTTTCCTTCTTTTGGCACAAAGTACTTTGCGATTCGCACTACTTTTAACAAATAAATCTCTGATCCACCACCTAGGTTTTTTCCGTTTTCTTCTTTTATTGCCATTTGCGATGATCAAATAAGCAGCAGCTGCCACTGCTTCTGATGCCATGTCGCACACTACTGGCCGCATAACGTGAAATGCTTTTGCCGCATGCTACAAGCAACGGCGACAAGTAGCAAGCGACAACTGGCAACAGATTCTTGGGCGACATTTGACTTTCGACAAAGTATGATGACGCACGACGACATGTAGCAACAAAATAACTCGTGTAGCATGCTACAAGTTGCTTGTTGTTGCCTCAGTGGAAACGCGCCTTATGCGCGAGCAACTGCCCGACACAGTTTCATTGCCTGTGCTGCCCTGCCCTGCTCTGCGCTGTTCCTACTGCGCCACGCAGCTCAATGTGCGCCCCGGGTAAGAATTGAACTGAACGCACGAACGGATCTGAGGCTAGGCGAGGCGGAACGTATTTGCACTTTGGTTGCACGAACGCAGTTCGCTGAAGCATAGAACAAGACAGGTATTCGTTTGTTCTGATGAGTTGGCATTGCTGTGAAGATGGAGCGTGGGTATGGTGCACAGTGACAATTTAACTGTGTAATACTTCAGTTGAACGCAGGATTGATGTTTCTCGAAAATCAACTGCATTATCTAAGAATTTTAGACTTTACAATTTCGGAATATTATGGACTAACTTAGCTTTGCCTGTTCCCAAGCTGTTAAGAAGTGATCTTTAAAAAAAAAAAAAAAAAAAACTTAAGTCTCTTCTCTAGTAAGTGCTGTTATTTTGCGTGAAGCATCCTATTTTTTAATGCATTATGTTAAAATTTATTATCAGTCTACAGTATGGAACATCTTTCATACCTCATACTCTACTAAAAGAGAGTCTCTTACCTTTGCCTCAACTCGTGACTAAAAAAGGTCAGAGCAAAAAAAAAGCAATAAGGAAAAACTCCTTGACTAAAATATAGTGGTTTTATTTAATTTCAACGCAAAATGTGTCTAAATGACGACTGAGTGCTAGTGTTAACGGAGGCGGCATACACACGACTGGAAATACTCGCTCACATAGCATGCAACCGCATCAAGGGGGCTTGAGGTGAAATAGAGGGAAGGAGGGGGTCTTTGTTCCAAAAACCGACCTTTGGGGGGGGGGGGCAAGGGGGTTTAATCGCCCTTGGAAGCATGAGACCTAAAAAAAAGGTATAAAAAAGTTGCGAGGTCGATTGGTAGGAGGGGAGGTCTCCGCCAAAATCTCACGTCATTAATGGCCGCCCCCTAATTGGTTTTCAAGTAGGCAACATGGTTTTTTGCAAAAATATTCATGCGAATCTCAGTTGGTGGCATATATGCAAGATATTTCAGATGAAATGGACAAGGGAGGCCAAATTGATAGTGTAGCACTAGATCTTTCAAAGGCTTTTGACAGAGTGTACCATAAAATGGTAGTAAATAAGGTAAAAACTATTGGAATGAATGAGAAAGTGATTTACTGGGTAGAAGAATTTTTAAAAGGTAGAAAACAAAGTTTGAGCAGGAAATGCAGGATCAAAATAAGTGGAAGTACCACAGGGTAGCATATTGGGACCATAGCTATTCATTATTGTAAAGGAATTCAGCTATTGCCTTTTTGAAGGAATTATCGTGGTATTTGGCTGAATTAATTTGTTGAAACCTTTGAAAATTCAAATCTGAATCTCTGGAAGTGGATTCAAACCCGCATCCTCCCTAATGTCAGGTAAGAGAGTAACCATTCAGCAATCGCGCTCACCTTTGATTGTTTTGTTTTCAATATATCGAATGTAAACTACTTATTGTTAATCAATATAATGCTCTTGGGTAACTAGCTAAGTGATCATTGTGTTTACTCACAATTTTAGTCAACATCGCCAACTTCATGTTTACACATCATATTTCCGCGATCATAATCTCCAGAAGATGTTTATGGAGGTGTTGGTCGCTGAAATACTTGTGTGAAGACCATATTCACTCTGCTGGTAATGGAAGAGCATAATATTAATTCTGAATGTAACTCTATAAAGGACAAACCAAAGGAGTTTTTCGCTGCAAAATCAGAAAATTTAAAATGTATGTAATTGAAAAGTACTGGATAAGCTCAGGCTCCATGTTAATACGTCAGAACCTACAAAAATTGTCCTATCGGACTGAAATTTGGTACACACATTCCTGAGGTGGCAATATTTGACCAAAAGTGTATAAAGTAAGCTTCGAATATGTGGAAATGAAATAAAATCACTCTAAATGTTGGTAGATGCACACATGTTATTACACAGTAAATGCACGTTAATAGCTGTTGGTATTTATTTCACATGTTTTTAAGTCTTCATTGTTGGATAAAAACTGCTTTCCACATCCAAAGTGCAGATACTTAATAAGTGGAAAATCAGTAACATTTGCAATTTCTCTCTGCATAGCTGACATATTGGATTTCATGCTAAGATATATTGCATGGCAGCCTACATACCAGGATGAAAGATGGTGCCTACCATAACCGATGTTTGAAACAGAGCATTTAAGTTAGTTAAATGTTTTGATAATAGCTGTTGTCTTTAGGTTCAAACACAGCCTGAGCCAAGAATTAAGAGTAAGAAACACACAGGATAAATATCAACATGTATTTCTTGTGTAATAACATCTATGCATCTACCCACATTTCAAATGATTTTACTTCATTTCCATATATTTGAAGCTTACTTTATACAATTTTAGTCAAATATTATCACCTAAGGGGTGTGGAAGGGTACAGGTGGAAAAATTAGGAAAAATGGTAAAGATGATCATGACCACAAGTTTTCACTTGATTTCAGGTACAAAGATGTGGGAAAATTTTCTTTCATAGGTAAGTGGGTCGGGGATTCATTCTGGCTTCGCATTCGGGAGGACGGCGGTTCGAATCCCCATCCGGGCATCCAGATTTGGGTTTTCCATGGTTTCCCAAATCACTCCAGGCAAATGCAAGGATGCTTCCTTTAAAAATGCCATGGCCCCATTCCTTGCCCCTCATCTTTCCCGTCTCTAAAGACCTCGCTGTTAACAGACGTTAAGATAATTTTCTAAAGGAGGCGATGAATATTTTACCAAAAACACTGAAAGAATTAAAGTTGAAATTTCTAGAGGACATAAGTATGCAGGTACAGGAAAGAGAAAAAACGGCTGTCTAGGCAAATTGCCGGCAGAGCGTGCGCTCCATTGCAATTAAATTAAATTATTATTATAATGAATGTTCTGATACAGTTATGTTTGAATCTCTTTGACAGTGTGCAGAACAGATCCATGGAGAAATACTCAAAAATCTTTGTTATTTTTGCTTCAGGTAACAATTGGCAATTGTTTTGCCCTCACGTCCAGTTGCTTGTTGTATCATTTGTCAAGTATTCAGCAATATGGTGGTATTGTTTTGGGAAAATTCCATTTAGTTATGTATTTCACAAAATATGAGCTCCAAAAGTAGTTAACAATTATAACTGATTCATTAAAACTTAGGCTTGGCATTCAGAAAGATACAGGTTCAAATTTCTTTTAGATTTCAATTTTCCATGATCTCCTGAATGCTGTTGAATGCTAGGATGTTTCCTTCAAACATCTGTGGTCGAATTCCTTTCCAATCCTCTCCCAGATCAATTATTGACAAGCCATAAAGCCTTATTAAGAAAGGTAAAGAAAATCTTTCACCTACTGCTCGGTCAGCACCCCAATTCCCCTCCAGTTCTCAGTCAATCACATTCCTTTGTCTAGATTTATTTTCTGTGCTAGTTATTCTTTTAAAATAATTGTTTTACAATTTGTGCATGTTTCTTTTTCATCCTAAAATCCGCCTGGTAATAATATACAAAATAATTCACATGAAAATTGTTTACATCTGTTCAGCTTATCTTGTTCCTGATTTCAGGTGTTAATGTTGTTTATAACCCCTCAGGCATTAGTAAGCCAGCTGTAGAAAGTGATGAAAGTCAGAATTCTAATTTTTTATGACTTTTTCAAACAAAATTCTTCAGACTTACAATTTAATTTCATTCATTTCCATTTCTTTCAGCTATCGTTTTGTTTTTGAACTTTCATTCCTCATGGTGTCATTGTACATTCTCCTGATTCTAACTACACATTTCAGTTATTGTTACAAAATAATAAGTTTTTCATAAATTCTGATGTTAATAAAGATTATTTACTTTCTGTTTCAGCTCAGCAGTGGAGGAAGTATAATGTAGATGAAAGTCTGTGTACATCAGTATTACTTTCTTATATCTCTGAAAATTCAACTTCATATCCAATGCTTATTGGTGATGAGTTCACAACAGAACTGAAAACACAGATGGCTTTGTTCCTTGTAAGTATTGGTTCACTTTAGTGTCAAACCAAACATTTTTTTGTAGGTGGTATAGGGAGTCATTGTAAGGTTACATTTGAAATTTTATTACTTTGAGATTTCAAAATTATCCTTCAGTTGATTCCAAGACACCTTAAAAAAGTTTCTTTTTAACATTATTGATGACATTAGTGCCCAAAAAAATGGCACTGTGAAGAATGTACTCAAATATTGTACTTTTTGTTCACATTAGACATTCAATCTTTTGCCTCTTCCTTTCCATCTAAGTCATTACTTCAACCTTCTACAAGTTTGATGCTTTGCTGCCAACAGTAGGTATGAGAAACTGAAGCTGTTTTGGGGCAGCTTGTAGTTAAATACTAGAATAATGTTGTAGGCAATGTTAATGCTGCTATGAAACTTGCTATACTACACTGTAATAGTATTTTCAGCAGCAGTGAAGCATAAGCTGAGTTCCATTGTCCAAAGTGTTTCTAGTTAAGCTCCTAATAACCTGTATTTCATTTTCTATAGGATGTTGCTTGCAATAATTTTTCTTCTTTATCTATAACCGTGCTGAGTATGTTACGTGGGCAATCTAGTGTGTCTCTGAGAAACTAAGACGGTGACATTGTTTTAGCTTCAGGAGACATTATCTTGCCAGCATATTCTGTAGATCAGTGGTCGGCAACGCGCGGCCCGCAGGCCGCATGCAACCCGTGGCCTCTATTTGCGGCCCGTGTCCGTCTTATAAAAATCATATCGAAAGACCATATTATATATAAAATAATAATATATAAATGCATAAAAGAGTGAATTTGATCTAACAGTGCAGCGAATGAACTACGCGAAAAGAGCAGGACAAGTGTGAGCGAGAACAATTCCCCCACTCTCTCCTACGATTTAAACAATAGGTCAGCATTGACAATAATCTTCTCTCGCTCACCCGCCGTCCATCCGCACTGGCTGTGTCATTGAGTGAAACAAGTTATTTCATGTGTGTGCGCCGCCGCCATGGCCCTGTACCTAAGATTTAGTTATTGTTCTACGAGTACCTACAATTTTGTTTACAGTTCGCTAAGTGTGAGATATTGATAGTTCATACAATTACATAGCGAAATTAAGTGACATGTTTTTAACACTGCTTTTATTCTTTTGCGTGTATTTTGCATTGTTGGTTATAAGTTTTACTGATGGCTACAAAAAAGAGGAAGTTAATTGAAGAAAATAGAGTGTTAAGTGATGCATGGACAGATTTATACTTTTTTATTAATTGCAATGGAAAGCCGCTATGCTTAAAATGTCAAAAAACCCTTGCTATACAAAAAGAATATAACGTCAAACGTCACTATGATACTGAGCATAAAGCAAAATTTGTGTGCCTGGTTGGTGATTCCCAGAAAAACAATATCAACGAGTCAAATATACGTGCGAGTTTAATGGTGGCCGTTTTATCGACAGCGAATTAATAAAACAATGTGCCTTATCTATGGCTGAAGAGGTATGCCCAGATCAAAAATTAAAAATATAAGTTTTTCTGCCAGAACTTGATCCCGCCGCAATTTGGGCGCTAATTTATGCAAAAAACTTTGAGGAAAAGCACAACAATTTCAATGGTTCTCCTTAGCTACCGAAGAAAGTAATGATGTGTTAGATACTGCACAGCTTCTAATATTTGTTTGTGGAATTGATAAGTACTTCAAAGCGTGTGAGGAACTTTTACAGTTACGTAGTTTGAAGGGAACGACTATGGGGGAAGATTTGTTTTGGCTCTTAGAACAGGTGATAACGTCAATGCAATTAGCGTGGGAAAAATTGATAAGTCTAACAACCGACGGAGGTAGAAACATGAGTGGGCAAAACAAGGGCCTGGTGGGTAGAATTAAATAAAATTGGCAGAGATAGTGTGTGAAATCCCGTTATTTTTTCATTGCATCATCCATCAAGAAGCGTTATGTTCCAAAGTCGTTTCATGGAGAAAAGTAATGGACATCGTGATATCCTCTGTAAACTATATCAGAAATAATCATCAGTTCCGACAGTTTCTATCCTAAATGGAAGCAGATCATCAAGATGTCCTTTATTATTCAGAAGTAAGATGATTAAGTAGGGTGCAGTACAGAAAAGATTTTTCGATCTCAGAAAAGAAATCAACACTTTTATGAATCAGAAAGGTAAATCTGTTCCAGAGCTAACAGACCCTCAATGGTTAATAGATCTTGGATTTTTGACAGATTTAACTCATGAATTAAATATGCTGAATGTCAAGCTTCACGGGAAAAAAAACTAATATCTAATATGCATACAGGCGTAAAGGCATTCAAAACCGAAAACCGGCTCTTCATAAAACATATTGACGAAAAAAATTAGATCACTTCCCCAATTGTCTAAAGCCTGTCGAGGAAGCTGGCATTGATTTTAATTGGGATAGTGAGAAAATGAATGACATTTCAGTGGAGTTACAAGGTCAATTCAGTGACAGATTTAGTGATTTCGAGAAAGTTTCGAACAAACTGTAGATATTTGCTAACCCTTTTTCATGTGATATTGAGGATGTACCCAGTAATTTACAAATGAATGTGATTGAACTTCAATCCAATGAGAGTCTAAAAAACGCCTTTTACGAGATGAATGAATTGGTCAAATTTTATGGTAGCTTGTCATCTGATTTTGTCAAATTGAAAAATTTTACTCAGCAGTTTATTTCAATTTTTGGAAACACTTATTTATGCAAGCAAAGTTTTTCAGTCGTCTCACAGATGAGTTTTTGAGATATACGAGGCATATTTTTTTAAGTAAGTACCGTTTTGAAATTAAAAAAAGACATGCAAATATATGTCAATAATTTTATTTTTACATGAAAGCCTGTACCTTACTCTACTTTGCTACATAATTCCCTTCAATATTGAGGCACTTGTCATAACGTAGTACCAGTTTTTGAAAACCCTCCTCATAGAAGTCTGCCACCTGACTTGTTAACCACTGCATCACAACTGTTTTGACTTTGTTATCGTCTTCAAGACGCTGACCAGTCAGGTGTTTCTTCAAGTGCTCGAACAGATGGTAGCCACTGGGTGCCAGATCAGGGCTGTACGGAAGATGATCTAGAGTTTCCCATCGAAAATATGTGATGAGATCTTTGGTCTGATTAGCCACATGTGGACGGCCATTGTCATGCAGCAAAACGATGCCATTGATCAACTTGCCACGTCTTTTGTTCTGGATTGAACGGCGCAGATTGTTCAATGTTTCACAATAAGCTGCTGCATTGATTGTCTCATTACGAGGCAGAAATTCCACAAGCAATACTCCTTTTCTGTCCCAAAAAACTGTGCACACGATTTTCCGGGCAGAAATCATTTGCTTGAACTTCACTTTTTTGGGTGAATATGAATGCCACCATTCCATGGACTGTTGCTTTGATTCAGGTGTGACATAGGCCACCCATGTCTCATCACCCGTAACAATTTGGCTTAAGAAATCACCATCGTTGTGGTACCGCTCAAGGAAAGTTAATGCACTGCCTAAACGTTTGGTTTTGTGCACATCCGTTAACATTTTCGGTACGCAATGTGAGCACAATTTTCGGTAATTAAAGTGCTTGGTCACAATGACATACAAAACATTAGGAAAGTCATCACACAAGGAGGAAATCATAAAGCGTCTGTTTTCTCTCACCTTATTGTCCACTTTCTGCACCAAACTTTCATTAACGACCGAAGGACGTGTAAGGACAAAGGCCGATACCGGGGCTGTAGTGTAGCCTGAGTGCCTCAACTAACAGTTTGTGGTTCTGTAGAAAATTTATGAAATGATTTTGGTTTGACCATGTAGCCGGATAACTCGACCTAAATGCTTGAGGTCGCCACAATATTTGTTAAACCACAAATAGAGAAAAGGTTTATAAGCTATCTACTGAATGACAAAAGTTCACTTTCCAAAAATTCCAGTTTTATTTTCAAAGTCACAAAATTTCAGATATGCGCTTAACAGTTGAGTTGGCAAATCGAACACACTTTACCAAAAGTTTGCAAGTTGTGGAGAGAAATTTGAACCGACCGAACCCCTTTTGAATTTTAAAAGTTCATATTAAAAGTTAAAGTTGTTATATAACCCGACACCAAAGTTTCAACATGGTCGAACTAGCCAGCATGGCGAGTTACAACCAGCCGACGCAAACAAGAAAGACTAAGCGAGACGAAAGACAGACCGGAACAGACTACATTTTGGCTAAGTTCCCATTTTAAACATCACTGATAAAGTCATGCGCGGAGTTGCTCTATCACTTCCCGGCGTAAGAATGAGACAACGTGTGCTTACCGCACGAACTATTATAGCCCTGCGCGCGCCTATGGCCTTGGCAAATCTTCTTTAATTAATATCTTTAAAAGTATATGATAGTTTAATTTGAGATTTTTACAGGGACTTTCTATCATCGTGTTCTATCTATTTTAATTTAATTTACCATTCCAAAAGGTTTCTATCATCTTAAAACTGAATTCATCACGTGACCAATCTTGGCGTAGTTTCCCGAAACTTCCACCCGACAATCAGCAATAATCTATTTCCAAAAACTTGATTACCAGACAAATACTAAAACTTTTTATGGAAACTAATATATGTACGAAATCGTCTCAATTTGGGCTATCTACTGATGTAATTTTTAAATTAATATCTCTTTTAATAAAAAAGCTTATTTTTTTCTCTTAATTAAAATCACTAATTAATCTTTACCAAATTACTTAATTTTATTACCAAAATATCGGGGACAGTGCTGGTGATAAAAGATCAGTTGTTGCTTTACTCGATTTAAAGATATTGCAAATCTTAGAATTTCTACTTTTCTGATCGCATGAACAACCCTAAATATCTCTTAAGCTAAACGTTTTTCGATATGATAAATACACTTTAAAATGATTTTTATAGCAAATTGTTACTGTGAGCAAGATTACAGGGAAATTCCTTAAAGTTGAAAACTGCTCTTCTCGAAATTTCAAAGTCCCGCCTAAGCAAAACTAGAATTTGACAAAATTCTAAGGTGCTTACAGACGCCCACTCCGTTGTTCATCATGCACATTTGTGCGGCCATCTTTAAATGCTCTCACCCACTTTCTCACCATTCCATCACTCATAATGTTTTGTCCATAAACTGCACAGATCTCACGATGAATATCAATTGGTTTTACGCCTTTAGCACAAAGAAATCTTATAACAGCCCGTACTTCACAGTCGGCGGGACTCACGATTATCGGAGGCATCTTAAACACTCATTGAACAATGTAAACAAGGAATAATTAGACTGTAATGGCGTCAGTGCGTAGGCAAGAGATGCAGGTAGCCAGTGCGCATGCGCGGAATGCCGACCATAGCGCTGCAGCCACGGTGTGACAAAACGGTACTTACTTAAAAAATACGCCTTATATATTAGGTATTTCAACTTCTAACATGAAAGCTGACATACAAAAAATAGCCAGTCAAATGCAACCTCAAACGTCACACTGAATTGAGTATGTAAGATCAATGTTGTAACTTTTCTTCATTTGTATTAATAAAATTTGAAAACTGAGTTTTCGCGTTTTTCCTGTGTATGTGCGGTCCCGCCTTTACTTTTTTTGCCACCTTGTGGCCCTTGCCTGCTAAAAGGTTGCCGACCACTGCTGTAGATAAATCTTACATACTTGGATTTTTGTTGGACTTAGTATGATTTTTTTTTTCCACTAGTTCTTCACTATGTTGCAGAAAAGAAGTCATTTTCTGCTCTACATATTTGACGGTTGTTGGTCTTTCAACTACATAAATGAGGCTCTCACTTGCATTTTGATAAGTTTAACATTAACAATAGTTGAGATTCTACTTCCAAACCAGGTGTGTGAGCTGTTAAAGTTGGTGCCTGGCATCAGTGAGGACCAGTCGGCCATGTGGGCGGTATTTTATTCAGTGTTTTCGTATTTTATTATGCTGTCTGTGTGGCCGACCCCTTTACATTCGGCCATGCAGACGGCACCAATTTCTATCCCACATTGTCATTCCGTGTTTTAGCTAGGGCGCTAATGACCTAGACGTCGACGCGCCCTAAAACAACAACAACATCAGTGAGGATTCCACTAAAGATTGTCTGTCTTTAGACTTATAAACTTGGTGCTGGATTATAGTTCAAAAGGATTTTAAAATGTAGCTAGTTGATTTCATCTAACTACCTGAGGTATAACCAGGGTCTTAATACAATAATTAAGCATGTTCAAAACTGTTGGAAAATTCAAGGTCTTAAATTCTTTACCTAATCAGTCTAAAGTGATCTAGGCCAGCAAAACTTGTGTTCATGTCTCCAGTATTAGAGTGCAGCATTTGTCTGCTTTTTCTGCTCCAGGGTTCGTCTTTTCCTTGTCTCAATGGTTCTCATGCATGGTTTTCCAATAAATCAAGGAGTTTGGTCTCCTGTGATAACGCTGTTCTGAGAATGTTTATTAGTCAGATTATTACTGATGGTGTTTTGTGTGTATATTGCCTGTTGTTTTGTGTTCTTCCATTAGAGTGAAACACTTCTTCTTTCAAGATTCAGCAATGGCAGATAACAATTCCCTAAAAGCAGATTTTCATAATAGATATCTCATTTACAATTATTTACATCGTGTTTATGGAACTGCTGTGATTGCATTATCTAATTATTATTTTTTATACCAAGTCAACTCTAGTTCCTTTTGTTACAATTGAAGTAACTCATTGTAATTATATCATTATGAAAATTAGATGGCTCTTAGAATAAAAGCTGCTTTTGATATTTGTATATGGAAAATATGATGGTAAGAAGAATCATTATTCTGATTGTCAGTATTCAAGCATTGCTATCATCTGTCACTGCAGTATAGTGGATGCATTGGTTAACTTTTCTCCACAGATCAACAAGCAAAACCTGTTTCTGATTGAATAATCCTTAATTGTTTCTTAAGATTGTTACCCAAGATTGCTTTGTTGAATTTCTCATGTTGCATTTACACTCTCACACAAGTCACTGCAAGACAGTAGGAACGTGAGAGTGTAAACGATGTGCTCGCGTCGTCTCATCTGACGTGGTTGATCACCAGTGCTACTCGCCTCTGTGGCAGTTTTTTAGCACGAGTCAAAGGTGTGAACATTGCATTGATTCAGCATATAAAACGGTGAGAGTGTAAACAGCAGTTTGCATCAGCGCTAATGCATGAACATCTCATCGAAATTCTAGACTAGGTGAGACAAAAGTGTAAATGCAGCATCATAGGCTAATCGATTCGAGAACAAAAAAAGGTTTTTTTCAAAATAGTGGCCATGGGGGTTTCTGAGGCCAAGAGATGGTGGCATCATGTGGGAAAAATCATAACTAGTGCAGCTGAATGCCTTCAGTTACCTTGAGAAGCCCAATCCAGTTAGCGTATAATTTCTTGAAGTTATTAGAATATTTGTGTTTTTTGATGAACCTGATGTTTTGCAAGTTTAGGAATTTATTACTAAGAAATCAGATGACTTACCACTTCTGAACAAAATTCTTTTGCAATAGTGATGTTTTGCTGTAAGTTCCGGATTTGGTGATCATGATTGTTTCTTCGCATTGTTAAGATAGAATGACAAACTGGGCAAAATGGCCACCTGCTGGTGGCCGTGGCTTCTGTCTGATGCGCATGAATTCTGTTTGTTCCTTGCATATTATTAACTTTGTACAATGCTTTGAACAGATACTTTATAATCGTGTGAAATTGAAGTGAGTATATTAATAATAATCAAAAAACAAAAGTAATTCAATTATTTCAATTTTGTGGTGGTATTTAAATGACTGGAAACTTCTTTTTCTGTGAGCCCAAAGGATATTGTCGTGAAACAATAGCAGGAAAAAGTAAACGCAAGGGCCAAAACAAAGGTTCTTTGCTGATGTTCACATCAAGTTCATATAAAAATGTACTTGAAGCTGCAAAAACAAAAACAAAAAAAAAAAAAAAAGAAGAAGAAAAGAAATAAAGAAGGAAACCAATGCTAGATAGAAAACCACCAACCACAGGAAATCTAACCCAAAAGGATTGTTATTTAACGGTGACGATGATCAAGAATACACGCATTGCCTATACTGCTACAAAAGTTTTTCAGCTCAAGATTACAAGAACGATGGATCGAGTGGCAAATGTGTTACTTTTGGGCTCACGAACTCTGTGAGGGAGTTTGAAAGAAACAGCTATTCCTTCATTTGCAAAAATTGCAATTAAATTTCCTTTTGCCCCCTTATAATTTCTATTATTTACAAGTTAGATGAATTTTTTCCTAAATGAAGTTCACTGTTTTGCAAATTTGGAGCGTTTTAATCACTCATTTCTGATTTTGAAGCTAAGTGACCACTTTACCCGACTATGTCCTAAACTTTTAGTGCCAAATATTGGGAAATTTTTAGTCCTTACAGTACTAACATGGAGCAGTCTCCAGAGAGGAAATGGCTTGTGCAGAATGAATAACGTGAAAATAAACTGTGAAACAAGAGGTATATAACCCTATTGCTATTTGTCTCAGTGGCTTTTTCTTTACCAGAAATATGAAAAATTCTACAATATGTAGTATAATTTATATTGGTAAAGAATTACTAAGGTGCAAGCAGCAGGATAGCCACCAAGCTGATCAAAGAGTCATAGATTCATCCCTTGCTCCTTTAGTCTTTTCCTCTTTTACTATTGTTTGAAGTTTGTAGTATTTGAAATTTGTTTATATAAAATTTGTGAAAATACAGAGGTTTTGAAATTTTAGGTGAGAATCATTAAATATATACTACTTTAATTTTCATACCAGAAACCATTCCATAGCCACATGCACATTTCATTAACGCTGCATCAAACTCCATTTGGTGTAAATTTCCAAATTCTGTTTTCCCTCCATTAATTTCAGTCTCATTTTATGGTGAATGTTAAACATTTTCCCTATGTTTTGGTATGATAGTGCTTTCCACAATGTGCTATCTTTGTTTTATTTGGAATACAGTTTTATAAATAATGCACTTCTGCAAGGCATTATTGAAATTTCTCCATCTCTAGTTTCTTATTTTCCTTTTCTTCAATAAGTTTAGTGTGATTTATGCTTTCTGAATTTTATTTTCCAAAGGGTCTCCATACAATTTTAAGGTACGCCTGTGTATTATGAAAACTATCAATGTTTCTGTTAGTTTAACTTCAGAAGTAGTTTGTTACTTACCTTTTATGTAGTGCTTTGGTGTATATTGATAGCATATTTCTCTTATTTATAATTAATATATTTTCTCATTTCCTCAGGTATCAAAGTATTTCATTGATTTCCGGTCAAGCCATTGTACACAACTGCCAGTTAATTTATTTCGAATGCCGTGGGATCTTTCTCCTGAATCTGATTATGTTAAGATTTAAAGAAGAAAAAATTATTAATATATACTCAAACAAATAATTAAGATCTAGGAATAATTTAAAATCATGTTACATAATACTTAAAAGATTAGTATTAACATTGTGTGTATGTAAATAATAGCTATTAAGTCACACATTCCATTTTATGGATGATTTGTCATATAATAAGGAGTTATGTTCAACTTTTTGTTTGATCTTTTATTTTGTTACAAAAGTGAGTTTTCTTTTTGTGTAAGTGTAAAGAATGAATGTGTGGTATCTAAACAAATTTCAGGTGTTCACAATATGACATGAAGTTTCTTTCCCCCCCCCCCTTTCCCCATTTTTTCGTTTCAAAAGAATTTTTATAGCATGAAAATATTTTATATTGTGTGTGTATAAAGTCGCTTATCACAGCACATATAATAATGACTTTTATTTCACAGTTTCCTGTTACGTAGTTCATTCAGTGTTGCTCCTATTTTCATTGTGGTCTCAACTCTCTTACTGATTTAACAAAAATTAAATTACTAATGGATTGCAGCTATTTAATTAATTGCACCAATTAACTTGCTACAAATTAAATCATATATTTTTAAAAAATAGTATTTTTCTGAATAGTAATGGCCTTTTATTTTTTGGTGTATATTTTTTCTCTCCTTCATCTACCTTGTTATCTTTTAATGGTGTACTTTGTGATTAATTTCCACAGCTGTTACTCTCTAATACTATTTTAGGGCCAGATTGTTATGAAGAATGTCTGTAGTGCAATGTCTTTGAGGTAAAACAACATAAAATATTCATTTAGGCAGATAAATAAAAAAAATTTACCATTTCTTCTTCCACTCTGTTTTTCTCTGAGCAAAATTTATATTTACTGGTCAAAATTACAGTGTGACCAAGAGGGCAAAACAAAAGGAATTTAGCTATCAGCGTGAAATAAATACAAACATCAGCGAATCAGCTCTTGAATGCTGGAAAAGTGAATACTTGTGTAGTACACAATATACCATTTGTAAGGAAAATTATGTTGATAGCACAAAAAACAATCCATGTTCAACTGCATTTCCTGGATGTAGATTTAGTGTTTAGTTGTATTCTTAAAAGCAAGTAACTTTCTATTGATAGTTTTTGCGTACGGTACTTAGAAAATAGTTTCAGAACATTTAACAATTCATAAAAAGAATAAATTCACCAAGAAGAATTAATATATTTGGTAATGTATGATAATTATTTAGGAAATGGAAATGCACTGAAGTGTATTATGAATAAGACTTGTTATTGCTTAAGTTATTCTTAATTGGCTTTTTCATCTCTCTTTATTTTCTGCATTATTCGTATATTCCAATACTAAAAAATGTCCCCATAAATATGTCTTCACTAGAAGACTGTATACATCATGAACAAATAACTCATGACATATTAAAAGTATTACTGATAACATGATATTCAAGTTTTGATAAGTAGTTTACATTAAAAACGTATATTTTTGCAGCAAATTTGATGTGAGTGAACTTCTGATGACTTGAATTGTTGGTATAGCAACTAAGTTCTCATTTGTAACACAATTGAAAATGTCTGTGTGTGTGTGTGTGTGTCTGAGAGAGAGAGAGAGAGAGTGTAAACAAAACCAACTTATGGATTTGTGAAGTATGTTGCTGCTTTACCATACTCTTTTCCAAATCTATATGTAAGAGAAAAATGATTGGTTCTAAAATGTCATCGATTATATAATTTGTTTGTTCTTCAATGCCCAGGAATATCTGTTTTTCATATTAGTCTATTTAGGCCTGTACCATAGTTACCATTGAGCACAAACATTTAAACTTGAAATATATAGTACAAAATCAATATTATAATTATATGGTGACTTCATTTTCATTCAGTTTTGTATTTACAAAACATTTAAATGCCATTTTTAAACATTATTTCTATACTTATTACCACTATGATGATGTCATGAAAGTTATAATCTATACTATTATACATCTGTAAGAAAGCTGTGTTTATCTCTTTACTGTAATGGGTATTGCGCAATAAGTACCACAGCAATGTGGATGTGGTTTTCACGTTTTTAGAGCTAATGGTGCCAGTCAAAATCTGGAAAGATAGCTAATGACATATATGTACAATGGGAAGGAGCAAACAATTAAAAACTTTTATATTTGGAAAATTGTGGACTGCCAATCATAGTGCACTTCAGGCACACACTCCTTTCGCAATAATCTCACAAAACTTTGAATTCAGTTTTATTTTTTTACTTTTGTTACTCAGTTTTCTGGACCGCAGTGCTTAAAATAAATGGAATACACGAATTAAACGTAATAAGCATTGAGTTGCATCGCAACAGGTAAGTTAGTATGCGAAATGCGTTAGATTACTATGTAATGGTAGACATATATTATCTCTAGTAGACAGTTAACCGTTTGTCTCTGGAACAATATGGTCGCTAAACGTTGTACATTAATAAGTCAATACTTCTTCATTATATATCATTATGGTTAAGAAAATCATTTTTCCCCCCTCGAAGAAAGATGAATGAAAAACAGCTACCATAAATATCAACAGGTAACAGTGACTTGTGTGGAACTTTCCATATTTTTACGTTTGTTACTCGATTAATATATATTTTGTGGCTATAAAGTGCAAATATTCGTCACTAATATCACCCAAGGGACGTGTGTACAAATTTTGGCTGCTGTTCAAACTACGACCAGTAAAATAAATTGTTATTTCTATTAAATAAGTCTCATATCCCAGATTCTGCAATGTTTATCACAATTGGTGCTTTGGGTTAATGATGACAGAAACATGGAACGAGTGAAACTAAAAATCAATTAAGCATCTTAAAACTTTATGCCGCACCGCTTAAATAACAATAAAACTGAATCCATCATGACTAACAAAGCGAGTCAGTTGTCATTCTGGTCCAGGCTGCATTTTAACCTAACCACAAATCTGACTATTGATTCTCTTCGTAAATCATAGCTTCTGTCACAACCACGTTAATACATTCACTGTTATCGATTCTTGAAACTTTGAAATTGCTTACATCCAGGTGAAATAACGACATTAGTAATTTGGTGTCACTGAAAACGAAGGAAATTAAAAATAATTCGTAACGTGTAAGATTAGTTTTAGTACGTGCTATTTTAAAACAGAAATAATTGATCGAATCAAGATATCGTCAAAATAAAACCAATATCCAATCAGAAAAAAGATGCTGTTGTTATTGTTAATAAAGAAAACTACTCTAAATAAATTTACGGCACCACGGTTATCGTGCAATTCTCCGTATCAGAATTTAAAAATAATATATTTTTTTAGCTAAGTTAAATAGTTCAGAAATAATATGTTTGGTTATGTCCATAGCTACATTCTCACCAAAGCTTATGCTTAGCTATGTAATCCCAACCAAATTTTACACATAAAATCCCAGCAAAAGTTTACACTTGGTGCTTATAATTTCAGCTGTGTTAACTATTATATATCGATATAAATTTGCGGCATCACGGTTATCTTGCAGTCCTCCGTTTTTTAGTATCTATATAGATTTGCGGCATCACAGTTATCATGCAGTGCTCCATTTTTTAGCTAAGTTAAATTAATATTTTTCATTACCACCAGAGATACATCATTACCAAAGTTTATACTACATTTCAATCTAACTACTTCAGTTCTGAAATTCCGTGAAGGAAAATGGCTCGAAATGTGGGTAGTTGTATAAAAGCCATTAAGAAAAGAAAAACATGTTATTACTCATGGACTAGGAATGTATTTATATGTTACTAGCTGTTACCCGCGACTTCGTACGCGTGGACTTGGAGTTTCAATTCCAGAATTGGATATAGAAAACTGTTAGTAACGTAAGATTTGTCCCAAACAACACCGAGTCGACATAATATGATGGAAAGCCATCATTATATCATCCTATCATCTAATCTGTCTCATGAAGAGAATCAATTTACAACATATTTAAAAACAGAAAAGTAAGCGAAGGTGCGGGGATGTGTGTGTGTGTGTGTGTGGGGGGGGGGGGGGGGGGTTAACTGATGGCAGCTTTATTTCAGCTTGGTTTTTTCTTCTTTATTCAACATGAGCATCTGAATCTTATAATCTAATAGCAGCACATTGTCTTCTAGACCTGCACCTTAGGCCAGGTTTACGTCCTGTAAGGCATGTCAAAAAGGAAGACAAATTGGTGCCAGAAACTTTTATACAGACACAAATGAATAGTACAGTGCAGAGCAAATTGACTTCTATACTAAATAATAAGTTTTGTTTCTTATCGAAATTTATTAATAAATCAAACACTAACAGATTGCGTGACTGAGCAACCAACGTAACATTACAGACTAACACACGAATCTGTCTGTCTTTCATCATTCGATAAGTTCTTAAAATTTCGTGACTAAAACTGTTATTCATGCCGAAAAAATGTCCTGTGTCCTTCCTACACTATTTCATTGTTAAATTCCATCAATATTGATATAGCCATTTAGTCGTCAAAACGTAACAAAAAGACAGAAACTTACTTCCACATTTATAATATAATAGCTGGTACCCACAACTTCGTTCGTGATTGTAAAGTATTCATATTGACAGCTGTAGACATCTAACCACCATAGTGCACGATGGGAGACTCGATACTATTACCACACACAAATACCAGTCTTCTGCGCTATGTAGTTCCGGCAGCAAAGTAAAATTTACGGATACACACAAGTCTTTGGATGAAATACGAAAATATTCATGATCGACCAATTTCGAACACCATATCTCACACACTCCCACAGTTACCGAATTTCGGCCAACGGTTGTGATCGATGGGAGACTCTGTGTTACTACCACACAAAAACGCCGGTAATCTGCGATTGATAGTTTTCACTTAAAAGTGATACAACGTGACACATGCGTCTTTGGCAGAAATATGAAATTGCCGCAGGTCGACCATTTTATCCCCCATTTCTCCCACACCCCCATAGCTACCGACATCTAACAACCATAGTGCACTACATGAGATACGATTCTACTACCATACACAAACACCAATGTTCTATGCTATGTAGTTGTGGCAGAAAAGTGACATATGCGGAGACAGTCGAAATTCGAAAATATCCTTGGTCGGCCACTTACAACCACCATATCTACCACAGTTTCTGAAAATCGGCCACTGTTGTGATCGAAAGGTGACTCTGTGCTACTACTACACACAAACACCAGTTATCTGTGATCTATAGTTTTCGCTGAAAAGTGATACACCATGACACTTTTGTCTTTGGCAGAAGTATGAAATTGCCACAGGTCGATCACTTTCAACCCCCATATCTCCCACACCCCCATAGCTACCGACATCTAACAACCATAGTGCACTACATGAGATACGATTCTACTACCATACACAAACACCAATGTTCTATGCTATGTAGTTGTGGCAGAAAAGTGACATATGCGGAGACAGTCGAAATTCGAAAATATCCTTGGTCGGCCACTTACAACCACCATATCTACCACAGTACCACAGTTTCTGAAAATCGGCCGCTGTTGTGATCGAAAGGTGACTCTGTGCTACTACTACACACAAACACCAGTTATCTGTGATCTATAGTTTTCGCTGAAAAGTGATACACCATGACACTTTTGTCTTTGGCAGAAGTATGAAATTGCCACAGGTCGATCACTTTCAACCCTCATATCTCCCACACCCCCATAGCTACCGACATCTAACAACCATAGTGCACTACATGAGATACGATTCTACTACCATACACAAACACCAATGTTCTATGCTATGTAGTTGTGGCAGAAAAGTGACATATGCGGAGACAGTCGAAATTACGAAAATATCCTTGGTCGGCCACTTACAACCACCATATCTACCACAGTACCACAGTTTCTGAAAATCGGCCGCTGTTGTGATCGAAAGGTGACTCTGTGCTACTACTACACACAAACACCAGTTATCTGTGATCTATAGTTTTCGCTGAAAAGTGATACACCATGACACTTTTGTCTTTGGCAGAAGTATGAAATTGCCACAGGTCGATCACTTTCAACCCTCATATCTCCCACACCCCCATAGCTACCGACATCTAACAACCATAGTGCACTACATGAGATACGATTCTACTACCATACACAAACACCAATGTTCTATGCTATGTAGTTGTGGCAGAAAAGTGACATATGCGGAGACAGTCGAAATTCGAAAATATCCTTGGTCGGCCACTTACAACCACCATATCTACCACAGTACCACAGTTTCTGAAAATCGGCCACTGTTGTGATCGAAAGGTGACTCTGTGCTACTACTACACACAAACACCAGTTATCTGTGATCTATAGTTTTCGCTGAAAAGTGATACACCATGACACTTTTGTCTTTGGCAGAAGTATGAAATTGCCACAGGTCGACCACTTTCAACCCCCATATCTCCCACACCCCCATAGCTACCGACATCTAACAACCATAGTGCACGACAGGAAAGACGATTCTACTACCACACACAAATACCAAAGGTCTATGTTATGTAGTTGTGGCAGGAAAGAGAAGTATACGGAGATACTAATTTTTGGTCGAAATATGAAAACGCCCTGCACTGACCAACTTTAATCATTATATCTCCCACATCCCCACAGCTATCGGCATTCGGCCAACGTTGTGCACGACCGGAAACTCCATGCTACTTCCACCAACAAACATCAGTGATCTGTGCAAGGTAGTGGTGGCTGAAAAGTGAAATATAGGAAAAAACCCGTCTATTTTTATATATATATATAAGATTAAAAAAAGGGATTCTACAATTACCGTAGTGCTGCAATTCGATGATGGATTCTTATGTAACTCGACGAGACAAATTGAAAGTAAAGAATAATTTTTTTTGGTATCTCGCTTAGTTCTCGAGAAATTGTATCTCAAAAGTGAGGAGGTTAGAGTGAAATCTGGCATGGACCAGAAAAAAATTCACTGAAACCATTATATCGACATGGTGGAAATGCTCTATAGGTGTTTTATTTTCTTCCTAGTGGTTGTTGTTAATTTGAAATACAGCCTGGACCAGAAGAAACGCCACCAAAAGCTCGATGAACTATACCTATAACTGATTTTTGACATTCTATATCTCAAAAACCAAGTGAGATATATCTATCTATATATAAATAAACAAAAAATATTTCTTTATTTTCAATTTGTTTTCCCGAGTTCTATAAGAATCCATCAGATTTTGGGGCCACGGTAATGAAAGAACTGCCTTAAAAAATCTTGCAAGTGATCTTAGTACATTCATTGCTGAAATATTATCGTTGGCGGTGTAGATAGCTTAGAAAACGGCCTTTACTATCGCAGACAGTAACTTTCGTTTAGTGTTATATCTAAGGTACAGTACATTTCTTTTTGCTATAATACGCACTTTATATGGAATGCTATGTCCTCAGGAAATTTCTGACTTGAAGGATTGTTGATTCTCACTACGTCCTTACGGGTATGTTAGTGATAATGTTTCACGTAGCTTTAGTTTCTTATATTTCATATATTATACTGTGTTAAAATATAAGTCCTACAAAAAAAACCTTTTGAACCTCAGTATGAAAACCGCATTTAAGGTAATAACTAAAAGAAAGAAAATTTTTAAAATGAAATCTATATATTTTGCTTCTCTGCATTAATATTTGACACTAAAATAAAAAGGGTAAAACATTTTTTTTTGGGGGGGGGAGGCTGCCTATTACTGGTACTAATCATTTGAAATTTGGATTAACTGCTTCGTTATAATATTCTCTTCACGTTTTACACTCTCCTTTTTCGGAAAAGTTACGACAAATTACATTAAAAATGCCAAAATATGAGAGACGCCCAGCTATTAGATGGCACTGCAAAATTAATGAAAATCTATTGAAATGTTGGTTAAATCCTGTATTGTAATATTTTTTTGCCATTTATGCTTCTCTCTGTTGTAAAAAGTCGCACGAAATTAACAAATAAAAAATATTTGTCAGAGATGTAGTAGGCCCTACAAAAATGACTGCCATCTTAGAATCTTTATTTACAGCTTCACACCTTGTCGACGGCTAAGCTCATTAGAGGCGGGATGGGACTGGTGACAAGGAACGGGAATTCGGCCTTGGCCTTTTTGAAGGAAGCATCCTCACATTCGCCTGGAGTGATTTGGGGAAACCATGGAAAACCCAAATCCGGATGCCCGGACGGGGATTCAAACCCGCATCCTCCAGAATGTGAGGCCAGAACATTAACTGTTCACCCACCACACTCGGTATTTTAGAATCGATACAAGCGACACAATGTATTGCTTCCATTGTAAACAAGTACCCAATGTTTTAGATGGATGCCACATAACGATTTTCCCAAATATTATTTTTCTTGGTCTAGGCCGAATTTTAACCTAACCATGACCTCTATGACAAAGCGAGACTGTTTAGGTTGATATGATCCCTGTGCTGATAATTTTTGTGTCATTTTTACAGTGCTGGCAACATTACGCAGTTGCACAGAGTCTCATATTTTGGCATTTTTAATGTAACATGTGGCAATTTTTCCAAGGGAGGAGAGTGTAAAACGTTAAGAGAACATTTTTTGGAGGCAGATGCTTCAAATTTCGAAAGGTTATTTATTACCAGTTTCAGATTGATGGAGAAAGAGGCAGACTTCCCGCATTTCTACACACTTCATGATCTGCGTGTGCAAAGCAGCGGGTAAACGCTAGTTGTAATATACAATTACCCAACATCCATGAACTGAAAGTTAAGTTACTTTTAAGAACATTCACCAGAAAAGTCAGTTATTAATGTTAGTATTTATTACATAATTTAAATACTGATTCATAATTTTTAGGTTTTTTTAATCTTGTATCTCCATACAGAATCATCACAAAATGTCAGTTTAAATTCTAAATTCCTTTCTGCTTGGAAGAAGGGGGAGAAAAACTGGAAAATTATTATCACAACTTTATATTGCTTTGTTTCTGCCCAGTCCTCCCATTGGGAATGAGGAATTCTCCACTGTGAATTTTGTGAGGTTTTTGAAGAAAGTAATGTGTGTTCTCTGCACTTGTAAGACCCAAGGCTGACACCGGGGTTATAGTATCGCCTTGGTGACTTAACTAAAAGTTCACGTGGATGGAAAGTTCTGTGGAATTTTCACAAAATAATTTGAATTTGACCATGTAGCCTACTAGAAACTCAACTTATATGCTTGAAGGTAGCCACTAGATCTGTTTCTAAACCACAAATCTGGAAAAGGTTCTTCTACTAAATCATAACAGTTCACATTACTCGGAAAATTTGAAGTTAATTTTTAAAAAAATCACAATTTCAAAATTAACATTGTTCAGTTGAGTAGGCGATCGAACAAACATTTCCAAAATATTGCAGATTGTAGAGAGAAATTTTACTGACCGAACCCCTTTTTGTAAATTTATAAGTTCATGTTAACAGTTATCCTCGCAGGCTACCACACCAAGGTACCAACATGGCCGACTCGGCTGCGTCAACTTTCAACCGGCTTGCTACCCGCTCCGATACAAGACTTGCGCAGGTTAACTTCACATCGCATTCCACGGAAAAGACAAAGCATGATGGCGGAGGGGTCCTTTTATAGCGATTACCAAAACCAGTGACGTAAGCAGCTGTATCACATCTTTTCGCTTTAGCGAGATCAAAAGTGTGTGTAATTTATTTGACGATCCAGATTATTAAGAGTGTTTAAACTTTGACAATGTCTAGACTTATCTACTAGAAGTCCAACGGCAGTTTAGTGGGAAATTTAGAGTGATTAGTTTTAAAGTTTTATTTAATTTCCGTGTGGTGATACAAATCTCTGAAGTAGGGGATTAACCCAACCATTTGAATTTATTCGGTTTTTTCTCTGAATTTCATGGACCTGCAAGTTATCTGAATAAAATTAGTGTCAAAATATTCTACAAAAATTTACAAGTTCAATGGTGTAACTTACGTAAAAATCGGTGACCGGATAATGAAATTACAGCTTAACCAAGCTTTGGTAAATTAACGGTTTAGAAGTGATATGATTTAATGTAACTTTTTAGGTATTGTTTATATAGAAAAGGAAAAATTACCAGAATTTTCTCTGAATTAAATTACTTATTTTGAAAATTGTTTTATCTCTGGGGCTAACTTCTATCGGTTGTAATAAATTCCTAAGTCGAGCACATGGTTTTATGACGAAATAATCTTTAGAATCTTTATAAAATCTGTTCTACTGCATGAAATGATCTGAAATTAAAATATGTGATACTAGATTTTTAGTTTTTTCCAGAAATCTACTTTTTATTTTGAAAGCTTACTAGGATTCTCTGATAAAAATTCTTAAATGTGAAGTGTATTCAACGAACTGTTTAGAAATTTATTTAAGTTATTTACAGGTCCAGAAACTACGGAATTTTAGTGAATTTAGCTTTCTTTTAAATTATCGTTCCTTTAAAATTACTTTATTTCATTTGAAAGTATCCAGAAATAGTGAAATATCATATATCAAAAATCTATTGTTTGGGTAGCTGGATTACTTTGGATTATCCTACTTCAGGTTAGTATAAGGTTTCTTTATCATTATTAAAAGTTGATTTAGTGCTTTTATTATCTGTTGAGTGACTTTATTGCTTTTAAAATGGTTTAGAAATGATAAAATGCTCATATAGCAGAAGTCCATTGTTTACAAGTTGAACTATTATTGATTATTCTATTTCAGATTAATATAGAGTTTATCTACTGTTATACAAAGTTTATTTAGTGTTTTTATTAAATACTGAAAGTTTTTACTGCGTTTAAAACTGTTTAGAAATAGTGAGATTATCATATGGCAGAAATTTATTGTTTGAAAACTGATTTTATGGGAACTATCCTATTTCCTTTAAAAATAACGTTCTCATACTATTATAGAAAGTTTATATAGGTCTTTTACTAACTATTGTATGTCTTTACTGCTTCTGAAAAGGTTTATTTTGTCAGTTAGGTCATGGTATCAGCTCGCTACATAAACCGCCCCTCTCTTAGCCTATGTATGCAACGAAAATTATCTGTTGACTAAGAATTTACTTCCTCCCTTATACCTAAGCTAAGGAGCTAGAATTTACCAAAATTCTAAGGTGCTTACACACTGACTATCAGGTTTGCTTCTATGGACACTCCCTGCTATTAAGGAAAAAAACTTAAGCATGCACCTAAGATAGAACTTGCAGTTTTTAGTGGGAATTCTACTCAGATAACAGATCTCGTACTCAGTGTAATGTTTTGTTTTAACCAAAGATCTGCAATTAAATGTTGTACCATTAATACAGATGTAACAAAATATGAAGAAATAATCTCACAAGTCATCAATTAGGTATAATTTTTTCAGTTTTGATTATACCCAAGTCACAATATTAAAGAAAACACACTTGGAAGAGACATGCTACCATAAATAACAATTCAAGAAATGGAATTTTTTGAAATTGGAACATTTTATCAAATTATAACTGCACGTATTAAAAGTGTAAAAGCACAATTGATGTATTAGTTATATAAGTTTTATACATTTCACTTATGAAACCAGTAATTTACCAAATTTATTTTAGCTGGAAAGTGTATTTTGACTGATAGAGGCACTTTAACTCTGATATTAGCTGGTGTTACCCAGATTTTAAATGATGTGTAGAATATCCTCATTCTAACCATGGATGTTTATAATCAACTCAAACAAGTAAAAATATTAAGTGATTTGATTCACAAATAATATTAAAATAGATCTGCTACTGTTACATAGGAAAGAAGGATGCTTGTTAACAGCTGTGTGGAAACTATTATCTACCATAGTAGAAAGTGTTCGATGATAGTGACAATGAAAATCGTGTCGATCAGTGAAGATAAGGAAGAATAGGGAAAGTAAACCTGTCATCACTGATGAAAGCTGCAGGCCCACAGGGAACACACAAACCACAATGCACTTAACAATATGTTGGTATTAACCACTATCAGAGGAGCGCATATGACAGAGGATCGGATATGTACTTGCAGAGACCTGTCAGTCATGTTACGAGTTTTGGTGTGTACAAATTGAATCTCTTTGCTATAGGTCCTCTTCTAATCATGATTAAGGTTTATACTGGAAAATTGTAAAGTATGTTTGTCATAGCCCTCCCGCCTTCATCTGTGGTTAGCGACAGGTTTACTTTATCTGTGGCATCTGTGTGTGATAGGTAAGTGCATGATCTGGCCTCACATACAGCCAGATAAAGATTCGAATCTTCATCCATACTGTCAGATTACGATATTCTGTAGTTTCCCAAAATCACTCCAGGTTAATGCTAAATTGTTTATCAAAGTAGACAGTGTGATGTACAATTATCATTAAGTGGACGAAAGGAGAGGAAAGAAAAGTTTTAGGTAATGCCCTTCAAACATAGGGAGAGTTATGGCATTCCATTGGCTTGGCAGATGGGAAGTATGTTTGGAGTCTTTGTGGTGTGATGGTTGCAGTTGGTTGCTATAAAGGATGTTTCTTCTCCATAGCAACTCCCCAGGAAAATTGCAGTCGGAATAGTTTGTCATAGGCTTGAACCTTTTTTAGACCGTTATGCAAGTAAGTGTATTTGTATTAGTCCATTCAAGCCTACTGTTTACATTTTATTACTACCTTTATGCTTGCCCAACAGTCCCAAATGCAAAATTCTATCCCCAGTGGTATTGGTTTTAATGCAGTTCTATACATATACTCAAGTACAGAAAATTTTTATCCTATTTTCTTTACAAAAAATTTCCATTAACTTTGACCAAAAAAAGTGAAAAATTACACCAGCACAAAAATTTAACAATAGACAAAATGTGTTGATTTTTAATATAAAAATCATACCCTAAAGACTTCTTCTAGAATGGAGCAAATTTGTTAACGAAAAAAGACTAAATCCAGTTGCTTAGCTGGCTGACTACTATATTACTGTACTATTCACTTCATATGGTAACTTTGCTAATCTAAAAAGTCTAGGCAAATCTTTTGAGACTGATATTACAGAGAATGGTTACTGCAGCTACACAATATTACCTTTGGGGTCAGCTAATGCCCTTAATACTGGAGAAATATTCATGATAAGTGTCTGGTTGTCTAGTACCTGTTGTGAGATGGTGCGTTTTCTCAAATAGCTGACCTAACTGTCATACTCTGTAGCCAAGCGACAACATTCTCAAATTCTCTGTAAACTGATGATTGTTATTAAATTAGATATGTACACTTTGATCTCATGTGACACCGATCTCGGAAATTTGGAAAAGTACGTGTCAGTTTCAAAACCAGGAATTAGAGCAGTTCATTATTATAGTTTGTTTATGTTGAATTTCAGTATCACATAATTTTCAGTGTCAATTTGAAACACACAAATTAATGCATTTACACAAGGTTTTCAAAATTAGAATAATTTGGTCATATTTTAATTCTTTCCTCAAACAACTTGAAAGTGTTATTTGTAGCACAGAAGTGGATATCATAATTGGTACAGAAAATTTGTTAAAACTGTATATAAAATATGCAGAAATTTTCAAAATGGTAAATAACATTCTCATCCAAGGGGGGTATTTATAGCCGTCAGTAAATGCCTCTAATGTAATGAACTAGATGCCAATATGTTCTGCGAAGTCATATGAGTTAAACTCAACATAGCCAGAACAAAACTTGCCTTTGAGAGTCCATATGATGCAAACAGAAAGTTGAGAAATAATGTAAATAGTATCACTTGCCGTTTTCAGTACCATTCCTTATATTGACTGGAGTAATTATCTTAGCTCATCTCCTCATGTAGCTGGTTTTGAACCAATGCAGTGTAATAATGGTAATGAAAACATTTTTGACCTTGTAGTTGCCAATAGGCTGGAATTAATCATTTACATTTCAATGACTGCAGGAATAAGTGATAAAGCAGTAATTGCTACCAAAAAATTGATAACTTAGCGAAAATGGATTGTATAGAGATTCGATAAGGCCTCAAAGGTGTGTTTTAGAACTTATCTGAGGCATAATTACCACACCTTCAAGTTAACAAGAGACTGTTGAAGAGCGGGGGCATCAGTACATAGGGAAAAGTGCCAAAGAGGTGTACCCTCATTTTGTTTTTTATTAAAAACACATATAAATTAGTTAAGAAATCTGTTTTTAAAGCATGAAACATTTACTTCACTATGTTATGTGCCTATTGTATTCTAATTTCAAAACATATCATTAAAAATGATTATAAAACAAAATGATTTTTAAAAACCTTACAGTTTGGTGATTAGAAAAATAGTTGCCTTAATTTTACCCCCTCATAAAAATTACACTAATTAAATTATAAAAATGTACTGAATCACAGAAACATAGTATTAAAGCACAAATGTAATATGACAATGACAGGATTTGGTTTTAAAGATATATAGATATGCAGTATATGAAGACTCATTAATAAAAATAAAAAAAAATAAAATCATTTAGTGACAAAAGTAGCAGATTTACACATCGTTTTCAGCCACAGCACAATCCGCATGGGACCACAACAAACATATAAAGCACATTATTCATAATTCTCCTTCTAAATCTTTGGAAAGATTTGTCGAAAAACGTGCACCAAGTGTCGTCATCTTTGGATGGGGAACACTCCAGGGAGAAGCTCCAATTCCAATGTTCCAGAGGACGTGCTATTTTCATCTTTGGTGCTTGATCTTTTCACATTTTTGTCAAAAGTAAGGCACTTTTTCACAAACTCTTTCCCTTTACTAAAAGGCCCTACTGCTGAACCATGCCTCCATCTGCAGCTACTTTTGCATCCTTGATTATGATTACATGCGTGCTGTTGAGCTCTTTTAGGCTTTGTAAGGCATCCCCTATTTGAGGTCCTCTTTTTGATTTTTGGAAGCAAGTGATGTCAAAGGGGCTGGACTTAGAGGATGTGGAACCCTGAAAATCCTCACTTGTTGTCGATTACACAGGTTTGCCCCAACTTGTCAAAGATGTAGATGGTCAAACCCTAAAGTATATTGTGTTTCTTCTACATTTAATTCTTCTCTATTCTCTGTAAAGCTCTGATCATCACATTTGTTCTTCCTGAACACAAATTCATAGAAAGAAAAATCAAACTATTCATTCACTTCTTCAATGTATTCGGCATCTGAGAACAGCTTCTTGTCCAAGGGATATATAAGGAGGTGGCGAACAAAACGTAATAACTACACTTCTGGTCGAAATAAGTTTAAAAAAAAAATATCTGATAGTTTTTGGTCTGCTGAATCTGAATCTAAATTCATTTTCAAACAAAACTGTACTAAAAGTGAGCCCAAAGATTGTGATTTCGATCAAAATGGTATAACTACACCAAAATTTGAACAACTTTGAAGATATGAGACCGATCATTCAAAACGGAATAATTTTCATACAAATTCGTCCAATGCCAATCAAAACCAAATAAATTACATGCATATTTTTTTTTTTTTTATTTTTTTTTTATTTTTTTTTTTTTTTTTTTATTTTTTTTTTTTATTTTTTTTTTTTTTTTTTTTTTTTTTTTTTTTTTTTAATGCCGTTTTTAATGAGACACCACTAAGCTTTATGTTTAGTTGAAAAAAACTTTAGTATAGTATAGTTCACAGTTATTGTTGTTTATACGAAGTTAAAATGTCTTCTGAAACTATTAACTCAGGGTCGAAGAAAAAGAAGTAAGTTTTATCAGATTTATTTTATAATCTCACTTTTTAACAATATAAAGAACTGAGTGACGTGTACAACACTTTGACAGGAATAAGAGAGCTCAAGTGTATAAAAGTAAAAAAGCAGGCAGTAGTCGAAGGAGAAAAAACTAAAAAGAAGGGTAAGAACGTTGGGACAGTAACGAAGGTGAGAAAGCTTGTGTCCTGTGGTTTAAGAACCTCAAAATATTACATAGACGAGATTGAACAGGTACCAGTAACACCGTTACTAAAAAAGGGATAGGAGCATAGAGCCACATTAAGAAAACTGAAAATGAAAAATAAGTTACAGGAACAAAAAGCAAAAGACGTTCTGATATTGTTACAAAAGCATTTCGGAAGCAACTGGTTAAAGTGTGAAGAACTAAGTTGGTGCAAAAACATTTTAGGGAAAGCAATGAGAGTCAGAGGGAAGATAATGGAGAAGAAATGTGAGGAAGATGGACATGATGAAGGTTGTGGTTGTAACGAATTGGACATTGAGTTCAATCTATAATGACAGCATTGATGATTTTTTTATTTAACAAAGAAGTAACTTTTTCAGGTGAGTCTTAATTTTTAATTATTAATAAGTTGAAAGGTTATTAGACTAGACTCAATAAAGTTTTTCTATGTGCTGTAATTAACCTAACCTAACTCACAAAAAACTTAGCGTTAGCAATCAAAATGGCTTAATTTCATCCTGGTGGCAATCAAAACGTAATAATTGCACCAATGGCAAACTAAAACGGCATAACTGAATTTTTGAAATTTGAATATTTTCCGTTTTATTGAAGAAAGGAATTTCAATTTAACATATGTCAAATAGAGTTCAAAATGCAATATGAGTAAATAAAAAATCACCCCAAAATCCCCCTGCAAGTATGTCTTTTAGTTTTTTGCTCTTCCTGTAAAATTTGAATTTGTGTAATCATTACGTTTTGTTCGCTATCTCCTCATATGCCTGTTAGTTTAAATTAATTGATTGCTATTTCAGCTGTTTGGCATCTAATGTAGGCTTTGCCAAACAGGTTTATTACATCAAAAGCGCTGACAGCACATTCATTGTGCCTTAACTATCGCCTGATTTCCACGCTGTAGTAAAATTTGAGAGGACCCATGAAAGTTTTATCCAGAGGCTGTAATTTGTGTGAAAACTGAGGTGGCAGTGAAACAGTTGCAGCATAATGGCTTTTTGTCAGGTTGTTAAAGTTAACATTATGTGTGTGGTTAAAGTGGCCATCCAAGAGCAACAGTACAGGTTTAGTACTATGAGAAAACTCGATAAAATGTCTGAACCACTGAGTGAAGGAATTCATTTGGATCCATCCTGAAGGATGCATTGCAGAGATTGTTCCTGGTGGAGCCCCCTTTTTTAACTGTTCGCTCTAGTTTTTCTTTGGAAAAATTACTAAAAGGGACATGAATGAGTCACTAGCACTGAAACAAGTGACAATTGTTATGAGGGCCCCACATTTTCCAAGTCAAGGTGGATATCTGTTTTGTATCCTTAAGGCCTTTTGCTACTTTAGATTGCACCACAGTAATGTCACTGTCATCAACATTATAAATTCTGTGAGGAGTGACTTTACCTTTCTCATAAACATTTTCCAGAAGGTTATTTCTTTACTGAATCCAAGAGCTCTGCTATAGCATGTTCCAGTAGGCTTCCTTTTGGAAAGCTTGGTTTTGTGGAATTTGAGAAAAAGACTAACCCACTTTTTAACAGCTATTTCATCATTAAAAGGATGTTCAGTTTTATTTCTCTTTGTCAATTGTATGGCCATTCTTTGCAAGTTATTACAAGTAAGTCAAAAAAAAAAAAAAAGCTTCCATAGCAAGACAATAGTGAACTAGCTCTTCTTCAAGGTGTTTACCCAAAACAGTTCGTCTCTTTTTGTTATTGCTGCTACTTCATTTGTCCCTTACTTCATATTGGACAACCTCGTAAGTGTCGTTTTCGGAACATTAAACTGTTTACTAGCCTTCTTTCAACCCATTTTCTCTTTGCGAACTACATCATTAGGTATGATTTTAGACAGACTCCACTTCCTTTGATCAACCTTGTCCTTTATACTCTTTGAATCTGCAACATAATTCAAGGAGAATAACAGTGAGTACAATATGACCATAGCTTATATTTTGTTAACCCAACAGATTTTTAACCAAAAGTCTCGACAAAACAGTTTGGTGATAGACACTAACCTAAATTCTTATCATTTAAGAGTATATATATGTCAAAAGCCTTACTTGTCAATTTCCAGAAGAAATTTAAAAACTATAGCATAATGTAAAAAGTTTGTCCACTGCCAAAACGCATAATGGTGAATTGACCAGCAACAATTAAAGAGAGCTCTCTGTTGCAGAGTGATAGAAGCCTAAAGTACTATTTACACCTGATTCAATTCAGAGGCAGGAGACCGGTGGTCCACTGTAGGGGGAAGGATCCGGTGTAGGGAACTTTCCTGGATTCGTTATGAATATAAACTACAGTTATTATAAAGCTATGAAGTGGGGGAAAGCAATGAGTCCTGATGGAATTCCAGTAAGAGTATTTTCAGAGTTCACTGCGGAAATCGCCATTTCTGCCTGATATATATACTGTAAATCCTTAGAAGAGAAAAAACTATCTTCCGACTAGAAAATCGCGCAAAGGACTCAGATTTTTAAGAAAGAAGATCTAAAATATCCTAGGGACTACGAACCATATCTATAACGTCTGTTTGTAGTAGAGTTACGGAGCTTATTATGTGATCGAACATTATAAATTTTCTAGGCGAAAACAATTTGCTTTTGCCGAACCAACACGGATTTCGGAGTCAAAGTCATATGGAACACAGTTGGCTCTGTTTACGTTTGACATAATGAAAGTTACTGATGTATTTTCAAAAGTTGATGCATTTAATATATATATGCGAATTTTCAGAAAGCTTTCGACTATGTCTCTCACAACCACCTTCTGGAGAAGTTTCGTGAATAGATAAAGGATTTTATAATGTAGGTCGCAATATGGCATCATTGAAACAGACACCTCTTCTAATCTAGAAGTTACATCGGTCGTACCTAGTGTTGCAAACTGAAAAAAAAAAAAAAAATCACAATTGTGGAAAAAACCTAGCACCCTCGTTTTTTTTTCTAAATTTGTTTTTTTTTTTTCAGAAAACGATATATTTGATAAATTATATTTATGGGACTTACATTTTACATGTGTGTTTTAAACCTTATTAAATCATATAATATCTTACATAATGATTCATAAATGTAAATGGTTTAAATCATACATTGAAAGCCGAATTCAATAAGTTTCAATTTTTGATTCTAAAATAAGTAAAGATGCTTCATCTGACTGGGAGAAAATAAAACATGGAATTCCACAAGGCTCTGTCTTAGGTCCCCTCCTCTTTCTGTTATACATCAATGACCTTCCTGGAAATTTATCCGACATAGTTAAGAGTGTTTTATTTGCAGATGACACTAACCTGACTGTGCGTAAAACACCAAACAGTACTATAGAATTTAATGTAAATGAAGTACTTAGACTAGTAGCAAATTGATTTAAGGCAAATTCATTAAATTTTGAAAAAACACATTATATTAGGTTTAAAACAAAAAACTATGCACAGCCAGATATATGTATAAACTATAAAAACAACACAATCTTAGCAACAGAGAGTATAAAATTTCTTGGTATTAAAATAGATCAGAAACTCTGTTGGCATGATCATATCACTACACTACTGACAAAGTTAAGTAGTGCCACCTTCTCAATACGAACACTTTCTCTAACAGCAGATCTAGAATTAATGAAACAGGTGTACTCCTCATATTTTCATTCAGTAATGTCATATGGCATAATTTTTTGGGGAAACTCTTCACAAAGTAAAAAAGTTTTCATAGCACAGAAAAGAGCTATTAGGTTTCTGTGTAGGGTAAAACCAAGAACTTCTTGCAGACAACTCTTTTAAGAAACTCAATATTGTTACAATGTATTCTCAGTATATATATTCTCTCATGAGCTTTGTCATAGAAAATTTTAACCTGTTTACACCTAATTCACAGGTACACAGTTTCAATACAAGAAACAGAATAACTTGCATGAAACACAAACATCTCTGTCATTAGTACAAAGAGGAGTTAATTATTCTGGGATACATCTGTTTAATAAACTACCTAATCGTATAAAACAGCTTTCAGATAATAAAGATGTATTCAAACAAAAACTTAGAGATTATCTTATTGGCAACTCCTTCTACTCCATTCAAGAATTTGAAGAAAATAATTAATTGTACTCATTATGACGTTTGCAAAACTCAGTTGCAAAAATGTATGTTTATTATTATTTCTTGTATTTGTAAAATATGTATATATATATATATATATATATATTTACTATGATCTGACTCATATTATGTGTATATGTATCAACAATGACATGTTTCACATCCCAGAGGTACTTCCTCAGCAGGGATCCATGGAACAAGATTGATAAATAAATAAAAAATATCTATATAGGTAACATAATTTTTTATTCATCTTCTATGTTGGTACCACATTCACTAGTATCAGCACTACCAACACTAGTTCGGTCGGAGTTGGAATTTCCTGTTTCTTCTTCTGTCCCCTCTAGATCCATAACTTCAGAAATAGTTATATTTTCTTTTACTGGTTTTATTGCATGCAAAAGCTTTTGAGATTGCAATTTTAAATTATTTAAATGAAGACCGCGCCGATAGTTCTCTATTACGGTCATTTAAGTTTGAATTTAAATCTATTATCATACAAAATAGGAGCTTTATTTGTTTTCAATCGTTGGTTTACGCCAACGGTTGCAAGGAAATTATTCATAATTACTGACAATGACTCAGTATTATCACTATACGCTGCGAGTTTAACAAGTATACGAATATAAGGAAAGCACAACAAGTAATAAAAAAGAGGCAAAAAACCGTAGTTAAATTTCCTAATTTTTTGAAAAGATTCGTAGGTCTACAGATAAATTTGTAGGGCCTGGCAGCACTAGTTCAAATAGCGAGTATCAATCCAAACAATGGGGAACGGGGATTCCTTCTCACGCAACCTAGCCTTTTCGGGAAGTCCCCAATTTTTTTGTAATTTTTTTTTCTACTGAACCAGAAAGATATAGTAGATTTAAAAGTAAGATAAGTACTTAGTATAAACTCTAAAACAGTCATATTAAACGATAAATGCCTTAAAAATTTGAAATTTAGTACTTATGAAAAAAAACATGTCCCAGAAAAAAAAATGTTTTTTTTACAGTTTTTTATTCATGTTTTTTTTTCACGTCAGAAAAAAAAACTTTTTTTTTTCAACACTAGGTATGAACACTTTGATTCAATGAATTTAAATTGTTTACTTTATTAGTACATACTGGTATTTCGGATGGAATTTATAATTGAAATACGTTTTGATCAAGAGAGACATTAATTTCTTTTAGATATCTTAATACATTTAATTTGTTTATCCTAAAAAAGGCCACGACTTAACACCACTTATAACAGGAATACCTCTGTCACTCACCTGACATCCCCTGATCTCATCAGCAATAACAAGCGAAAGCTTCCTTTTACCTCTGAAATTCAGATGGAGTCCATGGCATGTATAACTGTCCCTACTACTGCAGGCCATATCTATCTAACCAATGTGTGATTTTGATGGCTGCCAGAGAACCCTTTCCAACGATGCATTTGTACACCTAATGTTATGCCACATCCAGGGTTTATCATAACGCTCAAGCAAACCAACAAATCCCACATTCGTCTGATGTGTGTTCCTGGAAATGTGAGCAATGTCTGCCTCAATTGAATAATTGAGGTCCTTATCAAGACTATTTCCTGGTCCCTATACAATTACAATACAATCCTCCTTTGAGAAATCTTTCCCCAAGTCTTCCACATTTGCTACAACACTTCCAAGATTTGCATTTGGTTTGAGAATACTGCAGACTTCATAATCTGGCCCCAAGTCAGACTGAACCATCTCACTGATTCCCCCGCCCATGACTACTTCCAAGTAACAGTTCCTTCCTACATTTTGATACCCCCTGAAAAGTTCTCCCTTTTACTTTACAAGATCCCAGATCGCTCAGTGCAACTTGACGGTCCTCAAAGTCACCATCTAGATCCTCCAATGCCCAAAGCATATTGGATGTATCCAGCTGGAAACCATCATAAAGACAGCATCCCATACCTCTCCTGCCACAGCTGACTTCCCTCCACTCACTTTTCTGCCTAAGCTTAAGAACAGAGTTTTCTGCCTTTATGGCCTATATCCCTCTCTGCAGATGCCAGATCTGACTGGAGGTTTTGAATCCGCTGCTCCTGATTCTTAATTCTGCAGGAATGACAGTTCCAGACAATACCGACACAAGAGGCACTGTTAATAACATTGCTGCACACCCAGTGAAACCAGCGCCCACAGTCCTGGCACGTCACTCCTTCTCCTACTCGTCTTCGGCAATTTCCACACTTAGTATCCATTATGATACTTTCAGAAAAACTTAATAACTTAGGAGAATAAATTGTAAAAAATGCATGGCAGTGTGATTAGCTAACAAAAAGAACAATTTTATTCAGAAATTCAAAGTTAACAGTTCAATTATTGGTTTGGTCGATTTTCTGAAGTATTTCGGCGTTACAGAACATGGACGCATGAAATGGGACTTGGACGTTAGTTGGGTCGTGTGTAGAAATAATTTTTTGCTGTGATTCATAGGTCAAGTCTTGAAAAATTGTAACGGACTAGCAAAGGAGATATCCTACAAAACTCTTATGCGTCCACATTCAGATTACTGTTCATTTTGGGATCCAATTTGTAAGCTTTAATCCAATAACAATTCGAATTACGGAAATGATCAACTACTGACTATCATGGTGAGCCGTGCTCAGCTCTTGTTATATCTTTGCCTTCTCTTCCGCTCGCGATTGTTTCCTCTTTGGTGTTCCCCCGCTAGAGAGCGCTGGGGCTCCTGGCGATAGTGGTAGGCTATATATGTGGGGACACGGAACCGAGCAGGAAGTTAGTCCGAGTGAGTTAGTCTTGGTCAGTCTGCCAGCCAGTCAGTCTGTCGGGAAGGAGTACTTCCCTGTGTCGCCGTGACTCCGGAAGCCCGGTGGGGCGGCGGGGTCCGCGGTTGGACCGGGCGGCCAGGGAGACTGTCAGTCGGTTGGGGGTAGGCAGTCGGTGTTCCACTAGTACTTCTCGGAGTGGCAGCAGGGCTGGAGAAGTGAGGAAGCAGTCAGCCAGTCAGTCAGTTGGAGGCACGCGATCGGCATTCCGCTAATGTTTCCCGGAGTGATAGCGTTGCGGGACTAAGGAGGAAGCAGTCAGTGAGGCAGTCAACAGTCGATTGGTTATGCCTGGTATTTCTCGCAGTGGCCGTGACTCGGCTTGATGGTTTGACCGAGCCGCCCGTGGATTATACTTCTGGTGAATTGGTGGGTCCCTCGCGGCCGTGCTTCGACCACCTGCAGAGAGGGAATTCTCCGACACTCTTCGCCGAGAGTGCTGTCCCGAAGCTTGGGGAACACCGTGGCGATCGACCCGGGTGGTACCCTTCGAGCTGAAACCTGCCTTCTCGCCCTGGGACGGTATTGGAGGTAGTGGCCGTCAACTGCAACCACAAGTGTCGCCTTCCGCCTCGTCGTTAGTGGTGTGCCTCAGCCATAATTTGTGTTTGGTCCTACTGGCCGAGTGTTAGAATCTGGTAGACGAGAACGAGCTGGTCTTGTTATTTCTGTTATTAGTCTACGTGGAATTGTCGGCCGGTGTTATTTGACATTATATTAGTCATTTTCTCTGTTAATTGCTACTACCAGTGTGTCGCCTTCTACCTCGTCGTTAGCAGTCTGGCTCAAATATAAAATTGTATTTGGCTAGTAGATTATTAGGTTATTTTCTATAATTTGGTATAAGTAGGATTGTTTGTAATTATAAGGGTTATTCAAGGTATAAGTTGCTAGACCAAGGTTTGGTCCATAATATTATATCATTTTGTGATAACAAGATTATTCATATCTTCGTTTGCAAGACCAGGAATTGGGGGTATTTGATATTATAGTTGTAACATTTTCTGTAAATTTCAGCATTATCATTAATAATTGTAATAAACCAATGTTTAAACAAGGCTTGAACCGCTAACCATGTTCCCACACACTTCCCACTGTATCCTTGTGGACAATTACTGTCTGTTAGTCGTAGTAGCATAACGCCTCACATGGGGGAAATATTCCTTCCTCCATGCTGGCTAGTCTAGTTATAACCTGTCTTGCCTTAGCCTGCGCCGCAATACGCATGTTTACTCTGTTTTCATGCATCTGGCAATTGTACTCTATTAACACATCTGGCAACTATACTAATGTTGCAAACATGGTATGAAAGTTAGAAGTTCATTACACACAGTCATACACTGCACTGTTACTCTCTAGTATGGTTGTCACTCTTAAGTGTTTTATATCTAAAAGTAGATATTTTGTCTTTACAAAGAAAATATCGTGATATTTCGAAAATCAGTACGTTTAGATACTTCTTTATTACCTTGTTCCTATCTAATAGCACTGAGTAGGAAATTAAAGACCAATCAGTTTGACATCAGTGGTAGGTAAATTAATGGAGAGATTGATGTGCAACCACATCAGAAATACATGTGAGGAACGTAAGTGGTTTTCAAGTAGGCAACATGGATTCAGGTAAGGATTTTCATGCGAATCTCAGTTGGTTTGATATATGTAAGATATTTCAGATGAAATGGACAAGGGAGGCCAAATTGTTGATAGTGTAGCACTAGATCTTTCAAAGGGTTTTGACAGAGTGATCCATAAAATGGATAGTAAATAAGATAAAAACTTTTTGATTGGATGAGAAAGTGATTTGCTGGGTAGAAGAGTTTTTAAAAGGTATAAAACAGAAAATTAGGGTAGGAAATGCAGTATCAAAAGAAGTGGAATTAAAAAAATGGAGTGCCACAGGGTAGCGTACTGGAACCATTGCTATTCATTATTCTAATAAATAATTGTGTTGATTGTTTACTATCTGAAATTAGATTGTTTGCAGATGACATAATGCTATATAAAAGGATCAAAACGGTAGAGGACTGTAAACAGTTGCAGGGTGATCTGGGCAGGATATCTAGTTGGGTTGGTAAACATGGGATGAAGATAAATGGAAAGAAGAGTCAGCTTATTAGATAAACAAATAAAAAAAAAAAACTAATGGTTGATTAGGATTATAAGAAGGAGAAAGAATTGCTGGTTGAAGAGTTGAAATGTAAAGGTATTGGCATTACATTTGATAACAAGCTTAACTGGGCAGGACACATTGGACAGGTGGTAGGATAAGGTTTCAAAATTCTGCATTTGTTGGAGAGAGTGATGAGGGGATGTACGAGAGAATTAAAGGAATTGGGTTACAAAATTTTGGTCAGACCATTGATCGAATCTGGTAGTGTAGTATGGGACACACATTTTGAGTATCAAATACACGACTTGGAGAGGGTGCAGAAAAGAGCTGCTAGATTTGTTTCTGGAAATTATCGCAGATTGCAATCAGTAACAGATATGGTATAAGAGCTGGAATGGGCTTCATTGGAAGACAGGAGGAGGGTGAAGAGGGACGTGGGAGTGTACAAGGAGTATATTGACCGATGAAGCATGGAAAGATAGGTGTGTAGGTATGAAAAGTAGTGCATGGAAGTTAAAAGATGACCATGACCACAAGCTGGCACTCGATTTCAGGCACAAGGGTGTGGGAATATTCTCTTTATTACGGTAAGGGTGTCAGGGATTGGAATAAGTTACCAAGGGAAATGATGAATAATTTACCAAAAATCTTTGAAAAAATTTAAAGTTAAAATTTATAAAGGGCAAATGTAGGTGGGTGCAGGAAACGGGGAAAATGAGTGTGTAGGGAAATTGCCACCGGAGCATGCGCTCCATTACAATTTCATTAAATATTTTTATTAAGTAACTAATATTTATTATAATAATTAATTTCATTCTAATTCTAAATACTTATTGTTAGAAAAAGGTGACAATACTGCACACTGAGAAAGAATAGTTCTGGAACAGACAGTTCTTACAGCTTGTGCTGGAGTAGGTTGCGTCTCTTAAAAGTGCTGTTTTGTAATGCTGCAAACTATTACATTTTTCATATTAAAAATCTGGTTTAATACCTACAATGTCGGCTACCAATCTTAAGAATAATTGTGGACTATATTCAGACGAGTATTTTAAATATGGTTTTGTGCCATCGTTTTCTAATCAAACTATTCCTATATGCTTGTTATGTGAAATAACTGTCAACAATGATGCTACGAAGCCGGCAAAAATGAAAGACCTCTCGGAAAGAATCTATTATAAGAAAAGCAAAGCAGTGTCGTATTGAGGAAATTGCCTATGACTCGGAAAGAAATTTTACCTCTGAGCTCCAGCATTGTAACTTTCGAATGTTCAAATCTTCTCGTGGCTTAAGTTCCATAGCCCATCCCTGAATGACAATGTTGATAAATTTCTATTTGCTAAATTTTTTCAAACTGATTCAAAAGGCGAGGAAACTTTTTTATGTTTGCAAGATTATTTTAACAATCACAACATGCCTTTCGGTAATATTACTGCAGTAACCACTGATGGGGCTATTGGTAGGCAGTTACAGAGGACTTTTCGTCTTTCTGAAGGTAAAGGTTCCTAAAGTGTTCACTGTGTCCTTCACAGGCAGCATCTTGTAACCAAAAAAACTAAGTGGCAAACTTCATTATACTAGAGAATTTGCGAAAAAAATGATGAGACTTTAAACCAATTACTTTTTCACACTGAGGTAAGGTGGTTGACAAGAGGTTATTGTTTGCAGAGGTTTGTTTACTTGTATGATTCATTTTTAGAATTTCTTAGGAATGTGAATCCGTCACTATGTAAAGAGTTAAAACAGCGCAAAAACCATGTGTTCTATTTGGCAGATCTTTATTCTAAATTTTAGTGAAATACAGAAGCACGACGGTGCTATTTAAATCTTCACTGACATGTAACGATTTTAAATATTTTTCAAACTTAAGAGTACTAAAAGAAAATTAAATGATTTCCGACTATGATTTGGAGATTTATATGAAACATCTTGATAAATTAAGAGAATACTTTAAAGCATGTTTCCAAGACTTGGAGAATATGTGTGTTCCCGATTGGTTTGCTACTCCTTTTGATGTAATAATAGATAATGAATGTAGTGAGCCTAGCTTAGAAGATGAACTAATTGAAACATGTGTAAATCTCGAAGCTAAAGAGTTGTTTAAAACTAAAAACCTCAGTGAATTTTAGAGCCGTAAACAATATGGTCCCCAAGCTCAGAGCCGAAGCTGGTTTTAGCCAAGCGAACAGAATTTTAACAATGCAGAGGAACAGATTGAACCTGCAAAACTGTGGTGATTTGCAACTATAACTTACCAATTTTCAACGGAATACCAATATTCTGTTACTATTTAGACACGTACATCCCACTAATATCAACTATTTTCATGACAAGTTTTTAAAGTATTTGCAAAATGAAAGTAAGAGCGTTTTTCAACAAATGTAATTTATGTTAAATATTCAAAGAAAAGTGTGTATTTTCTGTTTTATAGCACGTTCGGCTTAAGAACTATAGGCAAAATTCTATCTATTCACAATTTTGTTATTTTTTTTTTATTTTTTTTTAATTTTCTTTTAAGATTATAATAACTGTGGAAAATATCTCCTTTTTCTGTTAATGTTATTTGATGGATTTTATAAGATATTGGAAATATAAAATCTTTCGTTTAGGTCTTATTTTTTAGGATCCGAAAAGATAAAAATGTTTTAATTTTTTATTAATACTTAATCTGGGGATCGATAAGAAGACGAATATTCTATGAACGGGGCGACGAAATAAAAAGTTTGAGGATCCCTGCTCTAAGCAACGTCTTTTCATAAAACCCAAACGTCTTTCGTGGAATTAATGTCAGGAGATTTCCCCGACCTCTTTAAAGGCCGGTCTACACTAGATATCAAATCAGGTGAGGTCGGATCAGCAACACAATCCATGATTTCTCCAGTAGCCTACACACTAGCGGTCATGTCAGGTATGGTCAAATCATATTTTAGACCCATTATTATTTAAACCTAGTTTTTCAGCTTAACCAAATAATCGATTCTTAAGAAACAAAAGAGATCAGTGAATCGATTTCTCAATATTTTCGACGGGAATAATATATATAATTATATAAAATAAACAACTGTTTGCGATGATTCTACTTGTTCAATATTCTGTAATTTTATAACTTTGTTTCCTCATGTGGTCGAGGAATTTTTATGATCTCTGGCGATAGTGTAGTTTTGTGAAACGAATCACGATCATTTTAAGGTAAAATCATACAACACTGATAGCTACGAGATGTAATCCACGTTGATCTGATCTGACCTGACTGTTGCACTTTCACAATAGCGGGCCGATTTAGCTCAGATAGGAGAGCTCCGTTGCTGACCGTTGTTGAACGACGGTGGCGTATTTTTCAGATCTACCTGCCTTGCTCTGACCTGATCGGACCGTATTATGATTAGATTATGTGTATAGCAGTTTTGATCTTTTTCCTGACCTGACTTCATCTTTGATGTGAACTGGCCTTAAAACACAAATAATATTATAACGGAAAAGTTTTTTCACTGTCTTTGAAGTTTGACAAAGAGCAAAATCCGGCTGAATAATCTGTCATCATCTGGGAACATTAGGAACGTAGATGAGCAATTATCGCAGTGTGTCTGTGTCTACTTTCCAAACTGGATTGAGGTGATGTTTAAGAACACTACATACTAGCTAAAAATAATACGTAAAATGCTGTTTAGATCACCAAATCTTGGATTATAACACTACCAAATTAGTATTCTCAATGTCCAATTTTCTATCAGTTTGTAACGAGATTCCTTGTCCTCGATGTTGAGCAATAGATTCTGATATTAACTATAAATGTGTTGTGGCGTTATGGTATTCACACAGTTCATGCCTAGATTGGTCGCCAGCTTCCTTGAATACTTGTTAATAACAGCTTCTACACTGCAAGCAGTAACAGTGCCCACAAGGTCTATTGTTAAGGTGGCCATACGCGATCGTTCCATTTGGATGTCATCCGTATAGATGAATCCAAAAGCGTAGTACATACACCATCATTCCATCAGTCCAGTCAGCCACGACAATGAAAAACTAGGCAAAGCAAACAACAATAGGTTATCAATTTGCCATGCAACAATCTAGTTATGCCAAATACTAAATAAAATGAGCCCGAATTAATTTTAAAGGATATTCAAACTATCGAATACTGAATACAAGTGCTGAGAATTAAATAAACTTCAAGAAAAGTGCGAAATTATGAAAAATAAGCTCTGTGATTAAGGATTGCAATCCCGCAGTGTTTCAATCCCGCGGGATCCGCGCGGGAATTACACCAATCCCCCGGGTTCCGTGCGGGATTGGTACAAACAGTTTTCTAACGCACATATTTAAAACATAGTTACTTAAAACGTTAATGTTAAAAGATAAAAATTAACAGTTAACAATATTTTGATTGGCAAAATGGCATTAAAATTTTGTAGCGTGTCTTAAGTGTATTTCGAGGTTTTACATTTTTGTTTTTGAATCTAAACCAATTTTTAAATAAATAATTCAAATGTAAAATATTGAGTCTTAGGTCATATTATGTGCCTTACAATACATCACATAAGTTTAAAAATATGGTTTGCTTAATGGCAAAGTTACCAGAGGTTATTATTTTTTTTTAAATTCTAAATAAACGATCCATAACATCGAGAAAAGCATTCCATTTCACAAAGTGAAGTGAATATACTCTGTAAAGTGTAGACTTGGCTTAGAACAAGATCTCATAACTTTTGTCACTGCACAAGCACGAGACTTGGCCTTTTTTGCGTGATTCATTATTATATCTCCTGATTCCTTGACTGATATTACAGTTGATTCAATGTTATTAAAAGAAACTACTCACCAACACGTAAACTGTCAAGTATTTCAGATTTAGTTATGTGGCGTAACGACGTTTTTAGAGTGGAAATTATTATTTTTAAGTAAGAAAGGAGACTTTCTCGGCGAATGATTCCAGTGAAGTTCTCATAGGTTGTATCTCCGGATTTCATTGCAAACACACGAAATTACACACGTGAGGAAGACGGCGGAAGCAGCCGTCGAAGTATGGTGTTTCTACAACACAATTCGTTGATACACCCGTGAAAATTTCACTATAATTTTTTTTTACCTTTAGTCGAAATAATAACAAGGAGAAGAGGGATAATCGAAAGCCTGAGCGGCACATGTAAGCTGGTGGCTTTCGTCAAAGAAACGAATTGAGGCAGCGGCCAAAACAACAATAAGTCAAAGGATATACAATTTCCTTTTGATAGCTGTTAAATAAATAGGTACGCGATCGTTAAAATTACGATAACATTAGTTTCATATCAACGAATAATCAAATTTTCAGCCGCAAATTAGGAAATTGTCACAATTACTTTATCTGCAAATACAGAAAATGGGAATAATGAAACCGTGAATAAAAAGCTGTAACCGTGTAGTTCAGATAACGTGTGCGGCACTTAAAAAAAATTATATAGTTAGAAAATCATACTAAATACGCACCATAACTCAAATTACAGAAATGTGTACTCGAAACAAACGTAAGTTTTGATGAATACGTAAAAGTGTATATATTTACTTATGAATGACGAAGGTTGACAAAAACAAACGCTTGTTCACATGAGTCAAATGCCAACTGGAAGGGTACAGGCAAACAGTGCAAAATATCTGACAGAGACCGAGTGGGACAGCGAGTCACGCAAACTGACACGCGTTTCCGCCGGATTTTGCGGATTGCGAATCCGCTCAATTTCGTGTGGGATCCGCCAGACAGTCTAATGATGCGGGATTGAGGGATACCGCTTTGCTGGATTGCAATCCCTATCTGTGATATTATGAAAACTTTTAAAAATACTACAAAAGAGATTTTTTAAATTTAATTAGTTTATCAGGCCGAAAATAATGACAGGTACGTCACATGTTGTAAAACAACACATTTTAACAAGTAGGCTCATATAAAATTAATCTTATCATACTACGATCTTTTTAAAAAGAAGACTCGGTTTCTCTGTTGGCGTTTAAGTACATTAAAAACAATTCCATAACAAAATAATACATTCATCACAAGGTGTACAGTCATAGCATACATGGTCTCATAAACGGCGTAACAAACTAAATACATACACCAGGAGATGTACAGTCATATCATACTTGGTAAATTAATTATGCAAACTACACAAGCTACTGGCAGTTATTTTTTAGATACCTTAGAAATAAATTCTTCGACAGAGTAGAAGAAGTTATCAAATAAAAAAATTTAAATTTTTTCCTGAATTTATTCTTATCATATGCTAGACATTCAATATGTGTTGGGAGCTTATTGAAGATATGTATTCCTGAATATCGGACTCCTTTTTGAACAAATGACAATGACTTGTAATTCTTCTGAAGATCATTTTACTTCTAGTGCCATAATTGTGTATTTTACTATTTGTTTCAAACAAAGTATGATTTGTGAATACAAAGGACATTAATGTGTATATATACTCACATGCTAATGTTAAATTCCCTAACTTCTTGAACAGCTCTCTACATGAAGTTTTATTGCTAACCCCACACATAATTCTTATTACACTCTTTTGGGCTCTGAAAACTTAGTCTCTATGGGCAGAATTGCCCCAGAATATTATTCCATATAACAATAAGGAGTGAAAATAAGCAAAATAAACTAGCTGCCTCATACAGAGATCACCTACAGCTGAAATTGTACCAATTGCAAACGTGGCTGCACCAAATCGCTTTAGTAAGTCAGAAACATGTACTTTCCAATTTAAATTATGATCAATATACAAACCTAGAAATTTCACACTCTCTACCTCTTGAATGGACTGGCCTGCAAATTTTATGTCTATATCTGGTGTTAACTTGTGTGATGTACTGAATTCCATATACTGAGTTTTATCAAAGTTTAAAGACAAGCCATTAGCTGTAAACCATTTATTAATCAGTTCAAAGACATAATTTGAAACATATTCTGTAGATAAATCTGGAGTGTATTTAATTCCTATGTTTGTGTCATCTGAAAATTGGACAAATTTTGAGTTTCTAGATGAAATACAGGGTAGATCATTTATATATATTAAAAACAATAGTGGCCCCAATATAGAACCCTGTGGTACTCCACATCTGATTAATTTCCACTCAGAAAACAGTGGATCTCTTAAGGCAGCCTTAAAATTCTCCATTGACACTTTCTGTTTTCTATTTAGAAGGTAAGAACTAAGTCATTTATTAATAATGCCATCTATACCATAATACTTTAGTTTCTGTATCAGAATTATATGATCTACACAGTCAAATGCTTTATATAAGTCACAAAAAATTCGCACAGGAATTAATTTATCATTTATTCTCTAAAATGTCAGTGAATGCAAATATAGCTTGTTTTGTTGAATGACCCTTTTGTAAACCAAATTGTGATTTAGTTAGAATATTATTATATTTAAGATGTTCATAAACTCTATTGTACATTGCTTTCTCAAAAACTTTGGAGAAGGCTGTTAGTAATGAAGTTAGTCGGTAATTCGATATGACTGCCTTATCTCCCTATAGAGTGGTTTAACTACAGCATATTTAACCCTTTCTGGAAAAGTACCCTCAAGTAAACATATATTAAACAGATAACTTAGTATATTACTTAATTCTGTGGAGCACAATTTAATTACTCTGCTGGAAATCCCATCATAAACACTTGAGTATTTTCTCTTAAGGGATCTGATAATTTTTCTTCTGGAGTAGCTAATTTTACAGACAGAGTTAAATTTTTCTTGGAAGCCTGTTTTGACAAAATCCATACTGTGTGTCACTGAGCTATTAGCAGTCAATTTATCAGCAACAGATAAAAAAATGTTTATTAAATATATCAGCAATTGAAAAATTAGATTCTACTGAATTTTCTTTGATAAAAATATCATTACTTGTTTGATTACTTTTTCCTATTTCCTTTTTTACAATGTCCCATATTGTCTTAATTTTATTTTCAGATTCATGCATTTTATGTTTGTAGTACATACTTTTAGATTCTTTAATAATCTTTTTCTGTATTTTGCAGTTCTGTTTGTAATGTGTTTTAACATCAGCATTCTCACAGTTCCTAGAGGCAATATACAACTTCATTTTATAAATGCGTGATGTTTTAATGCCAATAGTTATCCAAGTTTTTTTGTTCTTTTCGAGAAGCACGACACTTTTCAAGGGGCAGCAATTTTCAAAGTAATTTCATACAATGCTACTGATAATGTATTTTTCATCCATACCTTGAGCACTGTAAACCTGTTTCCAGTTTGTGGTACTGAGGCACTTTCTAAAACAAGTAACTGACTCATAATTTTATTACACGCTGACGTTTAAAAATATTACTCTTAGTGCTAGTTCCTATTGAAGTGTTTATGGTTAATAACTGGGCATTGTGATCCGAAAGTCCATTGATGGATGGTTTGATGGTATAACTGAATTTTGAGGTATCTAGGAAAACATTGTCTATAGCTCAGTGACTATTATTCATTATTCTAGTTGGAAAATTAACTACCTGAATTAAATTGAATGGACTGACTAATGATTCTAACATGACTTTACAGGGTAAGTTATTTAGAAAATCTACATTAAAAACACCGCATACGACTATGTTGACTTCTTTTCTGCTTAAAAATGTTAATAAGAGTTCAAACTGGTTCATAAAAATAGAAAAGTTTCCCGATGGTGCTCTGTATACTGTTACTATTATGAAAATTTCATTATTGAAATTTAGCCATGTAGCACAAGCTTCAAAATGTTGATCAACACAAGACTTGCTAATACTTACCTGTATATCTTCAAAACTATAACCATTTCTAACATAAGTAACAACTCCTCCTTTCTCCAAGTTCGTTCTACAATAATGAGAAGCTAAATTAAAGTCAGTTACATTTGTCATAGCTATTCCTGTAGTTATGTGGTGTTCACACAAGCATAAAACATCATTTCTATTGCTATCATTTAATTCATTTGTGTGGACTAGCAATTCAACCACTTTGTTTGTTAACCCTCTGATATTCTGATGTAGATAGATAGATATGTTCACCTTGATCCCATGTGAGAATAATCTCGGGGATGTGGAACAGTACATACACTTATTTTTAATGTCAGTATTACTATATAAATGATAATATTATTATATATTGACAAGTTAGCTACAACACATTAGTATAATCAATATCTCCTGTAATCTACACATCCAATCCCGAGTTAATTAATACTTATTATGTGGAACAGTGTATACACTTTGCAATAAATTAATCCCTATATAATTTTTAATTTTGGTATCTGAAAACTCATTTTTGTTTAAACTAATTTCTTTTAAAACTCTCTGCCTAATACATGATCCTAATTTAAAAAAGGAGCTACCCTAACACCATTAACAACAGGAATCTTTTCATGTGAATTTGTGGCCCCAATTAATTGTTTTGCTATGAGATCTGAAAGGACCCTCTTCCCTCTACTCTTGAGGTGTAGGCCATGCCTAGTATAACCCAATATATCAATAGCATCTACAGGTACCAAGCCCATGCCAGAGCCAATATCAGACATAAGATAGCGTTCAAGTTCCAGATTCACTCGCCTCACAGCAGAGTTGATCTGTGGCCGATCATAGCGTCTCAAGACCGACGTCACACTGACCCGAGTGTGGCACGTTGCTTCTGTTATTTTCTCCGGGTCATCTCTGATACTACACTTATCATTCCCGCTCCTCCCACTATCACTACATGATCCTGATCTGTGAAATCCTTATACAACCTGACCAAGACTAGTACTAGGTTTGAAGAAACTCATGACTTGGAAACCTAATCCTAATTTTTCCTGCACCAATGGCCCAACACCTCGTCCATGACTACTACCTAGCAGCAAGACTTTCTTTTTCCCTAATCCCTGCCTACCAGACTTAACTACACAGCTTTTCCTACAAGTCTGCTGCTTTTTACCTACACTTACAACTACAGAAGGCTCATCCCTGTCTAACTCTGGCAACAGGGCAAACCTATTTTGCACCCCAACAACAAAAGAATCAGAAGCCCTTCTTGTTCTAATTGCATTTTTTCTGTCGCCAGTTTCCAATCATCTCTGTTTCCCTCCCTGCGCAGCCTATTCAACTCCTTTCTAGCCTCTATCAGTTCAGCCTCAAGGGCACTAATCCTTACCTCCTGCTCCAATATCTTCCTACTTTTGAATCAATCTTTACAGAACCATGGGAGAGCCTTCTCAGTTTCCCAACTTTCGACGCCATTACAAATCGGTCCCCAATGAAACCATTTCTCATACCCTTCGCAAAAAATTCCAACCCTCAAAACACTACGGGAATGTCCACACTTTTTACTCATGATTACAAGAAACTATCAACAACAAAGTACACAAACTGAGAGAAAATTTGTTGAACTCAACCTTACAAAAAAAAAAAAAAAAAAACAGCTAAATTAATTCACAAGTAAGCTTTATGTAAATATATTTACTGGTATAACAAAAATCTGAACTTAAACCTAGCGTTCAAAAATGTAAACAAACACAGAAAATAATCCCAGAACAGACCAAAGCACTAAATCACAAATAATATATATATATATATATATATATATATATATATATATATATATATATATTTGCAGGTATAAAAACACTCAATAACGCTCACAGTAGAAAAATGTATTAGAATCTAGAGTTTCGAATTACTATTACAACAAAAACTAACTATTAAGTGTATTTATTTATAACTTAAATACACACGTTCGTGTGGTACGTGTTTCCACGATATTCCGGAGATAAAATGATTTCTGTAAATAATTTTGTGTTCAAGTATCTTTAGTTTCCATTTCTGACCGTTTTGTAATGGTGTTGAATGATTATGTATCAATTCTGATTGTTTTTAATATGTTTCAATAATTTAAGTATTATTAATGTTCGAAAAATCTCTGTCGGAATCTTTTGAAGTGTTCTAGGAAATTCGATAGAGCCTATATAAAGAAATCAGTAGAAGGACAGTAGTAGTTTTAAACAGACTCAATTTACGACAGCGAAGTACTGTATTGTCTGTGGAAAAAGGGTAGTATGCAATCGCTGGATTGTATGAATGCATGTAAACGGTATCGTTGACGTCTTGTTTTATGAAAATAAAACAAATGTCAAATTGAAATTTGTGGTGGATTACTTAATTATTGTATTAATTAAGCCACGAGCAATCTTATAAAAGTATGAATGGGAAACAACAGCTATAAAAAGGAACACTGTATGTTTGAAAGGTTCATTTAAGCCACTGTGGCGTACAGAAAGCTAACATCAAGTAACATAGTTTTTAATAATTTTTTTAAACAAACAAATGAGGAAATAAAATCATAACTACAAGGGCTAGATTGGGATCTTTCTTCCTTTTGTCCTTGGACAATATTGTTTTCCATAGATAAAATTGTAAGATCCTACAGTCCATTTAGAGTCCGCGTTTACCGTAAATAAGTTTTGATAAGTTTTAATTTACTGAAACTTTGTTCTCCTTTAGCGACAGTTACAGGTGTGGTTGGCAAAATTCGAATTACTGTCTACACATTCGGAAATATATCCTGCCAACCATTTTGTTTCATATATTGTTTCCGCTGATTCAAGCTGCATCAACAATAGTCTCTAGTTAGAAAGTTCCTCAATCAATTCACAACCGGAAATGTTAAATTTTTCTCCATCAGTTAAACTTATTTCTAAATCTGCATAGAATTATTCCAATTCTGACTTTTCAGGAATTGTTTTGATAATGTATAAGAACGACAGCATATCATTAAATATAGATAGTTTTGTAAATTAAATGACTGACGCATTCTCAATTGTATCGATTGTGTGCCAAAACAAGTTCATTATAAACAATTCTTCTGGGCCCTGTTGCTATCTCATCGACAGCCTCATGCAACAAAAGTCTTTGCTTTCTTCGGTATCCGACTGGCTTAATAATGGAAAATGTCACAGTCTGAGAAGCAATTTATCAGAGCAGGCGAGTAACCCTGATATTCTTTCCTCAAAGTCTGAGTTGTTTTCCAGCAATTGTGAAGCGTTTCGTAAATCCACTTTCAGGCTGCATAGCCTTGCTTAGAATATTTACTTGAACAATGTACTGTACCAAGTCACCGTGGTAACTATTAACTCAAATTGCTCCATGATCTGGCTCAGGGACATGACCCTGTTGCTGCAACTGAATAATTCGTTACCAGAAGGGCGTCGCGAACTGAAAAGTAGTGATAACGAACTGCAGCGAAGCTAGAAACTAAATTCTCAAAACAACTTTCGCAAATTTTTTTGGCGATAGCCCTTCTAAGTGCTTGGATACCCCTTCCTATTGCTTTGTTGATCGAGAGAATAGAACAAATATTTTTAAAGGAAATTTGAACGAAGAATCCCATTTAACTCATGTTTTGGCGGCACCTGCTATTACAAAATTTAATGACAGCTACATAGATTAAAAAATGCTTGAAGATGGTTCATAATTCTGCTTTGGACACCTTTGTTTCTTCCTACCCATGAAGGATATTCCTTCCTCCATGTTCCTACCATACTGGATCTATTGTCATATCTTTGGCTTCGACAATCGAACATATCAAAATCAAACTTTTGCAAACTATCCTCGATACACAATCCAGTGAGTCCAGCTTCCGAAGAGTCACTTTCGGCTTTTAAAAGCAACGAAACTCACGCAAATGGGCTTCGTCTTCATTAGTGTCAAAAAAAACAATCTTAAAGATAATTGCTCGACGTCACTGACATCAGAAGTTCAATTCAGTCTAATGAAAAAGTATTTAGATGACTTATCCATAGTCAAATTTTTATTACTTCTTTCGTTTTGAACATGTTTGCCAAAATAATAGACATTAGTCTTCTTGTTAACAATAAGGCGGAGATGCTCCATCATCACAGGGTCATATTTTCCCAGCAGTTGTAATGTACCTAGGAAGTTCCAATTATAAGAAGCATTTAGTGTTTCAGATTCTTCTGAACAAGAAATTATTGCATATAAAACGAATACATTCATTTGAGGATTGCAACCCATCGTGATTTTTCGTCTTCAGTTTGTATTTACAAATGCTTGTCTATTACACAGAAGTTCATTAATCGAATCAACGCTTCTATCCAACTGATCATGGTGCGCTGGTGATTTGATGGAGGTTTCGTGAGTTTTAAGTCGCTGTGATAAGTAGCTCCAATTATCAAATCCTTCTTTGCCCAAATAAGAGTGAGACGTTATGTTTAATAAACAACACAAAGAACAATATACTTTATCTGCAAATTTAAAGTAAATAAACCATCTTCTTTTATAAGTTTCCAATTTGGCATTACTCTTTGAAAATGCGTATTCGAAAAAACGGTGTCGATGGTTTTATTATATATATATATTTTTCCGTTGCTCCAATAAAATTAGTCTACAAAAAAATTTTTTTTCATTTACAAGAACAAAATTAACTGTTTTTGGAAGATAATGCACTCCTAAATCCAGATCTAATTTCAGAATTACCGTATCGGCCTCAGTTTTCATTTGATAATGATTTTTATATACGCTCACATTAGCCTATATATCATATGGATCTGCCAATAAGACACGCTCACAACAACATTTCCAAATGTAAACATTAAAATATATATGTCAATACCCAAAAGAATCAGAGAGGTGTTCAACATAAGACTAAAGGAAAGTAAGAAACATATATAAAATTGTTTCCTTTGGGATTTTCTGCGATATTTTGCCTAAGAACGTCTCTTCGTAAAGTCCAGAAGTAGTCGGACAACATTTCCGCACTCCTAATGCCTTGATAACGCTTTTCCATTTGAGAAATGTCCTGGTGAAACCGTTCGCCATGTTCGTCCCTAACGGCGTCAAGGTTATCCGGGAAGAAGGCTAAATGATCGCTCAAGAAAAGTAGTTTGAGTGACATGTTGCATCCACACGATGATATGATCTCAATAATTCATATACAATACCGCAATAGTTCTTTGCTTTATTATTGCCTAAAAAATTCTTGAAGACACTTGTGAAAGACAGCCAAGCCATTCAAGACATCAAGGAAATTATCATCATCCATTAGTTCTCTAATTTGTGGTCAACAAGAGGAGTGTTTACACATTATTCTGTCCAGGCAGTAGCTCATTCCGAACAGGCCACGTTTTCCCAACATAGTGTTTTTTTCTGTCCCTGCTATCCCACTCGCATAGAAAGCAGGAATGTTTTGTGTATCCCAGCTGCATACCGAGCAGAATTGCTATCACCTTGAGGTCGCCTCACATAGGCCATTTGTATTTCTCATATTGGATATGAGTGAGAAGTAGTTTAAAATTCTCATATGACTCCTTCATATGAACTGCATGAACTATAGGAACAGAAGGAAATTTGTTTCCATTGTGAAGAAGCACTGCGTAACTTTCCTGGAATCTATGAACAAGCGCTACTCATTTACATTGAAATCATGGTCAAGTGTCTCCATAACTGATTCGATATCATTACAAAAAACCATTTCACTACTCTTGGAAAAATATTCGGAAAAATGAACATGGCAGTCATGAAAAACAGTCACTTCGACAAATTTAAATCACGGTCAAGATCATTGATATACGCTTGAGACAAAATGTGTGGCTGTTTTGATTCACAGGGGCCTTGAAATGTAGGGTCGACATTAACATTTCGTTCGGTGTCTTCTGCATTTTCACCACTGTCTTCATCTTAACTCAAAGTCACTGTCTCAGGAGGCACTGGTACCGGTAATTCTTCACTGTGACATATAGGCCCTACAGCAGATGATAAATTAGGATATTGCACAGTTTTCCTGCTATTTTTGTCAGACAGAAATAACAGTCTGTTGTGTGATCCGTTGGTTCCCTCCAAATCATCGGAACAGCAAAGGGCGTGACGTGATCCCTTCAACCAGCCTATCAGGAGTGTGGCACATACCAAACAACAGATGTGAGTTGCCCATTTTTTGTCTTGATCGCCAAATTTACACCCGAAATCAAGTTCAAAGCAATTCGTCACAAGAGGAGTAAATTTTCGTTTTCGTGATTTGAGAGTTAATTTTCCATAGATATAACAAAAAGAATTTTGGTTATTTACGAGGCATTTCTTCTTCTCTATTAACACAAAACAGAAACAACTACGAACCTACAGCAACAAGCAGTCACTTTTCACGCTGTCAGAATTCAATGCTGAAACAAAAGTGGCAACAAACAATGCAATGGATTTTTGAAGTGAGGATAATTTGTTGTAATTTGTCAGTCGAACAGTGTAGACGTCTTTCTTGTTTGTTACGTAATTGTTTAGTGTAATTTGCTATTATTGTATATGTTTAGTGATATGTTTTTCAATAGTGGTGTTTCGAAGTCGTCAATTGTTTATATTTTTAATATCAGAGCATTGACCTTCAAATATTAAAAACGAAAACAATAAATAATTAAGATAAAGTGACATCGAACATAAACATAACATTGGACGTAATATATGTAACACGTTATTTGATTGGATTTAATTACAGATTATGACTGTAATGATTTTGATGTAAACTGGACTGATATCGTTAAATGTATTGAATGTATTAAATTTAATTGGACGTAAAGTCCGCAAATAAATAATATATGGGAGTTAGTTTTACATATTTCGATTGTTTTTCAACAATTACATCAGCAGAATAATTAAATTAAGCAACAAGAGAATAACTAATATGGAGTGTTTTCAAGGACTTATGCCGATATCGATAGACAGAGGGTAGCGTGTCACAAGAAAACTGAGCCCGATAGGCAAAAACTGATTTCATTTTATAATTCAGCACCCACGACTTAGTTAAGAGCGCCATTCATTTTCTTTGTAGCAAAAATGCTGTTGACCAGTGTAATTATTTCATCTTGGCTCAGAGTCAAAGAGAGACCAATTATGAAATATCATCATAATAATTTGTACTTTGAACAGGCGACGGTGGTGGTATGTCTGATATATCCCGTTCTGTTATATTTTGAACAGCATACGACTTTCCAGATATAGATAAATCTTCTCGCACATGCTGCTCTTTATCATGAGCCTCGTCTGAATAACTTTCATTAAAAGTTTTCTTCCGCCGCGTGTTGAAATAGTTCTGGGTTCTGGTGACGACGATTCAGATGACTTCTCAACTCTAAAAAATTTTGCAAGCAAATTTTGAATACTTCTTAATTTTAGCTTGGTTTTGTTTTCTTTTTAAGTCCTTTTTTTTTAGGTAGCGACATATCTTGTCTGTAAAGACACGTTATACTTTGTAAATATTTCCAATACGAACGTTTGCTGCAATCTCCTTAGGTATAATGAAGCAGAAATAGATAAGTAGGTTGAATATCTCCCCTTGAACATGCACCCACATGCGAATTCCCAGACTTCCCAAAAGGTAGGAAAAAGTTGTGAGACGCGGTACCGGAAAGTGCTAGCTATAGGACGAGTTGTGATTTTTTTGATTTCAGTAACTCGATTCTATGACGACATACGGTTATGCATCAAGCTGAAGCTGTTATGCTTATAAACTCTTCTAGATAAAAGTGTGTTAAAATAATATGTGAACAGCAAGCTGGATTATTGCAGAATTTGTTTTTCATTTTTCTCGCACACGATCTATATCTGTAGTTTCGGCGCCCCCAATGTGTCGGCGCCCGGTGTGGTCGCATTGCTCTCACCACCCTAGGGCCACCGCTGATAGTATAGGGTTGTATGGTGGAGGACATCTATCTTACTACCAGCACAGTCTTTCATCTTCCTGACTGGCGACTGTTTTATTTTAATTAAAAAAAATATTATAAATGATGTACTTTTCGGAGTCCGGTGGCATCCATATTGCAGGTTATATAGAGCTTTTTCGGAGCTTTACAAGAATCGAGTGGGCTTGACAATACTGGTATTTGGATTAATAGAAATATTACAGGAATCGTTAAAACATACAGTATTATGGCACTGTGCTGAGAAGTTAGGGATTTGTTTTAGAAAACTTTGGTCAGATAATTGATTGAATATGGTGGTGTAGTATGGAACACACTTTTGGTATCAGATGCTTAAGTTGGCTGGAATGCAAAGCAGGATAGCTAGGTTTATTTAAGATAATTACCCGAAAATAAGATCAGTAACCGATATGGCAAAGGAGGAGTTGGGAGTTATCGAAGAAGGCAGGGAGGTGAAGAGATTGTTTGGAGTGTAAAAGGCCTGTATTGGAGATGAGGTTTGAATGGATATTAGAAGAAGAATTAGGAGTAGTTTGTGGAAATGAGAGATAACGATCTCCAAGAGCTGGCTGTTGATTTCAGGCGTAATAGGAAGCTCTTTTTCAAAGAAGCGAGTCAGGGACTGGAATAAATTACCAAGGCAAATGTTATACAATTACAAGAAACACTGAAAGAGTTTAAAATTGAAATTCGACAACTGCAAAAGTAAGTGAGTAGTTGCATTTCCCTCAAAGAATTTAAGTTTTTTTTTTAAAAAAAATCATCAAATCAGAAAGTAGGTGTTTAGTGAAGTACCTGCTGGAGCATATACTCCATCTAAAATAAATAAAACGGGGATAACTAAAAAATGAATGTGTACATAATTTCCAACAGGCCCATATGCTCCATCGTAAGCAATAATAATACTAATAAAATAATTATTTACTTCCTTCCTCTTCATGAATAAGTCAAATACCTGTTCTGACCTCATTCTTCCGACCATCTCTTCCTAGGTCTTCCAATGTGTCCCTTCTGCCTGTGTACTCCAGGGCAAGCTCAGGAAATCTGTCATTTCCCATCCGTAGTATGTGGTTCTTCCAGTTATCCCTTTTTATTGGGTAATTCTATCATTTAGCGGGGAGATATTCAGTGGTTCCCTTATTTCCTCATTCCTCCTCCTATCATTTAGGGAATATCCTTTTCCTGACCTTAAAAATTTCATTTCGGATTATTTTGTTTTTGTATTGTGTTTTATTTACACATGATTCACTGTCATATAGCATAGTCGGTACTGCCATATTATTAGTATAATAGGCTACATGTAGCGGCAAAATGTCATGCCACGGCATGACGTCAATCTATGACGTTGCGCTATGACGTCACGCTTTACGATATTATTCGTGGGAATGCGCGTTATTTAATAACATTTCCAAGCATCAGTGAATAAATTAACTCACAGAACACTGAAATAAAAGCATTTATTGCGTTAAAAGCGACATATCAATCATTAGATGCTTATATTTACGTAATATTCTTTTGATATATAGAAGTATTCCTTAAATTCTTTGTCCATAGATAAGTAAGATAAAAGCTTCGTATTTCGAGCATCAGTGTTGCGAAAAGTTTGGTTAGAGTATTACTTAGCTCTATTAGTAATCTAATATTACCTGGCAAGACATAAGTTGTTCATATTTTTTTAAATTTCCTTTGCTTTTACTGATGACATGTTTCATCCATGTGTAACTGTAATACTGATCTGAATAACGGATAACGTGAAAGGCAGATGTAAACACCCTTCAAGATTTTTGATTTAGTTTATATCGTGATGAATTAATGCCACTAAAATGTGATAAGTATCTATATATTAATACACTAAGCAAAAACTTCGGATCCCTTTTTAAAAATATTACGCGCACGGAGAAGTGTGAGATTTGGCATAGTTAAAGTTTATATTGAGAAGTGCAGAAAGCTAAAATCTATATATAATTATTGTTACAAATGCATTGATTTAAATAAAATAAAACATTCGTTGTTTAAATTCAATTGTTTTTATAGTGGCAACAACACTCAGCGATTCTGCCATTGTCTGTGATCTTGGTCAACAGTAAAGAAAAAATTATAATAAGCATAGGGGTGTACTGGAGATCGCGATTCCGGTACAATAACATTGTGTCTGCGCGGAGGAATTCGATCTGAGATTTTCGATATATATTGGATGTCGATACATGTTGTGGGTATTTATAGGCGGTCAGTGTTTGGTCGGATTGCGGATGTGTTTATGTTATGATGGAGTGTTGTTCGTGTCTTGTGTTGGGTGGTAGAATTGTGAATCGATGGTATTGGTGTTGAAGATTTTGCAAATGGATTTCCGTTATGTGATTGAAGAGACATTGTTTGTGTATTTTGGATGAATGTAGTGAAAGTGTATGTTTGTAGTTGGTTCTTTATAGTTATTGGTGTGTTTTCGGTCTTGTGTTTGTGGGAAGTTTTAGTGGTGGATTGTGGGGTATTTTATGTTGGTGAGTGTTTTGATATAAGTGTCAGTGGTTAATGAGACATTGTGGGTTATGTGTTGTAGTTGCTTTTTTAATTAGTAAGGTTAGTTGGCTACTGATACGGTGAGTGTTCATTTGTTTGTAAAAGTTAATAGGTTTTTTGTTTAGTGAATTGGTAATTTTTTTTCTCGTTCGTTTCTTGCGACAACGTTTTCGCGAATTTTTAATTTTTCTGGCGGAAGAAAGTTTGGTATTATTGGACATCTTAATTGTTCTAGGATTTAGCATTATTATTTTATAATGGTCTAACGGAAGATTTATTTAGTAATTATTTACGAAGTAGATTTATCTGTTTTGTATTGGTGTACGTTTTGTTCGTGCGTAATTTTGCAGTCGGAAAAAATGGTTTAGGGTTTATTATAAAGTAATTATTCTTTGATGATAATTCGTGTGTAGAAGTATTACAAGTATGTTATTTAATGTTGATGTAGCGGAAACGCGTTTCCAATGGAACGGATGGTTTGAAAGTGCTTAGGATATCATGATTTTGGTGTAAAATTTTATTAGATTGCATGGGTTCTAATTTAGTTTTCAAGTGATGTTTGATTTCAAGGTTGTGGTATCGTGTTATACAGTTGGGCGGGTGGGGGTTTATTGGAGATGACGATACCATTTTTTGGTTTTTACCCTTTATATGCGTTAATATTTTGACTGTTTTTGTTCCCCGCCCAGATAACCCCCTAGTTCCCGTGCTGTCCCGTTAGTTACATTTGTTGCTGCGTTGGATGGTGTTTACGTCATAGACGCCATGTTGTGACGTCATTGTTTTGCGCGGCGGAAAGTAGTTCTACCGGTATCGCGTTCTCCAGTAATCCCAAGCATAGTTTATACTAGTGATGTGCCGGATCGTTAAAAATTTATATCCGCGGATATGGATACCGATACGGATCAGTACTGCGAATACGGATACGGATACGGATCTCAACTTGGACCGACTGTGAAAAAGTCACCTGTGATCTATTATCGACGAACGTCCAGTTTACGCGTCGTATTTTGACCTTGAACTGTGTGTGTTTATGTTTATATTTTAGGATGATATAGGATTGCATAGATTATATATGTTTCTGTTTTTTGGGAAGTTGTAAGTTAAAATAAAAACAATTTATACAAAAAAATTATAGTAGTGTAATCTGGAAATATTTTACAATAGTAAATGACGAATCTGCTAAATACACACTCTTTGAAGGAATGTATTCCCATAAATGTACAACTTTCTTAAAATTTCATCTTCAGACGAAACACCCACAGAACTATGAGTTATTCTTAAAAGAAGACTCCGCTAAGAAGATTGCCGGCGAACACATTCAGGAGGTAACGTCTTTAAAAACGGTAAAAAGAGATTTTAGAAAAACATTTTTTAACGAATACATAGAAAAAATCAAAATGTGGGATAGTAAAAATTAAAAATTATTTAAAACTATTTAATTGCAGAAATGATAGCTGTATCTGGGTTACCTTTTCAACACGTAGAAGATTTCGGGGTTCCGACGATTGCTGGATAATGGTATTGCAAATTAAGTTCTAAAAGGCAGCAAATATTTTACGGAATTTATCTGCAGTGAACTTTAGGATCGAAAATAAAGACGTGTTGAAGGATTTTGAGAGAGTTTCCTTCACATCCTATATCTGGTAGGGTTTTTGGTAAGGTGTTTCATTGATATCCAGAACATTACAAAAGATTTTATAAAGGAATATATCGTTTTAAAAGTGGAGATACTTGAAGAACGCCAAACGGGAGATTACATTTTGGAAATATTTCAAAATATGTTTGAGGGGTGGGGAATCCCAAACAGAATGTGCACTGCATGGTAAGAGATGGGGGATCCAACATGAAGAGTTCCTGCACTTTATCTGACGTAGATAATATTGATTGTGCAACACATCAGCTGCACCTGATTGTTAAAAAAGCTGTTAACAATAACAGTAAAAAATTTGGAGGTCTATGACACATTGGTCGCAAATATTTATCGTCACCTGTAACAAGAGTTCCAAGTCAGCAGTTTTTCGGTGCAGCAGGAATAATTTATGATTCTCATCGTAACAAAACTGTCAATTTATTCTTTTTGAAGTACAATTTGCCAAACTTAATGTTAAATATAACATTTATTTTTAAAGTTTCTGTAAAAGTGATTATTTTATCTGATGTAAACACTTCAGCAGTACCTTAAACATAATTTAAGCTAGCAAATCACAAAGATTAGAGGCCTGATCTCACTATAAAGATAGTTAAAATAATAGCTTAAAACATACTACCCAGTTACCTTTGGTAAACTAGTGAAATAAATGTAAGAACGAAGACTTTTCTGGCGTACGACTGCAATGAAGTCTTCACGGGTATACCGCCGGATTGTGTTGCTAAAACAAGATATTTCGACTAGTTCCGCCATCTTCACAGATAGAGTATCTATGGGTCAGCCGATCAGTGCAGATGTCTCCACACCTGAAGAAGACGGCGGAGCTAGTCGTCTAAATATCGTGTTTTCACAACACAATCCGGCGGTACACCCGTGAAGACTTCATTGTAGTAAAATATATGTTTAAATAATTAATTTTTGCAATAAAATGTGCCAGATATGAGATTTTAAGAAATATGAAGTAATTGGAATTGAAGTTAATAGTATTCCATTGCTAGATATCTTTAAAAAATTTATATACGAGCTTAGTGAAATTCTTTACATAAGATCCGTTAATGATCCGCTAAAAAAGTAACGGATAAGGATACAGATCTTTTTTCCCCCTCGGATATCCGCGGATACGGATACGGATATCCGGCACATCACTAGTTTATATATGTTACAAATAAATTACTAAAATAAAAAATTAATTCGCGAACGTGTGTGTGCGTGAAATAGGATAGGAGCCAACGTTCTTACATGACGTATTCTCGGCGTTGAGATACTCTATGGTTTTTGGTGAAACGAAAGACTCGCATAAAGTAGAGATTAATCTTGAAGTAATAAGAGGAACACTTCGAAAAGGAATCTAGCTATTCTGCCAGATACTCTATGGTCTTCTTATTACTTAAAAGGTTAACATTTCATTAAGGGTCTTTGATTTCTGAATTTCAGTAATTTCATTACTGAGTTTTTGTTCCATTCAGATATTTGCACCTACTTCAATTATGCCTCAATATAGAAAATTAAAAGGTCGGAGAGAGAGAGAGAGAGAGAGAGACAAAAAAGAAGGTGTACTTATTTGCGTGAAATTCAAAATGATAATGGACCAAATTTAAATAGCGAACACACAAAATGACGAAATTATTTTGATGAATACATTTAAATGCGCACCAAATGTCATTTACGAAATGTTTATAGTTTCGAATTTACAACGCAGGTTTCGCAATGCAAAACATTTCGAATCAGAAGTCACTTCAGGTGAAAGGACTGCATTTACTTCATGTTGTCATAAAGGTAAAGCAGTTTTCGGCCTTAAGTCAAAATGAATATTTTAAATCATTATATGATGGACTAAATTCAAATAACCATCCATAAATACATTTCATCATTTGCTATGGTTAGTTCAGAAGCTAAAATTTAGGATGCAGTCACGCGTGGAGTGTATCGTTTTAAATTTTTAGGTATTGCAGGGAATTAAGCCAAACAACACAAGCTAAAAACGTATTGGTACACGCTCGCAGCCAACGACTTCTATGTATACAGTATATAATTTATCTATTCTCGCAGCAAACGCAATAGAACAAATTCAGATATGATTATTACTCTTTCATGAAAGAAACTAAATATTTTAATGAATTATGGTCAAGTTTCAACCCCTGGGCGATCACTAGTATGTATTAATAGGCGTGTAACGGAAATATTGTTTCTCTGGCGGCAAGTTTAGAGTAGTACTGTATGTGGTTAGGGGATTCTACGATAAGCGTGAAGCCGCAATTTGATGATGGATTCTTATGTTACTCGACGAATAAAATTGAAACTAGAGAATAAAATTTTTTGATATCTCACTTTATTCTCGAGATATTGTATATCAAAATGACGTGGTTAGGTTGAAATGAGCCCAGGAACAGAAGAAAAATTTCACCATTGCCAAATTTGATGATGATATCGTATGTAACTCGAAGAGACAAATTGAAAACAGAGAATACTTTTTCTTTTCGTATCTCGCTTAGTTCTCGACATATTGTATCTCAAAATTGAGGAGGTTTGGGTGAGATCTGGCCTGGACCAGAAAAAAAAAACAAATTACCAAAACCGTTACATCTACACGGTGGAAATGCACTATATGTGTTTTATTTTCTTCCTGGTGTTTGTTGTGAGGTTGAAATACGTCCTGGTCCAGAGGAAACTTCACCAAAATCACAAGGAACTATACATATAACTGATTTTTAACATGCTATATCTTGAAAACCAAGAAAGATATCAAAAAACTTTATTCATTATTTTCGATTTGTTTCGTTGACTTCTGCAAGAATTCATTATCAGATTGTGGTGCCACGGTAATGACTTACCTGTCTGTGGTTAGATTGATATGCAACCTGGACCAGGATAGCAACAGAAACATTTTGTTACTGCTCAAGGCAATAGGAATTACATTATGATTTAATTTTGTGTTTATTTAAGCAATTGCTAAGAAATGATTTGCCAGAACACTGAAAGAAAAGTATGTATTTTGTTTAAATTGACATATTAATTATCACTTGATTTTTTTACTGAAATCATTACTTGGTTTGAATGAAAGATGTACTAAATTAATCGTGATCTATGCGGGCTAAGCCACAGTTAAAACTAATATAACGTGGCATAACATAAGTTGTTATGATTTAATTTAGCATCCTTCATTTTCACTGTGGTCATTATTTCAACTGTATGTAAGCTATGTCATCCGTTAAGACGTCGATCTTCAACATGGATAATAAAAAATAAATGTAAGAACACGTGAAGAATTTGGAACATGTTTACATCACGATTCATCATGCAACACAGGGAATATTTAAATTCGCATGTAATAGAAGCTTTGGTTTTCTAGAGGCAATATTACCGAAGATTGTGGTTAGACTGAAATGCGACCTGCCTCAAGTGGCAAATGAAACCTTTTGTTACATCACAAGGGACGAGAAATTACAGCCCGTTGAGCTTTATTTAAAAACAATTCTGTTTAGGTAAGCAACTAAAAATAAATTAACTGCCAGGACACTCCTTCAAACCCGTCATTTTTGATGGGCTTTGTGGCTAGTTTTATAAAACTTGAGACGCGACTCCTCTCGTGCTTTACCTTTCAGTATTCGTCGAATTCTTCCTCACATATACTGAATTTGGTGAAGTTTCTCCTTCAGCTCGTTATCCTCATTAAAAGATAATTCGCATCCGAGATAACCATGATCACTATGGCAAAACGAACCTATTTAGGTTGATATGATCCCTGTACCGATAATTTTTGTGTCACTTTTTCAGTGCTGCTAACATTTCTCGGTTGCGGAGCATCCCATATTTCGGCATTTTTAATTTAATTCGTAGCGACTTTTCCAGAAAAGGAGAGTGCTAAACGTGAAGAGGATACTATAAGGAAGCAGTTAATCTAAATTTCAACAGGTCAGTACCAGTATTTCTCTGGTGGAGAAAGTCTCACCCCACCCGCTGAAGACTTGTTCTAGTGGCTGATTGTCTACCACTAACCTATTTAAAAAAAAAAAAAAGAAAAAAAAATTAGTGGTAGACACTAATAAATACTGAGATAAAACATTGAGACATCTGATGTTCAGATCTGTGACTATAATACATCACGATGTTGATTTGGTGGAGCTAAGCTACTATTGACTATCGCCATCCTAAGGAAATATATCCTAAAGAAGTAATCTATCTTTAGACCGAAAGAAAAAAATTAACTGATATTCAACTTTCTTCATTTTAAAAATTGCGATTTAATGCACTTGTAAAGCGGGTTCGTCTGGGCTTAAAATTTTTCAGGATGTATTATTATATAGTGAATAAGTATTTACTTTTTCCTATTCAGAATGCCTCTTCTAGGTTCAAATGAATTTTGAGAGAAATAATAAAAATCTGAGTTCTTCCGAACATATCCCTGAAATATGCAGCATCTTTTAATTTCAGTATTGCGCCTAACGAACTAACGAAATCTTTTATGATACGTTTAGCAGCACTTAATATAAAAATCACGAAATGTTCTATATGTCAATCTAGACGCAGTGACAAAATTCAGGAAGAAACTACCTTAAAAAAAATCAAATAAAGGGAAAGTAAGAATTATTTAATTAATATTCGGTCCGATGACAGTATTAATGTGAACTATTAGTCTACAAATGTTAGACTTATATTGCCTGAAATTAATACTTTTTATTAAGATGTTTCGTTATTTGGTTTAATACTAAAACGTGTCAACAGAATGAAGATGGAATCATAGTATATAAGAGATGTACTGACGGAGTGAAATAGAAAGACTATATAGGCTAGAATGAGCTGCAAAATATAGCACTTAAATATTAAGTGTTTGTACCCTCTAAACGCTCTATTTATCAGATTCATATTAGTAAGAAAACACATTATGTCCGCTATACGCTTCATTTATCAGATTCGTTTTCCTAAGAAAAATAATATTTCACTACGTTATCTTGTGAAAGTTGTGTATAAAAGCATATTACAGCATATAGCAGTGTTGCAAAACCAACAAGAATGAACTTCAAAGAGGAAAAGAAAGAAGCAGAATTATTAAAAATTAAACGCAACGTCGTAAGATGCAACAAGAGGTGACATTAAGGGACTAAAAAAGAATTTTTATCTTGTTCATTACAGGTTCAGCGATTTGTATCATTTATCTCTAAACATTCTTTAGGGTTTAAACAATTTGGATGGACAGAAGAAAATACACATTTTGTGTGTTTTAACTAATTGTAAAATCTGTATGAGACTTTTTTCCCTGTAATGTATACAAAAAGAAACTATTTTCGACAGATCATTCTGTATTATAACTCTTGTAGTTTGTACAGTAAAGTTACTGCGGGTAAAGTAAATCTTTGGTGCAGATTATATTATACCATCGTTTGTTTTCTGCTGATGCCTTTTGGTGAGTGTTTATTATGTCTGTTTTGAAATATGTTTCCTAGCGTACCTAATTTAGTAACGGCTCACAGTAACTTATTGACTTTAACACATAATTGTTTAAATAAATAATTAAAAAATTTAATTAAATTCCTATAATTTTATACAGAACTATATTTGACTCATATTTTGCTAAATTACTCAATTTTTTATTTTTATTTTACAAATGATTCAGCTTAAAAGTCAGTTGACATTGCTTGAGTATGCTTATAAAGCATCGAGTTAAACTTTCCCAATATGTTAATTTCAGGTCTAATTATTATTTTTGGTTTAATGTATCTTTCAAGTGAAATATCTCACCAGATCTAAAATATTTATACCTTGAGAGCTTTGGGCTAATAGTTATAGCCAAGCAATAACGTTTCCTACTATGTTTCTGTTTGCTTGAAGAGTAATAGCGATTTGACACTTCATGAGAATCTGCGTTCTAAAAGTTGTGAACATAGTTTAACACAGTAGTGCTCGCGGTTAAAGGTCTTTTTTGTGGACCATAATCATCGGTTCGAAAAAATCTTGAGCCCGGAGATGAAGAACGAGTGGTGGGTACTTTAGCTCACTTGTTGCAATTTGCTTCAGCAGAAGGCTTTTTTAAGAGGTTTTAGCTTTCTTCTCTTCGAAACAGTGTCATCCTCCAATTCCACAGTATTTTTCTTTACTGTAATATAAAGAAGTGAGCTGCCATTGTACTTCCTTAGCTTACACATACCTGATGTTTATTATATATATTTTTTTATTATTCCGTATGTTCTTTTCATGCATATTACTATTACTAGAAAATAATTGCATTTATAAAAACCTAAGCTTGGTTTTGGACCATCCAGAATGAGCCTTACTTAGCCTGGTATTGGAGGTTGGATTACCAGTTCCTTTACTAACCCTGTAATCCTATAGATCTATAACTTTGAATCCAAACCAAGGAAGTTTTCTGACGCACTTCACATTACACAGCAAGTTGTGCCAGAGGTGATGGTACTGTACATATGAAAAGCCCAGCCGAAACAGGTATTTCACCGGAGAAACTTTCTGTAATTGCATCAACGCTATAGGAATGTAGCACTCATCTTTTCGCTTAGGAAATCTTCTTGCTATTTGATTATTTTGATCCGTTCTCTGCGTTTTGCTTATCTTAGCAAATTGATACTACTATTTTTAATTGTAAACCCTAAACCCTACAAGGGTTTACAAGAAGAGACAGGAAAATGGCCGTGTACATTCAATAACCAAAGTGACAGACATCTTAAAAAGAGTCATGACCCAAAAATGGCAATGGGCTGGTCATATTGCTCGCAAAAGAGATGACAGATGGACTAGGGCAATACTGGATTGGATACCAAGAAACCTGAAAAGAGCAAGAGGAAGACCCCCGGATCGCGGGGAAAGAGATATACGTCGAGTTACAGAACTGAAAGAGGGTTGCTCAAGATCGATCAGCCAGGAAGGAACTATAACAAAACTATGTGGAATTAAATTCTAATATATAGCTCATTCGTCTAAAAGAGGCTACATCCTGATAAAGCTGCAATACTAATAATAATAATTTTTAATTGCTGTATGAAACCAATACCACGGCTGTGATGAATAAAGTTTAATAATCTTTTTCTAACATGAATTTTTCATTCATTAAATTGTCTTTCCAATACATTGTAACTGTTCCAAAAGCATCGGACTTGTTTCTTTTAATTATAGCAAGTGGAGTAATAGAAGTATCCTGTGACTGATAGAAGTGCTTGTGTGTAAATGAGCTTACCGAACGAAAATGAGTTAGAAGAGAGGTCAAGGGCGTATCCAGGATCAGAACTAGGGGGGGGAGGGGCAACATCAGAATTGGGGGAGCAACTCATATTTTTTTCGAGGAAGTGGGGTGGGGGGCTGATACATGACGATTTCTTGCAAAATAAAACTCAAACATATTGAGGAAACTATTTTTATTATTGATTAACATAGTAATCCAAGGACCTACCATGCAGTTAATCAAGATCGTAACTCAGTTACAGTTTTTTTATGTAAACATTAATCGTTTCGGATTCTCAGAAAAATTTTCAATAACTTTATTTGTCAATGTCTCACGGTGTACTTCACGATATTTTGACGTTCACTCATTAGGCATAATCCAGTCAATCTTTCCTCTCCCATAGTACTCCTGAGCCAGTTCTTCTCTCCTAAAAGCTTACTGAAGGAACTTGATTTTTCTTCTAGGGGGGGGGGGATGGCAGCCCCCTCCCTGCCCCTTGCTCGATACGCCCATGAGAGAGGTGTCACATATAAATTTACCGGAAACTTGGAAAAACTCGGGACAGTACCCAACTGAAGATTCAATAGCATTTCTGCGGCGATTCCATCATTACATTAATTAAAAATTACAATCGGATCGTAGATGCACGTGAACCACCGTCCGTGGTAGGTGTTCCACAATGAGGCGGCGTCCATTAATTACATGAGATGAAATGGGGGGGAGGGTAGGTGGAGAAATCTCACAAAAGGGGGGAGGGAGGGTAGTCGACAGAAATATCACGTCATTTCTTGAATTCCTTGAAGAACACTAGAGCTAAAAAAAGTCTACAAAACCACTGGCGATGTAGATTCCAACGTTAGGGAGGGGGGAGTGGAGGTTCCTTACCACCCTTAAACAGAGAGGAGCTTAAAAAAAAGTCTAAAAATTTCTAGGTCGTCAGCAGGGGAAGGAGATCTCACCTTACCTCACCTCACCATAGAGGGGCGGGTCCCACCAGATCTCACTACGGTGGGGGGAGGAGGACATCCAGATTTCCGAAAAGTACCGCACGTAATTAATGGATGCCCCCTTACCCTCTGAAAGGGTAAAACATTCTCACAGAAAATTTTGTGGTACTTATGCATCTTCCTTCATGTAATGTTTAGATCGGAGTGATTTCTTTAATGTCGTTACGAAGAAGGAGATGGTGAAATCATGGGCCATCATTCATGGTCAGCTCTTAACATAGTTACAAAGCGAGTCTCCAGATTGAACGTCCCTCTCTGAAAGCAAATGATTACAAAAAACTATACTGCTCACTTCATACACATTGTGGTCGTTTGGAAGCTGTAACCCACTTCTGTGATAATTAGGATACATGGTTCTTACTTGTCATCCCTTCCTTTGCTTAAGCTCGAGCGATAAGCGCAGCAGCACTATTTTATAACCACGGTTACAAGAAGCTGGGTTTAATGCGTTGCAGGCTCCACGCGTGAATAGTGTTATGCCCGGTAGTAGGCGAAATTTCGGTGGGAGTGTAAGACATGCTGAAGATCCGTCTTTAAATCTATTATCTCATTTTCCTATTGAAATTAATTTGAACTGTATTCTTTTTAGAGATTTTTGGCAATTCTTCCATCAACATTTTAAATGCTTCAGTTTTAACCATTTTTTTTGCCCAGACTTAATTTCTTAAAAGTGCTGTTCTGTAACAAACAGTTCCAGAATATTATTTATGAGTTTGAGATCAATGTGGGACACTGAAAGGTTTCAGCTACTGAAGAACTACTTTTGTTCCCGTATTTTTTTGCGTACTCGGTGTTACACATTTGTTATAATCATACTTCTTAAAACTAAAATTAAAAATTATATCACTAATTCCACTACATTTGTTCAAGTTTAAACTTTATCTACTTTTTTCCCATTGGTGTTTTATTTTCGTGTTTTGGTTTTGTGTACGTTCAGGAAAATTTCTGCTTCTAGTCTCTCAATAGGATTGCAGCCAAGAATTTTTTTTACTTTTCTATCAACTTCCTCAACATGCAAAGTTGTATTACTGATATTACTGTGGTATTATTACCAACTTTTGGCAATGTTGCATTTTCCAAATAGGGCAAGTAGACATGAAGGATTCTGTATAAATTTGTTTTGTGTTTTGATGGATGTTACATATTTCATTTATACCATTTGTTACCATTAAAATTAAAAAAAAAAAAAACTTGAAAAGAAAGATCTTCTATAAAAAACTCAGGAAAAAAAAACCGAACAATCATTAAATGCTGATACCATTAGCAACATTTCTTACGTGGTACTATGTTTAAGCAGTCCAAAATACCTTATATGGATGTACCCATTGGGATACTTACAATTTTTGTTATCTGTTAATATAATACGTAATCGCTGCAGGCAATTACTTCTGCCATTCTCGTTAAAATTTCACTCCTCGTTGAGAAATGTTAAGTGATCCAGTTTCCTTTGCAGTTTATAAATTGTGGTAGAAACCGTTTGTTTGAATATTATAACAATTAGGTATTATTTAGGCCAAACCTCATAACAGAAATTTAGTTGGAAGTACACCTCATATAATCTGTATAAAATTTTAAAAACATTATGTCTGTACATTAAATTTATTTCAAAAAGAGTAATTGCAATATAAACAATTAATGACAGAGATACCAAAATTTTAAAATTTTAGAATTTTTGTCTCTGTTTGTCTCTATGTGTGTTTGCGCATCACACAGAAACTAATGGACTTATTTTAACGAAACAGTACATGATATGTCGTCGGTCAGGATACTTTTTATCCAGATATGTTACAAATTCCCGATCATACATGGTACAAAATCGAATTTATTATTATTATTAATCTACCTGTCTGCATATCATGTAGATGCTAATTAATGGATTTTATGTAGCATTAGTTACTTTCACCTGTTAAGATATGGAATACTTTTTATCCCGATTAGAACATACATAACCAGGACATAGATTGCAAAACCGCAAATGTTCAATTTTAGTCTATCTGTAAATTATGGAATGAATTTAAACGAAATATAGAGTAGTGAGTTTATATCATCAGTTAACATACAACATACTTTTTATCGCTATCAGTACCATATTTCGCCCATGAAGCACAGGGCAAAACTGTAATTTTTTAAATTTTTGTATATCCATTTAATATTATTTGGCAATTGGTCTGAGGGCTCAGTTGTTTAAGGAACGTGACTTGCGTAGGTAAGGTCTCCAGCTTGAATTCCAGTCCCACATGGAATTTTTATGAACCTTAAAATTTGCCTTCACCTCTTGCAAAGCTCTGCATTGCTAATTTGAAGATGCTAGGTCATGTTCAGATTTGGAATTTTTGCCTGCGTGCGTGAGCCTCATGCAACATCTAATAAATGAATTTCATAGAAATTGCGCATAGTGATGATATGAGTTGACATGTACTATACTTTTTATCAAGATTAGTACCTTATTTCATCAATGATACAACTGGCGTATCTAGATTAACAAGGGTCACTGTGCAAAACAGGGGGCCTCTAACTAAACTGGTTTTATCTAATAATAATAATAAAAAATAAAACAATATCAGAACAGATTATAATTGATAATATACTCGTTAAGCAATAAAACGAAGTAGATACAGATTAAACAGTTAATTATATGAAGTTCGCATTACAGTTACCTACCTACTGACAACAAATAAATTATAGCTTAAAAAACTAAAAACTCTTTTGTCAGTAACACATTAAAAGTACAAAATAATGCAATTTATTTTTTTAAAAAATTTTCACGATACATGCATTATATTCTTGAGAATATTTTATCATGTTTGCACAGTAATCGCAAAAATATAAATTTTTGTTCAATTCATCATGAAATTGCCACTGCTTAATATTCAATGACTACGCCATAAAACATGGGTCGTTTTGTCGAAATTAATTAAAAGTACATACTTCTCAATGAAACATAAATAAAACGGCACCACATTAATGTATTGTCATCCGAATTACAGACAACTGCAAAGTTTCAAACTTGCTGCCTTGTTATAAATTCCTCTTAGCGATAAATGTCGGAGTCGAACTTGATCCATTCTATTTATTAAATAATTCTTTATTATATTTAATTTTCTAAATGGTCTTTCGGCCGTTGGAAAAGTGACAGTAGTGTATGAAATAATAATATTTCTGTAAATACTTCCATAAGGTCACATTCTAGCACTCCATATTCGGTCATTATTTACTTACATGATCGGTGAGCAGTCTATATTATGCCTGGGTCTATTCAGGTAGAACTAGGTGGTAAATATTTGAAATGGATGGTAAAAATTGGGTCCTATTATTTCAGAATATTTACTTTTGGAATTAATTACACTTTTGTAATACAGTTGCTTAGTCTAAAACTAGTAAAATTGTTGGTGTTAGAAAACTGAATATTTGACAGACTGTACTCATACCAGTAAAATGTGTAATTAGTTGAGCTATTATTGTGTCTAGTATATTAATGAAAATGGTAATTTTCATTATTTCTTCTCTGTCTCTTATTTGGTGGTCAGAAACTAATTCATCAAAATGTGCGTGCGCGTGTGTGTGTGTGTGTGTGTGTTTTTTTTTTTTTTTTTTTAACTTTCTTTTACAGTTTTTTTCTTGAAACTGGAGATCTATATCACATTTTCTTGCGGGTTCACTGGCTTTCTACTTAAATGATTCAAAGACATTTCTAGAAACTTTCAATTTAGCTTTAATCTCTGTTAAAGTTCTACTTGGCTCGTCCACATCGATATCGCAATTTTGTAAAGTTTTGGGTGCATAATTGATGTCGCTCTATATACGATACGTGAATTCTTAAAGAAACATGAACTTGAAACTTAGCACCATTGTTTTAATACTTTCTCATCTCTGCTGGTATTCTTGAGTACTATTTATGATAATGCTTTGATTATATATATATATATATATATCAAGTTTTATTGCAGATATCGTATTGACCCTACTGGACCATCTAATCGGATTTAATTTTTTTAGAGATATTTCTGATTCGCCAGTAATTTTTGACATATATCCCAACGCTTAAGGGATTGCGGGGGAAATACACGCATGCGGGTAATCACACGCAGGCTGAATTACGCAGTTTGAATGCCGCGGGCTTTGCCCAGTTGGTGCTAAACCCTTCTGGCAGGCATATCAACTGCAGTGCCACCCACTCCAGACATTTTCTGATTTCGTTGTGGCGGTAGTAAAGTGAGGGTTATTTTCAGTGTGTTTGAAGTAACTTTTGTCAGCTATATTTTGTAAGGTAAGTGCTACCATAAGTTGCTTTAATGCAGTTTTTTGCATATCAACTACTTGCCCTAGATTTAACCTTTAATTTAGTTGTAGATCTGTCAAGGTATTTGAACTAAGACCCGAGTTCTGCTTAGGTTAGTCCTCGAACTCACTTTGGGGTATTGGCACGCGGCTCTTCAAGTGCGTGGTATTGCCCCTTCATAACAAAACTAGTTGGTTATGTTTTCAATTCCAACGAGTTTTTTATACTTCAGATGACTAGATATTATAAAAGAAAAATCCAGAAGGTAAAATGGACCCAAGAGGAGCTTCATAAGAGTTTTGATGCCACAAAATCAGGAAGTAAAATAAGAGAAGTATGGGATTGCGTACAAGAATGAAAACGAAAAATGCCACGGGAAAGATGAAGAACTAGGGTACCAGTGTGTTTTGGGTACTAGGCAGAGCCATGAAGAATGTAATGGCTGGAACATTTCAAAACAATATAAGTGTGATGTTTGCTATACAAGAAAATGCACTCTTTTCACGCCTATAAAAAAAGTTTACAAAATATCATTATTTTCTTCAATAATGTACTGTTTACTACATGTAATTAATAAAATAAACTAACAGAAAATAAAAATATCATGTATTGTCCATTTTTATGCATTGGTTGTATTGCGTGTTATTACCTCATATCATGCGTGTCATTACCCTACGGGGTGGGGAATACCACGCATTTACACTTTTTTAAAAAAATTATTTATCATAACAATTAAGGTAATGTTTATAATTATATTCCATCATTTGGAATATGTCGAGAAATGTCCATAGTAAGGTATACATTTGTTTCGGTAGATATATAATGATTTAATGAACAATTTAAATTGATTTTTCGTTAGGTGCGTGTATTTCCCCCACTCTCCCCTAATGCTATTTCCGATAAAATCTTATATCGTTGTGAAGAAAAATTTGTATTTCTTCACAAGTGTTAACGGTATCATTTATCACCAAATTACCAATATGACTGACGCAATGTACAGTACATGCTCCGAGTGCGGCTGAATATCCTTAATCTGTGTTTGTACACCATTATGCATACCACTTATCACACTTGCTCCATCTTAACCATGACCCACACAATTTTCTTAATAAATATCTTTTTGGCAAATACTGTAATCATCTGCTTGGTTAAATCTGCTGCGCCATGTTTGACAGCTCCATTAAAGCCTAGAAACACTTTCTTACTTCTATATCGACTGGCTATTCATTATCCAATCTGGTTATTACTGCATATCTCACAACAATCTTATTTAACTGTAACCTTAATTTTGTCAATATATCTCCAAAATTAGTTGAAAGAGGTGCAAACTAGTATTAATTCCATTGCAAAGTAAGTTTAGAAACATATTCTTGCAGCTTTCAAGGGATTAGTAGAAGTAGTAGTAGTAGTAGTAGTAAACTGTGACATTCGATTAAAACGTTTGTATACATTGCCACTACAAAGGATTTGCTTGTTTTATAACAGAAAACGCTACATTCATTTTCAGAGGTACAGTAAGTCATAAGGATTAAAACGAGGTATGACACTTTGCAGATATAAAATTGCACTAAAGAGATAATTAATTTTGAAGTTGAATCAACCACATGTCGCCACGATCGAAAATACACAGTTAAATAATTTTTGAGCTCGTTGTTTTAAAGATACGAAAGAGCTTAAAAAATGCATCGAATTTTGTATCACATTATGTAAAAATTTGAAATTGACAAGTAAAAGTTAAGTAATGTTTTTGTAAGATTTTATGTGAAATTATTATTCGTAAGTGAAAAAGATTTGTTTTCACGTAGTATAATTCAGTTGCACTCAGAGGGGGGAGTGTATTTAAAAGAAATTGGATTTTTTTTCTGAGTACAACACACTAGTTTTTGTAATAATCCATGCGATACTTTGGCCAGAATGAAAAAAGTAAAATTTACGAAAATTGCGACGGATGTTTGTAGGTTTGGCGGGAGAGGTTTAAAAAAAAAATTAAAATGAATTTTCGGAATCATATGTAGGGGAGACCGGGGGAAAATCGACACCCCGGGCAATACCGACACTGTGAAATTTGGCAACGTGTTGCACTTCATGTGTTACTGGTAGGTGTCGTCACGTAGCGGAGTCAAGACAACTAATACCCAGTAAGCTAGTTGTTGTCAAGTTATTTATTGTTGATGTGCTGTGAAAAACGTATTTTCTTGAATTTTGATCTAAATTCTGACCCATAAGCAATTAAAGGTAAGTCTCTCAACAATTATTCGATTGTTCTAACTGGTAAAGTCTTTAGAAATAATACAATTTAGCGAACATTTTAGTGTATTCTTTGTTGGCTATTTGTGAACAGGTTAGCTTCGGGGACATTTTATGTTTTGTATTGTTCACCCGGGGTAAAGTCGACATCTCTCTGTGGGGAAATTGGTGTCGGTATTTCCCCATCTCCGTATATTTTTAAATGGTGTTTTTAGTCCCCTGAATGTTGGTTATTTTCCTATTTTAGATGCCGAGATCCAGAAAACGAACTACAGAGAGAGGTAAATGGACCGAAGAAACGTTAAAACGAGCTTTTGAGCTAGTTCAAAGTGGTAGATCAATTAAGAGTGTAGCGGCGGAGTTAAATATTCCAAGAATTACATTACATGACCGTTTGAAGTCAAATTCTACTGATAAACCAGCCTTGGGTAGAAAATCAATTTTCACACCTGATCAAGAAACAATTTTAACAAATCATATCAAACAATTAGCTAATACATTCTATGGAATTACTTTAACTGAACTGCGACGACTTGCCTACGAATTAGCTGAAAAATTGAAAATCAAACATAATTTTAATAAAGACAAGAAAATGGCTGGAGAGGACTGGGTATCAGGTTTCAAGAAAAGAAACCCAAGCATAAGTTTGAGAAAACCCTACGCAACAAGTCTTAATAGGATTCTTGCCTTCAACAAGTGTGAAGTCAATATATTTTTTTCTAACTTGGATGCGGTCTATAAAAAACAACATTTCCCTGCTACCAGAGTATATAACATGGATGAAACTGGAATTTCGAATGTACAGAAACCTGCAAAAATATTAGCTCCAAAGGGTCAAAAACAGGTGGGCTCTGTGACAAGCTGGGAAAGAGGCAGAAATATTACAGTAGTCTGTGCTGTCAGTGCTTCTGGAACATATGTGCCTCCTATGTTTATATTTCCACGCAAACGAATGTCTCCTCTCTTAGAAAGAGATGGACCAGCAGGTGCCATTTACAGATGTTCACATAACGGCTGGTCGAATGAAGAATTGTTCAAAGATTGGCTCCAACATTTCAAAGATAGTACCAAACCTAGCGAGGAGGATCCAGTGCTGTTGATCTTGGATAACCACGGTAGCCACATCACTTTAGAGAGCTTCGAATTCTGCAGGGCCAATCATATCAAAGTTGTATCCATACCCCCACATACATCACACAGGTTACAGCCTCTGGATCTAACTGTTTATGGTCCACTTAAAAAGGCATTTAACACTGAATGTGACAGATTCTTAAGGGTCAACCGATTGCAGAAGATAACAGTTTATGATATAGCATCTATTTTTAATGTAGCTTACATGAAGGTAGCAACGATGGACAAAGGAGTTTCAGGCTTCAGAGCAGCAGGAATTCTACCGTTCAATCCTGAAAAATTCACTGAGGTTGACTTCATTCCTGAAGCAGATATTCAAACTCCAGTGATTCAAGACAATGCTAGTGAATTAACAACCGAGGAAATATATCAACAAGATGAGGATAAAGCTGTCAATGAAGAGCCTGTGAAGAACAATACAGAAACAATTGACTCTCATCCCAATTTGAATTTGACTGGCGTGTATGAAGATCCAGTACCTGGAGGATCAGGGTTCACTGCTGGAGGTGAATTGAAATCTAAACCCAAGAAAAGAAAACCAGCCTCAGCGAAAAATCATAAGGAAAATACAGCTGAGTTTTAGGGAAAACTTAAATTAATTTCTCCCCTGCATTTGTATCGCAATCAAGCTGGATCAACGCCGAACGACGTAAAAAAGAAGCACTCTACAATTCTTACCGCAACTCCAATGAAAGCTGCACTTTTGGAAGTTAAGAAAAAAAAGAAGGAAAAGGAGGTGAAAGCCAAGGTTAAATTAGAAAAACTGTTATACAATCAAACAGGAGACATAACTAAAATTTTGTTGAAAGATGGAAAGAAAGAAATATGCAAAATGCATGGAAAAAGTAAGCTAACCACAAAATCAGCAAAAATAAAGAAAACATGCCGCAGGCAAATATCTTTTGAGGAAACTTCTTCAGAAGAGGACATAGATGAGTCAGTGTTATGTGGTGATGATGATGATTGTGATGACGTCGTTGATATGTTTACAGACGACACGGAGACCTGTTTAGTTTGTGGTGAATTTGGTAGTTCTGAGCTCTGGTTTAGATGTGTGTTTTGTGGCAAGTGGGCTCATGCTGATTGTAGTGGTAGCGATACAGCAGAAAATTATATTTGTGATTTTTGCATGACGAAATAGACAAATTTTAATGCCGAGGGACTATGTTACTTGAATTTTTTTTAAATTGCTTTTTACATATTGTTTACTAATTGTTTATATTCATATTAATTGATCTGATTACATATGATCTAGTATTAGTTTAGTGGTTGGCTCAATGTTTAAGATTTTTAGCTTCGTTTGTTTTACTACCTATTTTAAAAAAATTTCCTTCAAGAAAAAAACACGTACTAAACTCAAAATTTACTTTTGAATAAACCTAGGTCCACATTGCTGAATTGTCGTTTCCATTAGATCTAAACATTGTGTAATTGTCTGAATAATTTGATATGAATAAAGAATTTCTAATTTCTTCGTGATTCAGCTTATCACTTCCCAAGAATCAAACCATGTCGGTATTACCCAGTAGGCATGTCGGTATTTCCCGGGTACCCGGGGGAATACCGACAGTTGGTAGCATTCACATAAAATTTTTTAAAAAAATACTTCGCTTATATTTTAACTAAAGTACATTATCCAATCGATGGGAAAAGGTTCAAGGTATTTTTATATCCTATCACGAATTTCAAAAAAGTTAAAGTAAAAAATACAAAATGGAAAATGTCTTAAGGTGTCGCCATTCTCCCGGTCTCCCCTATTCAACTAAAGAACAATTATAGCAGTTGGATAGAATCACTATCATATAGGAAATTGCATTCTGAAACGTTTAAAACATATTTCAGCCCTGTAGTTTAATTTTGCTCTATGAAGTAGAAAATTGCAGATAAGCCGGTTTGTATACCAAAATATAGGGGAGGAGGAGTAGATCACTTTAAAATAAGATTTAGTTCTATATTTCAAGTACTTTGAAGGTTAGAGTGGGTTTTAGGTATCACCACTAAAATAATTTTTTTACATTCAAACTAATAGAGATAGGAAAATTTTCATAAGGATCAATTTTGATGTTTAGGCAATGTACTACCTCTCATAAAAGTAGATTAGAGGGAAAATAAGTTCGGATAGTTTCGGATATTTTTTAATATCCGGATATGTTGCAAAATCCACCTGACTGCCTATAAATATACCCGGGAAGGCCGGAATGGGGACAGTCTTTAGAAAGCACTTGTACCGTGAGGTTGTGGCAGAACACGGCCGGTTAGGTGCGAAACTTGGAGAAGAAGCAAGGCGGAAATGGGACTGGATAGACATCCATCTTAGATTTTCAACTGATAGAAAAGAAGTGGTCACGCTCTCGATATAACTTAAGCTTCACCAGTTGGGGGTTATCGGGAGTTGGTAGCGGCTTGCATCACAGTTTATACATGCAATCAAATTAATTTTTATTTTTGGAAAAGAAGTTTCGATGTTGTAGATTGATTCCGGATTGATGTAATTATTTCCAGAATATATAGTTTGAAATTTATTTGAGGTGCTTCAGTGAACATTATTTCAATCCTATGTTCTACCGCTGAGGTGATCAGCTGAATGTCAACTGCAAGGCCGAATGACACTCTATCCTTAGGCCACGCTAACAGTCTTTTTATTTTTATTTTTACTTATGGCTTTATGCTTCGTTGACGTCGAGGTCATTAGAGGCGGGATAGAATTGGGGACAAGGAGTGGCAAGGAATTCGGCAATGGCCTTTTGCAGGAAGCATCCCGGCATTCGCCTGGAGTGATTTAGGGAAACCATGGAAAACCCAAATCTGTATGTCCGGAAGGGGATTCGTATTGGCGTCCTCCCGAACAGGGGCGTAGCTACCATAGGGCTAGGCGGTGCAGTGCACTGGGGCCCTACGCTCAAGGGGCCCCTGAGCGCAGTGAAACCCAGGGGGCCCCCAAGTGCAGCTCAGTGGGCCCAGGGGCCTTCAGGGCAAATGGGCAACCTTTTTTTTTTTTATCTCTGAGGTTCTTGTGAACCTAGATACGCTACTGCTTATGGGCCCCTAAGCTCTGCTCAGGGGCCCCTAAGCCCAACTCAGGAGGCCACTTTCAGCAACTTGGCAGAACTAAAAAGAATAAAAGTCCCCCATCTGGCCTGAGGGCCAAAATAATTTTTTTTTGCGCTGGGGCCTTTGTTGACCTAGCTATGCCACTGCTCCCGAATGTGAGGCCATAACGTTAACTGTTCACTCACCATGCTCGGTCTAACAGTCGAAGTTCAGGATAAGCTGTTATGTACAAACCCCAGTAACATCTTAGGTGCTGACATGATCTACCTTCTATATGTCTTGAGTGGTAGATGAAAAAATGAAAAATAAAAATGTGAACAAATGTATTTAGAAATGAAAACCTTTACATTTGGTAAGCTTGTCGCAATATGTGCTCATATCAGGCGACAACTCTACAAAGGGCAAAAAATTTCCATTGTATCTTTCCTGACTTACATCCTATTGATGTTCTCTGAAAGCAAAAGAACTCTTTTCTAGGGTAAATATGATATCAAATAACCTTTGAAGACAAATTTTCCAAAATGATGCTTGTGGCTTAAAAAGTGTCCTTTTTTCTTCAGTTTCACTTCTGGGTTCATCAGAAGATCGTAAAATGTATATTAAGTTATTCTAAAATATTCATAAAAGTCATCAGATTCTATAGCTCCCAATTCACTTTTACGGAGATTTTTGAAAACTGATTCCGTGAAACAACCACGTGAAAATGTTAAAGGTGATTGAAGACTGAGTAGGAACATATCCATCACACAGACAAGCTATGGACAAGCTACGGACAAGTGTGGACAAGAGAGGCCCAAGGCATAATGTTGAATACTGGTGAATCCCCTGCAAATATTTGAAATGAAGGATCATTCATTTCATGTTTTTTTTTTCTTTATGCAATTCATACACTAAAAATATATGCTATACTATATAATGCTAAACAATTAAAAAAGTGCTAAAGTGAAGCAAATTATGCAAAATTAACACATAAGATGCTAAATTGGCTTCAATAGTTACAGTTATGTAACAGTATATTTTTGATAAGATGTCAGATATATGTAAGTTTGTCAAATTAACGAGTTCGGTTTCATTACCAATATTGCAGCAGAGTTGGCTAGTTTTATTAAATTGATTGCATTATGGCTCATTAGTTGAGGTGGCTAAACAGAGAATATTCACATCAACACAAAAAGAATTTGGGGAAACTCGCTAAAACTTTTGAATTTCTTTCAACTGAGTTGCCATTCTCAAAGTCGTGTTGCAATATGTTATATTTATGCTCTGAAAGTAGGAGAAATTTTCGCAAGGTCACTTTGAGGTGTGCTGGCTAGGAGCCCACTGAGCTTGGGGGCCCCAGTGCCCTCTCACAGCTAAGCCTTTGCATGAAACACAGGCCAAAACAGTAATTTTTGAAATTTTTGTATGTTTTTTCATGGATCAAGCAAAAACCAAATGTATATAATAATAACTTCAAAGAGACAGCCATACATTGAGAAATAAAAAAAATCTGTTTATTTAATTATACTTTAATAGCATCTATCCATTTGATATTGCTACACACTTTAACTGATTGAGTTAAGTTAGATGTTTTATATCATAGTTTATGTATATAAAATTGGGCAGACTTAAGAAACACTTCAATGTTAATACTGACATATTATCTATAATATTAGGAATAAGAGCGTTCTGGTGGCTCAGTGCCTAAGCTCTTGCTTTCAAAATGTTCGCTGCTCCTGCCGCAGGCACGAATCCCGGCAGGCGCAGGAATTTTCAGAGTTGTGTTTAATCATATGAGCTATGCCAGGATGCTCCTTGGTTCGGATTCCATGTTAAACTGTAGGTCCCAGAGGAAAGGAACTGGCCGTCCTACCTCTGACACAAGGCTTAGTATGCCTCCTTCTGGAGGATCCAACCAACTTTCGGGTTGTGGACTAAGTTAAGTTTTATTAGGAATAAATATAATATTCAAAAGATTACAAGTCATTGTCAGTTTGACAGAAAGGGATAGATAACATCATTGGAGTATCCTACTACAAGAAATAAAATGTTAACTATGAAACCCTAACTACCTTAAATCTAAACTGAAAGGGTTTTTGCTTCAGAACCTATAATCAGTTATTTGTAATGTTATTGATATTGTTAAAGTGTATGTACTGTTCCACATCCCCGAGACTGTTCTCACATGGTATCAAAGTGATCATAATGGTTGTAAACGTACAAATATTTGCATGTTTGTTTTCATGATAATTTTAATTTGAAAAAAAATTTATGTAATAAAACTAAAAAGATTTATCTATCTATCTATCTATACATTTGATTTTTATAAGCACTATTAATATATTATTTCTAATTTAACTATTAATACTTAATGTGTTTTATTTTTATCTTGAATAACTTTCTTGGCTAATATGCATTGCTATTTTCGAATTCTGTGTCTGAAGATAGACTCCATTTACATTATACAAAATATCTTAAAAAATGGATGTAAATGACAGGTAATTTTTACACTCCTAAAAAAATTGGTGAAGAAAGAAAATTTTAAAGTATGAAACAAATTTTAATACACCATCTCTTGATTTAGGATTCTTATCAAATATTAATGTTCAGACTTTTTATGCAATTTTCCAGTTTCCGATATTTAAATGATGATTAAAATATTTCTGGTTGATAACATGGGGCTTTTTCATTCCTAGAAGTAATTTCATGTTACCTTTGAAAAAAAAAATAATAAGGATAAATTACACTAACTCAAAAATTTAATGGAAAAAACATTAATAATTAGGATACAAATAATAGACTGCATTTACGAGTATCGATAAAACTTATTATTGAGCCAACATACTTTGGATTTTTTTCCTTCAGCGCTCAAAACAGCCAGTATATATCAGACAAAACAATAATACCATATAACATGAAATCACATTACATGTGTAGTCTAGTAACCAACACACAATCGAATGCTCAAGAAATATTTTACTGTAAAAACAAAGCTGAGATTTCAGTTGAATGTTGTTTACTTGGCTGAAACACCAGCTAGTAACTTTATTCTTGTTAATTATTTAGCATAAAACTATTTTTTAATATCCATATTTTCAAAAAGAAGAAACAATCTATAGTGAATGGGAAAGCTGTTATACAAAGTGATGAGCTTGGATTTATTTGTGTAACACTGAGATTTTTCGCTTCTAAATGTGCACAAATACAGTCACCACAAAAAAAGGATTCAAAGTCAAACTCTAACTGTCTGATAACAATATTTTCTCTCTGTCTATGCTTCATTTTCTATTATGTCTACAGGTCAGTGGATGTTTTATTTAAACTTCTGTTAACTAATTAAATTTATGTGAACTAGTTTACAGAGTTTTAATTATTCTTAATAACAACGTTGTTAGACATTCTGGAACTAGAAGATGCTCCAAAAACAACCAGCATTCATTAACAATATTGTAACCGTAAAAGTTTAATATTTAATATTACTTGGTTAGCGTGCAGAAGAGTCTGTTAAATATTTTTGAATGCATTTCTTCAATAAATGTAAAGTAACATGCATCTATAAACTACCTTCTCATTAAAGTTTCAGAAATTTAATAACTCTAATGAGATTTGGTGACTTATTGTTTGATTAACCTGCAACTGAGTGAGTACCGTAACAGGCTCCTTTAGTCTTTTTAGACTGTTATTGTAATGGTTCACCACTCTCAAAGACATTATTTTTCTGCTAACAGCCTAGGCCTGATGTAGTTTCCTCAGTAACTTTTTAGAAGAATGTTTGTGAAACCATTCTCTTGAGTAACATGACAACCTTTGTTGTCAGTAAATTTGCTTGAATAATGCATAATGCATCAGGTGAAAATTGGGGTTTGTCACAGCATTCTCCTTGGTGACCATGGGAAACTATCTGTAGACTGTATCAGGTAGGCCGGTATCGGGAGCATTGTTTGAACCTGGGTCTTTGTACATCCATATGTTTGTAAAGGTGGCACTTTAATACACATGCTGCACTAACAGATACCATTGTGTAATTCATTAGCTACAAGACTGTAGATAATGTAACAAACAAATAAAGGTAATCAGATGAATACAATTTAGAAGATGTTGTGTTGGAAGAATGTATCTCTGTAAATACTTAAAACTATGGCTATATACTTTTTAACTATCTGAGGATATATTTGCCTCTTTTATGGTACCGAGCGTGGTGGTGTAACGGATAGCGTTCTGGCCTCGCATTCGGGAGGACGGCGGTTCGAATCCCCGCCTGGACATCCAGATTTGGGTTTTCCATGGTTTCCCAAATCACTCCAGGCAAATGCCGGGATGCTTCCTTAAAAAGGCCATGGCCGAATTCCTTCCCATTCCTTGCCCCCATCCTTTCCAGTCTCTAAAGACCTCGCTGTTAGAGAGACGTAAACAAAAAAAAAAAAAAATTACAACTCTTTTATGGTAAACTGGTTTTAGCCAATTAATTTAATCGTAATGGAGCATATGAATTGGTAGCTTTTTCATTAGACACCTACTTTCATCTGTATACATATCTAGTGGACTTAAACCAACAGAAATATAGAAAATAGTTTTTTTTAAGCATTTAAATACAAGATGCAATTACATTCTCACTTTTCTATTTCAAATACAAAATGAAAAATCGTTTGAAATGTTACAAACAAAGTACAAAATGCAAAATAATAATTTTTAAAATACTTTTATTAAAATAAAATACTTCTTTATCTATGTATTATGTTTGAGGGGAGACCAAAAAAAAAAAAAAGGATTTTTTTTATGGAAAACATTTACCTTATTGTTTTTCAAATACAACCTTAATCTCCTTCAAATTACTCTCCATTAACATTAATGCACTTGACTAAATGTTCATCCCAGTGTTGGAAGCACCTTCTAAATTCACCCTCTTTCATACTTACTAGCATCTTTGTGACATTCATTTTACATCTTTGATGTCGGCAAAATGCTTCCATTTCAAGTGCTTTTTCATCCTTGGGAACAAGAAGAAGTCCAAGGGTGCTAAATCTGGCGAATAGGATGTGTGGATCAAGGTAGTCATCTTCGTTTAGGTAAAAAACTAGTGAACACTGATACCAGTGCTACACTATCAATTTGGCCTCCCTATATCTTATATATCTCACCAACTGAGATTCGCATCAATATCCTTGCCTGAACTCATATTACCGGCTTGAAAACCACTTACGTTCCTCACATATACTTCTGATGTGGTTGCATATCAATCTTTCCATTAATTTTATTACAATAATATTTCAAGATAAGGTATAATGTCACATCTGGCTATCTTTAAGATATCTGTAGTAATATTATCTACACCAGCCCCTTTATGTTTTTTCAGCTTCCTTATTTCCTTCATGATTTCCTAAGGATGAATTTCAATTTTTTTAATATCTTCATTTCTAATTGTGTTGTTAAGCTCGTTCTCTGAATTAGACCCTCCTGTTTCTGATTCATTGTCCCTAATGCTTTCAATAAACCAGTTACTTAAAATCTCAGCCTTTTTCAAATGCTCAGTAACTTCTTCCCCATCCTTATCTATAAGTGTCTCTACACCCTCCCTTCCTCTCAGTTTCCTGATATAGCCATAGAAATTTCTAGATGCATCAGTCAATGGTCCTCCTGCACTGACAATACTCTTCATAAACCCGTCTTTAGCCACTTTCTTTGTGTTATTAAGTCCTTGTTTAATTGTTTTAAATATTCCCTACTACCCTGCTGTCTCTAAACTCTGCTATGTTCTCTTCTTACCAACCTCTTTAACCTCCTCACTTACCTATTATAGTACATGGGTTCTCTACTTCTCTTTATTTTCTGCCTTGGAATAAATTTTTCTTCCCCCATTGTTATTATCTCCTTGAAGTCTTCCCACCTTGAATCTACTGTACTTGTGCCTTCCTTCCATTTGCTGAATTTTTCTCTGAAATATCTCTTTCAAATTTGAAACCTGTGCCTTTTTATAATGGTACCTATTTCCCCCTTCAATTTTGGCTGCTGGTTTACTGAATCATCTTAATATCCATCAGAACTGCATCATGATCACTTATTCATTCAGTTACTTGACACACCACAAGGTTTCCATTGGGCTTATCCAAAATATTTTGCCCCCTAATATTTTGCTCAACCACTTGTGTGAATCCTCCTCCCCTTGTTAAGATATTTGTGCAAATCTTTGTTCCCTTGTGTTATTTATCTTATTTCCTTCCCAGTTTACACCTGGTAAATTTAAATCCCCACCCAGGATGATCATTCTATTCTCACCTCTGAAATCTGACTATAAATTTAATTTCTCCTCAAGAGCCTCATCCTCTTCTGTCATTCTTCCACTGCGGTAAACAGCCAACACTCTGATTTTTTCTGTTTTATTTCCCCAGAAATCTACCCCAAGTAACTTATGGTAATGATCTATGAATGCCAGTGAACTGTGGAAGTTTTTGCTAACTAGTATGAAAACTTCTCCACCAATTACTCCTCTATCTCTGTGGTACACTCTGTAACCATCAGGAAAAACCTCTCTGTCCTGTACTTCTTCTTTTAACCAACTCTCTACTCCAATTATTACTTGTGGTTTGTGTATCTCTATTAAGTTCGCAAATTTGATTACTTAGTTCATTATACCTCTACAGTTAACCATTAATACCCTTACTATTGGCTTTACATTTTCAGAATTTATCTCCTCTTTCCCAGTTTTACCCCAGTCAGTTATTGTTTCAGCCACTTCATCTAATTCTTTAACATCTGTGAATTTCCCTATCATGAAACTGCAATCAGTATCACTTTGATAATCTATTTTTGTCCCTTCACCAGCAGCCGCTAACCTAAAAAAGGCACAGTCCTGCCCCATCATCACTGGAAATGGGCTCCCTCACTGCTTTAGCTAACAACTCAGAAACTACTCCTTTCCCCCCTTCTATTTAGGTGTAGGGCATGCCTAGTGAAACCCCACCTGCCAATGGTGTTCACAGGCACAACCCCCAACATAGAACTAATGCCTTTCCCAAGTAGCACTTCCGTTTCCACATTAACCCGCTTCACAGCATAGTTCAATTGTGGCCGGTCATGGCGACTTAGGTCCTGCATGAGCTCCACCCTGGTATGCTGTGCCTCCTTTACCACCTTCCTCAGGTCACTCTCTATACTATAACTCAAATTTCTATCAGTACTATTTCCCGCACTTCCCACTATTACTACTCTATTGTCCTTCGTGAAACTCCTACAAAGTGAACCCATATCCTCTATTACCTGACGTAATGTTTCACTAGGTTTGAAAAACTTGTGACCTGGTATCCTGTACCTAACTGATCTTGCAGAAGAGGGCCTACACCTCTCCCATGGCTACTACCTAGCAGCAGAACCCTTTTTTTCCTATTCTTGCCCTGCATGCCCGTATTCCTAAAGGTCTGCTGAATCTTACCTACTCCTACATCTACATGAGGCTCTTCTCCTCCTGACTCTGGCAGATATTACCCATAGCACAATGACTCGTCAACCATGATGATTTTGTTTAAAAAATTTGGAGCATCCTTCATTTCACAACATGCTTGAACACTTTGATCCCTTTGATCTCTGGTGAGAATTCTCTGCATGAACTTTGCTGGATAAGTCCTAATTGGTCGATAGTCCTGTGTAGATCGACGTTAATCAGATTATGGATTTTGGTGATATTGTTCCTCGCTTTGAGCGGGTGATGGGCGACCGGAATGGGGCTGATCTACAATTGCCATTTCTTCATTTTTAAACTGAGAAAACCGTTCATACATGTGAATGAGAGCATGTTCCTTGTAAGCTGTCTGCATCATTACATTAGGTTCTGCAATGTTTTTGATGAGCAAAAAACAAAACTTTGCAACCACACATTGTTAGTAAGAATCATTCATTTTTTCGTGTCAGCTCAGCACTGTATGCACATACAAAGAACTGCCAGAGCAATCACACTAATCGCTGTTGAGAAATGCTGCTTGGCAGAATGACTCAGAGGTCCTGCAACAGCCCTCTGGTGGTGCAACCTGGTACCAGGGCCAACATCAGGGAAAAGGGGGGGGGGTAAGCAGGTCAAATGTAACCACGTCCACCCACTTGGCTGATGGGGGGCCTGATCACTGGCTGTAAGGGCCCCCACTCGAAAAGTGGTAGAACTTAAAGGGAGGTCTCCCATTTGGTCTAAGGGAGGACCCTAACTGATGAATTCGCCAAGGTTCCCCAACTGATTACCCCAGGCCCCAAAATCGTAGTGCCGCCCCTGGCTGGTACTATAAGTAGATGATGTGTGGCATTAGGATTCTAGTTATTTTTAGGTCCCTCCTCCTATGTCATATATTTCACTTAATTCATGGATTAACGTTACTGTTTCATTCTATTGAGGCCACATTATCATCACATGTTCTGCTGGAGCAGAAATTGCCAAACAAGTATAATTTTTCAGGAGCACCTTTTTTACTGTTATTATTTTTTATTATTAATTTTAATTGCAATGGAGCTAACACTCCAGTGGCAATTCTCCCAGTCATCCATTTACCTCTTTTTTATAAACATATTTTTTTAAAGTTTCTTTTGTAATTGGAATGTTAAATTCTTCCCCCATCTACTATTATGATTTACAAATTTTAATTCTAAATTATTCATCACAACACTTGCTGATTTGGTCCAATCCCTGACATCCTTACCAACAAAAGAAAATTTGCCCACTCCCCTACGCATGAAATCGAGTGCAAGCTTGTGGTCATGGTCACCTTCCCCTTCTATGCACTGTTCCTAATTCTTTGACCAATATTCCTCCAAGCTCCATTACCAACATATGCCCTGTACATTCCTAGCACTCTCTTCACCCTCCTCATTTCCTCCAATGAGTTCCTATCCAGCTCCCTTATCATATCAGTTACTGACTGTGTCCTGCGATATTTTCCACAAACAAGTCTAGCTGCTCTTCTGCACACCTTCCAACCAAAATGTGGGTCCCAAACTATACCACCATATTCAACCAATGGTCTGACCAAAGTTTTGTAATCCAACTCCCTAATTTGTCTGGTACATCCTCTCATCACTCTCTCCAGTAACTGAAGGATTTTATAACCTTTACCTACCACCTGCCCAATGTGCTCTGCCCAATTGAGTTTACTATCAAATGTTATGCCAAGATATTTACGCTTGAAGCTTTCAATAAGCAATTCTGACCCCACCATATAATCATAATTAACCTTTTGGTTTTTTTTTCTGTACACCTAATAAGCATACTTTTCTTGGCATCCATGCTGATATTGTATCCAGGTCATGCTGCAGCTGTTCACAGACTTCACCTGTTTTGATCCTATTGTATACCATTATACCATCTATAAAATAACTAGACTCTGACCGTAATCCATCAATACACAATAGAGTCATTCATTAGAATTATGAACAGCAATGGTCCAAATACACTACCCTTTGACACTCCCATATTTACTTCCACCTCTTTTGATAATGTATTTCCTACTCTAACACTTTGATTTCTGGCTTTTAAGAATTCCTCTACTGGATAAGTAACTTTTCATCCTATCCAATAGATTTCAGTTTATTTAAAACCATTTTATGCCTCACTCTGTCAAATGCCTTAGAATGATCTAGTACCACACTATCAACTTGGCTTCCCTTGTCTAATTCATCTGAAATATCTTGCTTATAGCCCACCATCTGGGATTCACGATAATATACTTGCCTAAGGCAATGTTGTCGATCTGAAAACCAGTTTCTTTCCTCACAGACACTTCTGATATAGTTGAATATCAATCTCTCTATCATTTTGCCTGTCACTGATGCTAAACTAATTGGCCTTTAATTTTCAACCCTATTTGTAACCTCTCCTTTATGAACCGGTACTACTGTTGCTCTTTTTCCAATCCTCTGGTAAGCAGCAAGACTCCAAACTTATTTTTTTTTTTTTTTAAATATCAAGGTACGGTACAATATCAAATCCCACAATCTTTAATAAATCTATATTAATATTATCTACACCATCCCCTTTACATTTTTTTTAGCTTTCTGAATTCCTTCATAATTTCCTGAGAATTTAGTTCAAATTTTGTGGTTTCCTCATTTATACTTTTAAGGAGACTCTCCTCTTATTCATTCTCTCCCATCGCAGGATGAGTGTCCCTAGTTGTCTCACTAAACCAGTCATTCAATATATCTGCAATTTTAAAATCCTCAGTGTCTTCAATTCCATTCCTATCTACAACAGCCTGAATACCTTCCCTTCCCCTCATTTTTCTAATATAGCCATAAAAGTTTCTAGATGCATCATTCATTGGACCTCCTGCACCTGTGAAGATTTTGTGTCAATAATATTCTCCATAAACCCATCCTTTGCTTCTCTCTTTGCTCTTATTCATTGCTTATTTAGTTGTTTTAAGTATTCCCTATTGCCATTCAGTCTCTTAACTCTGTCGTGTTCCCGTCTCACTAGCCTCTTTAACCTTCTCACTTCCCTATTGTAGTATGTAGTTTCTATACTTACCTTTATTTTCATCTTTGGAACAAAAATTTCCTCTCCCTTTTTTATCATCTCCTTAAACTCTTTCCATTTTGTCTCTACTGTACTTGTGCAATCCTTACATTTGCTGAATCTTTCCCTGAAATATCTCTTTAATTCTAAAGCCTGTGCCTTTTATTAAGATTACCTTCTTGCCCCTTCTATTTTGGGCACTGGTTTACTGAATCCCCTAATATCCATCAGTACCGCACAGTGATCACTTATTCCTTCAGTTACTTGGCACCCTACAAGGTTTTCATCAGGCTTTATTAGAAAGATATCCAACATGTTTGGTCCCCTTGTATTTTGCTCTACCACTTATGTAAAACCTCCTTCCCTTCTTAAAGTATTTGCAAATCTATGATCCCTTGTGTTATTTATCTTATTTCCCACCCTGTTGACACCTGGTAAATTTAAATCCCCTCCAATAATAACCATTATATGCTCACCCTGTAATAGTGAATGTAAATTTAGTTTATCTCCAAGAATCTCATCTTCATCTTTCATTCTTCCACTACGATAAGCAGCCAATACTATGGTTTTTTCTTTTTTATCACCCCAAAAATCTACCCCTTGTAACTCATGGTCATGATCTATGAACACTAGAGAACTATAGTAATCTTTGCTAACCAGAATGCTCATCTGTCTCTGTGGTACACTCTGTTACTTTCCGGGAAAACCTCATTGTCTAGTACCCCATCCTTTAACCAAGACGCTACCCCTATTATCACTGATTGTGGTTCATGTATCTCTAATAAGTTTGCAAATTCTATCACTTTGTTCATTATACTTCTACAGTTCACCAATAACACCCTTATTTTTGGCTTTGTGATATTTTCAGCATTAACCTTTGTCTTTCCAGTTGTACCCATTTCCATTATTATTTCAGTAGCTTCATCTGTTTCTTTAGAATTGTATTTTTTCCGATAGTGCATCTACGACCAGTATCCCTATGATCACTTATTTTTATCCCCTCACCAGCTGCCCCTAACCTAAAAAAGGCCCAGTCCTGATCCCATCATAACTGGAAGCTAACAACTCAAAATGTGCTCCCTGTTGGATGCTTATCTAGGCAATCTAAACTAGCCAAATTTTAAGATATATTGTGTTGTTTGCATCATCACTTGGTACAGAAGAATGTGAGCCCTTTATATACAAATAATAAGATTCATTTTTTTTACGCTTTTTTTTAAAACTTCTTTCCCAATTGCTTTATGTGTACATTGATAATCTTTTTGTTTTAAATTTATTACCTCAGAAACAAAATATCCATTTGTTTCCTCTTTTCCTTTGGTAATAATTAGGTCTTAAAAATATAACACACAGATGCTAAAACATTAAATTGTGTTCTTCTAAGTGACAGTATCTCACAAAACATATTCTAATGCTTCCTTTAGATACATTCGACAACACACCACAGCATGCAGGATTATCCATTTAAAAACTGCTTCACATTAATTCTGTTCTTAATAATTCTGGTGGCAAAAATTTATAGAACATATCTTTTGTCATATAACCTTATTTTTCAGATATATCTTCAGAAATAGTATAAAAGGTCCTTAGCACATGTAAAATTAATAGCAAAACACTTTTAGAAATATTTTCTAGCATTTTTAGAGTAAAAAAGCACATTAAGAAGAAGAGTTCAGTCAAACTTGAAATTAGACTAAATTTTACCAAGGCATTTACTATTTCTATAAGTATTCTGGCTACATTCATTTTCAGAGATGTAGAATAATATCATGATCGAAATGAGGCAGGGCACTTATAGTCTGGAGAATTTAGTTAAGGAGTAATTGCAAATTTAAGCATAAATTTCACATGTGTAAGGAGTTGCATCAGAATCAGTTTTTTAAGATAACGGCCTAAATTTTGAAGTTATAATATTGATTTATATGTGATAATGTTTAGCATAAAAAGGTACACAGTAAATAAAAAATTAGAATCAATAGACAAACGAGATGGGGTTTTCTGGATGAACAGTTACTTATAAGTTTTATAAATTTGAAAATTAGTGGAATTAAGTACCTTAGGGATTATTCAGTACATTTATACTAAACATAAAATTTCACTGATTAAGAATCTGTACTTTGTATGTCAATTCCAGAAATATTTGGCCAATAAAAGTTAAATTAATAGTTTAGTTCAAGATGGCTTATAGCCATCACACAACAAAATAATGTTAAACAATAGAATTGGAGGAATTACTTTTGGGACTAGTTAAGGTTACCATTAGATAATAGAAGTTTGGTGAAGAAAAGTAACAGTTATTTCAGCTCAATAGGAGCAATAGTTCCTGAGATTTTTTATATTGAAGTTTGGAACAGATAGCAACATATCATGCAAATTTGATTTTCACTATTAAATACAATAAACACAATAATTTAACATACATCAGAAGTTGGGGAAATTTGTATAGTTTGTTTTAGCTCAAGGGATTAAGAATTATAGGAGAAATCATAAATTTAGGAATTTTTAACTTTGGAAATTTGTTTTTGAATAACTATAGCACTTACGAGAAATGTTCTAGTAAAGTAAAATAAAGTTTAAATTGCGGGCTACAGCAAACTGAACTTATAAAATGACTAGCAGTTAACCGCGACTTCATCCGCGTTGAAGAGTGTTGTAATATAAGATTTTCTTGAGAGGTTTGGTTGCTCAGTGGTTAGGGCGTCCAACTGGAGATGGAAAAGTCCCCAGCTTGAATCCCAGTCTCGGCGAGGATTTTCAAAGGTCCTTAGCTCGACCTTCACATCTGGCATAGGTTGTGTGACGTCAATTATGCCACAATGCTCACTTGGTTCTGATTCCGTGTTGAACTGTGGGTCCTCTATGTCCGGTAGGATTAGTGGGTTATTAAGGGACTGATTGTGAAGACGTAAAGAAGCCTTGTCACCAGGTCAATACGACCATACAATTTATTTTAGAGCTATTTTTCTTAGAAATAGTAATAATAAATGTTGAAATAAAATAACAAAAATCTATTTATGTTCCAGAACTACTTCATTGAATTTTTAAAACAGTAAAAATATTCTGTTTGTAAGGAGTATTTTCAGTTTAATATATCCGTATAAACAATATTGATGATTTGTTTCCTAGGTTTTGGCTACTTTCATAGCCCTAGATTTCTTACATTTCTTTGAAAAATTTGAATTTCGTTTACCCAGCATCTCTTAAAATTACTAATTTCATCTTGCGAATAAAAATGAATATAGTTTTAATTAATTGAAGCTCAAAACGTCAAAATATTAGCAATACATTGATGGAATCGACTAAATATCAAAAAAAAAAAAAAATACTAACATCCAAACAGCAAATAAATACTTAAATGGCCCAAGGACGTTCATTTCCGTTAGTAAAATTACGATACTAAAAATGTATATTGAATATCTTAAAAAAAAAATCTTTAAAAAAAGAGAACTTAATTTGCTCTTGATTTTTTTTTTTTTTTTTGAGGATATATTGGTTCCATCAACAGAAATTTACATATTATAGTAATAAGTATAATAGTAATTGATTCTTTTATCCATAATGATCAGTGGTATTGTGGTAATGGTTTCTCTATCTGTGGAAACAACTGAATTGCCTGCAGACCAGTTTACTATAGTTCATTCATTTCGATCCATTAATTCTGCGCTAAAATATAAATTTCAATGTTAAAGTAGTAATAGATTGTTTCTTCATAATAGGTTTCTCACTCTGCAAACAGAATTGAATGACTACCGGTGAATTACCACTCCGCTAGTCCGCCACTCCATTATCTGAATAAAACATTGATAAATTTCAAAAATTTACTTCGGGCAACGCCGCATGGTTCTGCTATATCATCCAAGCTTACTATAGATCTTTTGATACAATATCGGTACAAAGCGATACATGATGTCACTAAAATGGCACTCATGAAAGAAGCTTAAATAACTAATAATGTTTCAGTTCTCAATCTGGCCCAGGCTGCATTTTAAAATTACCGCTAGAAAATCAAATCTTCTATCACTCGCACATTAATACATTCACTGTATTGTACGTTAGAGGCGTCATGAATAGCGAAATAAAATTGACTTATTATTAACACAGTAAACTAAATATTGAATACATCTAAAACTACATTCAGCCGCATGAACTATGTCGTCAGCTTCATGACAGTTATTGAGGTAACGTAATTAAAAAATTTATACTAAAATGCTTTTAACTTACAGTGTACAACAGAAAGTCCACAATTCTCTACGGTCGTTAATATTGCTGGTCAAATTTACATCGCGATAAAGTGACTTTTATTGCTCGTGATTTAGTAAGGTGTATAATGAAATTAATTTTGATAGTAATTTATGATATACTTATTAGGAATTTTGATATATAAAATTCTTTTACTACTCGAAATGTAATCCGAAGCATTTAGTGTGTTGAGATGTGTTCGTATCGTTTGATTTTGTAGCAGCAATATTAGCAGAAATAGTGGTTTGGTTGAAATGCTGCCTGGACCAAAATGTTTTTGTTACAGCAGAAGGCAGAAGGAATTTAGTAATATAATATTAGTAATAAGAAGCAGCTTTCATATGCTTCGTGCAAATGAGGTGTATTGTGTTGTGAACGACTTCCAGTGTTACTTCATGAAACAATAAGTTTATACATTAGCCCATTGAATACAATCGTTTTAAGTGTAGCATTCGATAGATATTTGCAGAATATTGAACATTAAGTAAAAAGCAGTACTATTTGTACAAAAATTCTGAACGAAAAATAAAAAGGGTTAGTTAAGTTATAAATAATTTGTAATACAGAGACTAAAAGAAACAGGAAATAAATTAAACCGAGATAGAATGGAATCCTTTACAATTTTATAAATACGACATTTGGGGCACGACCATTTTGCACTTTAAGTGAACCGACTTTTGTGCTGGTATACTCATAGCATTTTACTTTTTTTTCCAAGCTTTGATTTTTTATATTTATTATAACGCAAATGAAAACATCTCTTTGCGAACTTGACAACAGTAGGCTACCTATCTTTCTTTTTTCTTTTTTTTTTTTAATCTAAGGTTATTATTTCCTGCTTATTTGTCAAGTGCGTTGGTGTTATGGCTTTTAAACTAAACACAAATCTGCATATGTAAGAAGGTTTTTGCTTTTATTTCTGAATAGTAGTATTTGCGATTTAAGTAAAAAGCAAATAGTAAACGTGGCACGGCTATCTGCAAAGTAGGAAACTCTTTGTTGTTTACAAATTGATATTAATGGCAATTTCTAAAAGAACTATGCGTTTTTGCAGAATAAAATCTATCCTATGTCACTTCGCATGCAATTAACTGACTTCGTGCCAAATTTCATTTAAATTTGTTGAGTTATTAAGGCGTGATTGATTCCAGAAGTACATCCAAACTTTTCCATTTTCTCATTTATAGATATATAAATTGGAGAAAAAAATAGGGATCCTCTTTGTCTGATCAAAGGTCAATTTGACATCACAAGCAAACTGTATATAAAAACAGCCACGGACAAGGAAAAATGGTGAGATTTCGGCTGAAAGTTGAACAGGCGGACGTCTGTCTCGGCCGGTCTATGTAGTCGAAGTACTTGCATCTTGTTGGTGCTAAATAAAGCGTTCTTTGGGATCAACTAGTAAATCTCAGCAACAAAAGGGGCATGAAGGAAGTTTGCTTACCGTGAGTGTGCCTAATCTGAAATCATTATATTCTCAGATAAGAAGTTTGGTGTCTTTTCCAAAATTTCTGGTACCAACAAGTGTAAAGGAACTTTTTCTAAAAAATACACACTTTAAAACTGTCAAGACATCTACAGTGTTATCTTTTCTGGACATACCTTTAACTGTTGGGATGAAATCAATAGTTTGGTGACCATTTAAAACTTATAAGGTGCCAGGCATGGTCATACCTCGAAGTAAATCTGTTGCACAAACCCCTCAGCTACATTTAAGTTTGACACTTTGTCATGGGCGCCGGCAGGATTGCTTCTAGGGGGGTGCACCAGGGCTGCATTGGTGCCCCCCCCCCAATCAACCCAAAAATTTCCGGGCTGGGCGACCTTTTTTTTTTTTTTAGCTCTACTACTGCCCACACAGCGACCCGGGATGTAGGGGGATGCACCAGGGCTGTAATTGGTGCTCCCCACCCCCTATCTGCCCAAATTTCCGGGCGACCCGGGATGTCAGGGGGGTGTAAGTGCACCCCCTTGCACCCCCCTCCCGGTGCCCATGCACTTTGTCCCCTTCAACATTTCTGATGTTTTTTGCAATCTTTTTTGATGTTTTACTTACACACAGAATGGTGGACATTCCAATGCCATTGTTATTCTCATAATGGATTAAGTTGTCATTTGACTTTTGTTTTGTAAATATGACAGTAGTTTGAATATGTCAGTAAATAAATATTCATAAGAGAGAATGTCAATATGAAATTATGGAGAACTATGAAGAACTAAGAAAAATATTTTACATCTTTCAAATACAACATGACCACAAAGTATTTAAAATAAAATACAAAAAACCTTTTTGTATCTGTTTAGTTTAAATACAAAATGAAAATAGGGATTTTGTATTTTGTATTTCCATTTCAAATGCATCTATTCATTTCATTCATTCCATTTCAAATACATCTCTGTTAACTAATTATCTACTAAGGCCCATTATTAAATTTAGTTTTTAACTCATTTGGTGTTTTTAGTAATTTGTTCATGACTTACTTTGGTAGTTTATTCCAGTTTTAACTCATTTACAACCAAAATAAAATTTTCCCACTCCCTTACAACTGAAATCAAGTGTCAGCTTGTGGTAGTTTAAAGAACATGTTTTAATAACACACTATCTGAGCTCTTACAATACTTTGAAGGGAATAGAATTGATGGAATAAGACATTTATGAAATCATCTTTCATTGCAAGAATTATGTTTTAAAAAGCGATCTTCTTTTCAGGTTCTACATCAAAATTCAAGTACACCAAAAAAATGTACCTGTAGAAGTGCACTCACTTACAAATGCAACATAAAAAATTCTTGAAGGTATGAATTTCATGACATACTTTTTTTTTTTTGATCCTACATCTTCTTAGTTAACAGTTTTTGTAGAATTGTGGAGCATTTAGAAGTTGTATACTTCACTAATATTTGTTATATTATAATATGAATTTTTACTGTATATGAATCATGAAGATTACAAATATTCATTAAATGAATGGTGGAAACTATTATTTATAAGCAGATAAACCTAGTTAAGCTAGTTCCCTTCCACATCCTCAAAATCTTTACCTAGTATTGGACCATGAAAAACAAGATTTATTAAAAATAATTTTATTTAATTGTAATGGAGTGCAAGCTCTGGTGGAAATTTCCATTAACATCAACATTAAATTCTCTCAGCATTTTTTTTTTTTTTTGTCTCTTGGTCATTTATTCTAATCTAAGACCACCCTCTTATGCCTGAAATCAATTGTCAGCTTAAGGGATTTAAATTCCAAGTCTTCAATAAGCAATTCCTTCTCCACCTTATAATCATAATCAACCTATAGTTTTTTTTTTATCTGTCTACCCAATAAGCTAACTATTCTTCGCATTTATCTTCATCCTATGTTTACCTAACCAGATAGATGTCAATATCACCTTGCAACTTTTCACAGTGCTCTTCCATTTTTATCATATAGCATAGCATTATGTCTCCTGCAAACAACTTCTTATAGCAAACCATCATTGGAATAATGAATAGAAATGGTTCAAATACACTACCCAGTGGCACTTCCATTTTCACTCCCTTTATACTGCATTTCATACCCTAATATTTTGCTTTCTATCCTTTAAGAATTCTTCTTCTCAGCTGTTCACTTTTTTTATCAAACACAATAGTTTTTTGGTAACAGTGGAAGGAATACCGCAAGGTAATATTTATGGAAAGGATAGATAAAATACACCCAACACTCACCAAAGTTGAAGGGAGGAGGGCAGCAGACAGTGGCATAACAAGGTTAACTAGGACCCCGGTGCAAAAAATATTTTGGGTGCTCAGACCAGATGGGTGTCCACTAAGCTGAGCTTGGGCCACCTGAGTGGTGCTTGGTGCCCCCCAAGCTTGGGCCCCCCTGAGCTTGGGGGCCCCAGTGCACAGCACCACCTAGCCCTCCAATAGCTACGCCCCTGGCAGCAGCAACACAAAACAATACACAAACACAGAAAATACAATATTTGGGTTAAACCCTTTGTACAGTTAAAAGAAGTTTTCTATTTTTGTGTATTGTTCTGTGTTGCTGCTGCCCTCCTCCCTTCAACTTTAGTGAGTGTTTGGTGTATTTGATCTATCCTTTCCAAATACAATAGTGTTTTTCTTATTCAGCATCTTTTTATGGCCTGCTCTATCAGAAATTTTGAAAGATTTAGTTCCACACTTTCAATTTGGTGTCCTTTGTTAGTTTTATGCAAAATATTTTGTGTATATCCTAACTGAAATTAATATGAATACCCTTGCTTAAAACCATGTTGTTGACTTGAAAACTACTTATATTTCTCACAGATTTTTCTAATGTTGTTGCATATCAATCTCTCCATTAATTTATCTACCACTGATGTCAAACTGATTGGATTTCCGGATTTAAAGCAAATCTAGGTTCACCTGACCCCTTCCAAGATGGGGGTAGGTTGAAGTTGATTTACCAATACACTATTTTTATTTATCCAAAATTATTCATATGTACCAAGCTTCATTAATTTGGTTCCAGCTATTTCTGGTACTATACTAAGTGGTGATTGAACAGCACAGTTCTAAAAATGAGGTGGGTAGGATGCTTTAATACAGAATGTCTGTTTCATTTAGGTCCAGGCTACATTTGACCCTAATTTAAACATCTGTAAATAATGCTGCTCAAAAATCGAAACATGAACCTCACAAGCAATAATACATACCACATACTTAAAAATGTATCTTGTGTGTGTCTGTTCATTCAAGCAACACACAAAAAATACAGATTTTAAATGGATTTTTATAATTTTAAAACTCAGAGTCAAAGTTAAAATTTGACATATATCTTAATAGTTAACAACACATTTATTTTACGAATGCTTTAGCATTATTTGAAAACTGCTGAATATGTTTTGACTGAGTTTTCATTTTCTGTATCTCAAAACCATTTGAATTTATCCTCACAGTTCTAAAGAACACATTTGAGGTGTCTTCTCAGGAAATCAAATTCTATGTTGATTTACTACTACAACATTAAATGTCCAATCAGACACGGGTATAAACTTTTATGAAAAATTGTTTAACAAAAAGTGCATCGTCTATACCATCAAGAGCAAAAAAGCTCATGTGCATATGCAAAGATATAGGATTCTATGATGACCGAGATACATCAATTTTATCATGGATTCCCGTTTAACTTCATACGACAAATCAAAATTGAAGATTTTTTTTTTTGTTTACTTATACTTCTCGATAACTCGTCTCTCACAACTGACATGGTTAGGTTGAAATGCGACCTAGATGTGATATCCATTAGATCATGGATTATTATCTAACTTCAATGTTGCAATATTGTATCCTTAAATTGAGATGGTTGGTTTGAAATGTTACCTGCATGAGAAAAAATTTGGACAAAGTGACAGGGATCTATACGCTGAACATGTACAATGGGTGCTTTAGTTTCTTCCTAGAGATTAGGTTGAAACGAGGCCTGGACCAGAAAAAATCCGTGAGTAGTTTACACCACGATATACACTGTTAATAACATAGCATTTATGAAATTACTAATATTAATTACAAATAATAACAAAATTCTTCATGCCTTATTCTATAACGAGATCTTCGGTTACAGGTTACATTTCAATTGAACCAAAACTTCAAGTAATATTACCTCTAGAAAATCAAACTATGCAGAAAGGCTTAAACATATGAAATACATCACAAAATACATTTCGTGTAATAACAACATTGTTTACATGAAGATTCCTAGTTCGCGTAGCATAAATTAACACAATTAATGCACGTAGTAATTTTAATTGTAAGTAGGCTCTTCCGGTCGTTTCTGCAAGGCTCCTGGTATGTTTGCCTCTCTCCTGTAGAATAGAAGATGTGGTGAATATTTAATTACCATATGGGGTGTACTATTATAAACAAAAGTGGCATATTTTCTTGCGTTTCATCCACATTATGTTTCAGATACTTGCCTAAGGTCTTATGAATGCGCTCAAGGCTCCCATTCCACTACAGCCAAAATGGGACGGTAAATAGTCGTTTCACTTTCGATATTCCATACACCTTCTTCAGCAGTTCACTTGTAAAGCATTTCCTACTATCTGAAAGCAACTGAGATGGAACGCCGTATAGCAAAATAGTTTCTTCCACTAAAGCTTGACTAACGGTTTCCGTGTCCTGTCTTTTAATGGGTGCTGTGGCTAGGTACTTTCTCAGTGCACCCTGGAATGTCAAGCTGTATATGTTTCCCCACGGTGTCACATTAAGAGGTCCTACTATGTCAATATCACATCTCTACAACATATGATCCGGTGTGTCTGTGATTTCGGCATTTCAGCTTAGGTTGTCGGCGCTTGTTCACTTGACACTGTTTGCATCTTTTTATGTATTGCTCATCCATTCCAGGCCACGTGATCTGTTGCTTTACTGTTTCAAATGTACTCTATCCTCCTTGATGAGCACCAAGTTCTGAATTGTGAGCTCCATATAAAATCTCCTTCTTCCCCACGTTAGTAAGCTTTGGCCCCCTGGCCTCTTCCTCTGTGCTGTTGCACTTTGTACCAATGTCATCCGCTTGGCCTACCCTGCTCTCTCTGGCCTCTTCCTGGCTTTCATCTCCTTCTGTACTTTGTGCTGCATCCATCTGATGTATGCGGGATAATGCGTCTGCTACATGATTATCTTTTTCTGGGTTATACTGCATTGTATACTGCTAGGGCTCCAATCATAGTCTGAACTTAATTAATCATGATGACAGATCTTTGATCAATTCTATCTATTAAAGCAGTTTATGGTCTATGTGAACACAGAATTCGTTTCTATGCACATAGGCTGGAAATTGTTTCACTGACCACCAAATTGATAACATCTCCTTCAATGGTTTCACAACCTGACTGAATCCTTGAATGAATCTTCTGTAGTATTGTGTAAGACCCAGGAATTCTTGTAGTTGCTTGACTGTAGTGGGCCTCGGAAATATCCCCCTTGTTCAGGTCTGGTTTCACTCCTTTCTCCATCAGAATAAACCCTAGATATGTGACCTCTCACCGTACTAATACACATTTACATGACTGCAGCTTCAACTTGTACTCTCTCAGCCTCTCAAGTACTGCTGCTAAGTTCTCCAGATGCACCACCAACATCGTACTGAACACGATAATATGATTGAAGTAAGTAATGGCCTTCTTTTTTTTCTAGGCCCATTAACACTATCTTCATCATGGGTTGGAATGTTCAAGGCACATCCATTAGCCCAATAGGTAAACAGGTATACTGGTAATGACCATCTAGCATGCTGAACGCCGTATTCTCCCTGTCTGCCTCAGCCATCCTAATTTGGTGATACCCATTGGCTAAATCCAACGTAGAAAAGAACTGCGCATTCCCTAAACAGTTCAAAATATCTGCTATCAAGGTTAGTCATGTTATTAATTGTCATATAATTAAATTTTCTATAATCTATGACAATTCTGTATCTTTTTTGGCTATCTGGTCCTACTTGTTTCATTGTAATTAATAATAATGGCAAATACCATACCTTTCTGCTTTCCTTTATTATCTCCTCTTGTTGCAATTGTTCAATTTCTTTCTTCAGCTCCTCCTGGCTCTCAGGTATCCTGTACTGCCTCTCATTTATTATCTTCCCTATTGCTTCCGGCTTTATCCATATTTCGTGTTTTGCTGTGCCTTTGTATGTCAATGTATCTCATTCTGAAAGGAAGACATCATGATATGTTGCACATAACTCTTTCACAGCTTGATTCTCCTGTTCTGCCAAATGCTTTAAGCTCAACCATTCCAAAATTCGTTTGATTCTCTCTCTCATCCTCACATTTTGCTTCTCCATCACAGTATGCACATTTCTTTCTCCCTTCCACATGCTGTACTTCTCTGCTGCAACTTTCGGATTAGTCAATGTGACCTCCTCTCCTGTGACATTTAATATGGTCGAAATCCAGTTTTCCTGTTGTATGGCTACCAGTGTTTTCGGAATTAATAGTCCTGTTGCCAATTCCTGCTTTGGTACAACAGCTTCTGTAGCTTGTAGTACTCCTTCCACATCTAACTTTGCTACTTTCTCTTGTCACGCTGCCATGCAGATGCTGCGCGTCGCTTCTTGTGGGGCTATTTCCATGAATCCTTCCTGTCGTTGCCTAGCTTTAGCTTCTGGCTTACACCTCATTTTAATGGTATATCCTTGTATGCACACCACTGCTTTTCCATAGTCTGTTATGGCCTTCCATTTCTTGAACCACTCTCGTCAAATAATCCCATCACAGGGCGTATCAACTTCCACGGGAACCACTTGCATTTTAGATGACATTATCACTCTCTGCCTTCCTTCCGAGTAACCAATATTGCTCCTTCTGTGGGTAAAGTTTCTCCTGTGAACTCCTTAATCCACACTCCCCTTGTTATTTCTTCTAGTTGGGCTTCCCTTTCACAATCCGGTCTGAGAAGGGACACCTAAGCTCCTGTATCAAGAAGGAACTGAAGTGGATTATATTTGCTTTCCTCACAAGCCAAATCAATATAATCATTGTGATTCTTGCTAATGCAGTCACTCTTGTTTAGCTCCCATTTCTGAGCATCACCAGACTGCCTGGATCCATTCTTCTCTAGTTTTCCAACTCTTCTGCTTGACCTCATGCTCCCCATACTTGCTTGATCCGTGGACATGCGCTGCAGTCCCAGGGATGGTGACCCCATATCTTACTTTTATTACATTTCATGGCCCTGCAGGTGTGGTATGATTCCAAAAGGCTTGACAGATTACACTTTTTGCAAGGCACAGGATCCTTCAAATTAACATCTCCTTGACAATGGCTCTTATGCTCTCTTTCATTGGTAAGATCTATTCTTCCTGGCATTTTTCTCCACTGTTGCATCTCCGTGAATGTTTCCCTGTGTTAGTCTCCTAGCCTTATGTCCTCTGTGTGTTTATCCAGTCAGGCAGTGACCTCCTGCATGCTTATGTCACTCTGGGATTGTTTCCCCTTGTGAATGCTGTGCTTACTAAGCTGGCACCATATTTTCGCTTTTTTTTTCACTGCTTAATGTATCTCAACTGTGAGGTTTTTAGAGATGGGAAAGGATGGAGGGCAATGGGAAGGAATTCGGCCATGGCCTTTTGAAGGAAGCATCCCGGCATTTGCCTGTAGTGATTTGGGAAACCGAATGCGAGGCCAGAACGCTAACTGTTACACCACCACGCTCGGTATTTTCGCTGCTGTTGCAACTTCACGTATGACTGCCATTCTTCCACATTGTCACGTATTGTGCGTTTACCTTCTGCCCAACTGGCACTCTTCTGCAGTCCTTCCACCCTGGGCATTAGAGTATTCACTTCTTCCTCCTCTACTCATTTCTGCATGCTGCCTGTGGTCACCTTCCTGGTGCTGTCATTTCACTTTGACAGACATATACTGTTTCTTGCACAATGGCAATCTCCATAATCTAAGTTAATGTCAGTTCCATTCCTCAAGCTCTAAGTACTGCAATGATCTTCTTGTTGACTAAACTGTGAACAAACACAATGCAGGCAAGATTGTGAACCAACTTCAAGGCTCCTGTGAGCTCACTTCCTTTCAAATCTTTCTTAGTGGCTTCCCGAAATTCATGCACAATTCTGTCCAACCTGCTGGCCCATTCTGCCACCAATTCTCCTCCTCTCTGCCGACTTGCAAACATACTTATGGCAGAGTGATCAACCGTGCACTTAGGTCTGCAATTTTCCACTAATACAGTTTGCACGTCATTCCAATCTTTGGTTTCTTCCCATACTAAAATACGCTGTCTTGCTTGGCATCCAATGCATATCTTTACAAATTTCAATAGAATTTCCTGATCTTTATCACTGACAATACTGAAAGCTGTATCACAGTTGTCAAAAAACTGGTGTAATGTTCCTTTCTCACCACAAAAGGAATTATGAATTAATTATAAAGCTTCTGCTAACCTAACTCTCGCCTTTTCTCCTTTTATTACATTCCCATATTCTATGGTAGGCATGACGATAATGCTTGCTACTCATTTTTCTGATGAACTGCTGCTGCTGCTTGCATACCACTGACAAATTCTCCTTGCAGCTATTGTCCTTGCTTCAGCAGCCTCTGCATGCTATGTGACTCTGCTCACCAATACTGCTTACTGCCGTGTTGACTGCTTTGCCAAATCTGCACGCTGTGTGTTTCTGTAACACTATATTTATGGGTAGTTTTTCCACATTTTTTTGTTTTCTTTTCTCTTTATGTTATTCTTATTAGTCGCAAGCTCACTGGAGTATTTCGTCTACCCTCATGCCCAACACTTTCTTGTGTAGGCTAACACCACACCTCAACACAAAATAAAAACTCTCTGGTTGTGGTCTGTTGGCTCATTTTTTTGCTCTGCCACTCCCAAGAGGAATATTTATATGTGGGTAGGACCTCTCTGTCATGTGAGCAGTAGAACAAATAAATTACACTCCAGTAAGATATATACAACATTTATGTTTATTAATAGCAGTACATAACAATCCTATAATAACCCATTTCTTTCTTTCTTTAATCCCCTTGTAGGTCAGTTATCCTTGTGACTAATGTTAGAGTTTGACTTCCCATGAGCTACTATCATATTCAACCATCCCCAATTCTAACTTTGACTAAGGTGGTTTATTCTGACCTGCTTCAATAGTGGTGTCGTGGGCTGTGCTCAGCATAGACTGCTCCCATCTTGAGCTGTCGCAGCGACCGCTACCAGGCTCGCCTCAAAAACCTACAGTTGTCCTGTCATATAGATCCTCTTTGCTCTCTGCAGTCCAGTTTTGATCATTACTCCTCCTACTCCATTGTACCTTGTGGGGAGATTTACTAATCAACCTTTTTGTCCATTGATCTTGTAATTCACAAGCAATTGTTGACTAGTGACCCACTACGTAAATCGCCGTCTTCTGAGTTTACACATTGCTTGTGCTGCAGTATAACTGCTGTTGCAACTGATTTAGCTTGCTGTAGTACTTTTTGAAATCTTATATATCCCGATAATTCTCTAAAAACCCTTTGGCGACCACAATGATAAGTTAGTAATCAAATCAAAAATGTGCAAATTTTTTGAATGATATTGCATATTGATTCAGTAGAAAGTGGTGCAATTAAATATAGGTACTTCTGTTTTTACAAGATTGCTTGAGATGATTCATATAAAAGGTTCTTTACATAAACACCTTTGAAACATATACTTTTTATTAATGCCCTTAAGTTAAAACCAATAGTTAACTTTGAAAGGCCAGAAGTTTGATGTAAAAACTGAATATGGCATCTTGCTGCCGTGTCAGTATGCACTTTATACATATATATATAGACTAGGTGATGGTTGTCACTGCACTTTAATTCCAATGCTTATAGCATTACTCAAGCTGTGAATTATTTCTTCTTCGTTAGTCCATCTCATATACATGCCTCTTCTCCTTCTTCAAATGGCTCGATAATATACCATCTTCTCCAGCCATCTACCCTGCCCCAACTCATTTCACGCTTGAATCACAAAAGCTATCTTTTCTTGAATCTAGATGAACATGACTCTGAATTTTATATCTGTCATTTGCTTTGTTATTTCATTTCTTACATGCTTCTGATAGAAGAATCAACAACATATTATGAGATAGTCCTCTTCAACAATGCTAATCTTATCTCCATTCTTTAAATAAGTTCCCAACATTCACACATTTAAGTCATTATTGGTTCAACAGAATAAGTAAGAAGCATTAAATTTAAACTTCAATATCATCTTTGTTGACTAAAGAAGGGGATTTAATTTTTAAATGACTGTCCTTCCTTGATCCTTTCTATATTTTAACTCTTGTAGATGTTAGCAAAATATTTAAATACCTAGTAGTGCTTGAAATAATGGCCTCCATTTTCAAGGGTAATTATGTTTGCATCACAACAGAAATATCTGACACTCTTAGAACAGGTTTATTAATATGAAAGAAGTTCCTTTTCATCATTGGCCATAACAATTGAGTGGTATATGATACCAAAAGTAATGATTACATACTTTGTTTTTGTTTTTTTTCCTTCTGTATAACAGGTTTGATACATACATGTTAAATATATTGAAGAAGGTCTGAGGTAAGCAGAATCCTTACTAATATTTTACTAATAAGTGTTGAAGGTTACATAGAAACTTTTACCCCTCTTTTCATGCACTTGAAGGATGCATGTATAAGTTATTATATTTCTGGCTTATTTTAAGAAAACCTCTTTTATGTAAAACTTCAAATAATTTATTTATATATACTGCAAATATGTTTTCAAGAATTGTAAATATTCTCTTTAAATTCCTTTTCCAACTCTTCCATCTGCCTTAAAATTAGCTCCTTACTTGACATCCTGAACCCCTTACAAGTCTCTCTTCATACTCCTCATACACCCACCTTACACCTTCTCCCCAAGATCCACAAGGCTGGCAATCCAGGATGATCTATAGTTGTAACAGATGGTTCCTCCATTGGATTTCAGCTTTAGTGAATCAACACTTCCTTTCTTCATAAAAGACATCCAACATTTCTTGGAGCATCTGTCCAAAGTCTCCAGTCCCCCACCTCCATACTCCTGCCTTGTTTCCATTGATGTAACTTCTTTATTCATCAAGATTCCCCACTGTGAAAGCCTCAGTCTCCTCCATACTTCCTTACATGCTGTAAAACTACTGTTTTACAGGTTGATATTAACAATAAGACCAGTTACGGCTTGAGCCATATAAAACTTCTGTTTTACAGGAGTAAAACGATGATATATTGATAGTCACTATACACTTATATTTTGGCCCACCTAAGCAAAGGTTTCAGACTTTGTATGTTCTTATTTGTACATGCGGTTGCCATGATTGGATGGTGGATGTACTAGCAAGTAATTTTTTAACCCTCAGTGTAGTTTAAGCATTTACAACTTTATGAGGTACTGTAACACATACACAATCAATTGATACTGATGTTCACTTTTATTCAAACAGTTTTTAAAGGAGCACACATACACTGACCACTAACTGAAAATAATATGTAATTTTATGAATCCGAAATTGCAGGTTCTTCCGAGTGAAAAGTTCAATCACTAGAAGTTTATTCAGTCATTAGCATGGTTAATAACCACACAACAATCACTATTTATCTAACACTTATTACACACTCTCCAATGGCATGTTTATGCAGTTTTATGTTACTTAGCCTGTCAACGTTGCAGGAGTGAAGGCCAAAATTTCTGTCCCGGCGCAGCAGGGTGAATTACGTATCTGTTTCAACCCGAGAAAACTTCACTGCACCACACTTTTCCTTCATTGCTGTTCCCACACAATACACACCTGCAACTTCCATACAGCAACTGCTAGCCTCTTTTCACAGTGAGGCTAGTACAACAGTGTACCTTTAGATAAGTATCGATTATCGATACTTTAACATAGATGCACTTTAGCAGGTCGTTAGCTTATAGAATTTTAATGTCACAACCCCTTTCAGGTCTCTGTGAAGCAAACAGTGAGTGATTTAATGCAGATACCTACAAATGGCTGAGTTGTTCTCTGGCAGCTCCTTTACGTCTTTACGTTTATAATGTTACATATGAGTCAGTTTCCACATAAGGTTGTTGATGGTTGGTACTAAAACTAGAAATTACAGTATATGGGTTCACAAAAACAATAATTTGAACAATAAAATCAAATAAACACAATCATTTAGACACATCAATGCAGTTCAGGTCATGTCATAAACTGTCCTACTATGGCGTGATCTCACTTCCTGTCCTATGCTTGAATCATTCACATTTCTTAAATCTTACTAACAACATAAAAAATAGTGGGTCACATCCTGAAATGAATTTTGCTCTTTGACGCACAGATCACTCACTTTACTTCACTGTGTTGGTCTTTTGCTAGGACCTACCCTGCGTGATATTAGATCGTTAGACACCTGGTTTATATTACATCCGAGCTTCTTGCTTCAATAGTATTGTATAAAAGCCCGGTGGTGAAAAGGTCATTGACCTTCAGATAATGAATGCGTTGTGGGATATCTCTGTAGTAACTAACTTAACTACACCAACACCTAATATTAGAAAGGAAAACCTATTTACAATCGTATTATGTACGAAAAAAAATGGTGAGGGTCTTCACCAGGTATTTAGGATAGATCTTCCCCCTAGGCACCTAAGTGCCTACTCTCACCTTGAGTGTCTTTACTGAAAGATTTCGACCAATCCCTTTTCTGTAGCTTACTTTACTTTAATCTGGACCAGTTTCTGCATTGTCTATTTCTCCTCCCCTTTCAGGGCAACCACTCTCCACATCTTCTGTCAATCTCAGTTCTTGCTTTTCATCTTTCTTTAGCTTGATATTCCTTTTCTTTTCCTCAGTCCAACTTCCCTCATTCTCTTGGTTAAAACTTTTTTCATCCTTTTTTTTTTTTTGATGTTGGTTTTTTCCAGTGTCAGTTGACCAGTTGCTGTTGAGATCACCCCGTCCACTTCAATACCAACTAATTGTCCATTCTCCAGATTTAAACATTCAGACCTGAGGATGTAGGATAGTATCATTTGTTTCTCTGCAAATGAGTTCATACACATATTATTATCATCTTCCTCTTCTTCTTCTTCACTATAGTCATCTGCTTCATTCTTTTCTTCTTCTGCTCCCTCTGTGTCTACCCCTTCCATGACTCTTATTATGTTTACAGAATGAGAATCCATTTCTCACCACTCTGCATTTCTCAGCTCCATGTTGTATCTCTTAGAGGTGTTGCTGTCTTTAGAGATCAGCACCATTCTCCTATCACCAAAAGGATATTGGCTTTCATCACATTTTTCTTCAAATTGGGGGTACCTTTCCCCTTCACTGCCTGCAGCTTCCTCCATGTCTATTTCTTCTCTTTCGTTGCTAGGTCTTTTTCTCCTTAATGATGAGTTTTCAGTCACTTCTAGACTATTTACCCAAGCATTATCCTTGCATTCTTCTTCCTCAGGGAAATCATCTTCGATTCTTATGACAGAATCACCGGTTCTCTTCCAAAATTGCCAAAATTCATCGAACTCCCTCTTGTTGTGTAAACGATGAACCTGATAAACAAGGCACCACCTGTCCCTGGTCATTTATGGATTCTTCAGAGTGGATGATAAACTCAGCACCTCTTCTAGTAGTTAAACATTTCCCTTTTTGTAGGAGGCGAAGTCCGACTTACTATCTGCTGACGGTTTTCTGTGTGGTCTGACATCCTGTTCTGCCCCTGCCTGGACCAAGACAGTGGCAGCTAGTAGTTTCCCACTTCATGTTTTCTCTTGGAGGGATTGCTAGCCCTCTTTGGTCTACCCTCTTGCTCATTTCTCTGGTCATTATTAGCTAGTTCCATTCTCTACTTCAACCTCTATATTGTTCTTGTTCACTCCTAAAGTTAAAATTACTTTCACCGTGCCCCCAATTATCTTGTCCTCTCCTCCAATGACTTTGACCATTACTACATTCATTTCCTTGAGCATCATAGTTCTCTCTCCTTTCTCTATTGTGTGATCCATTGAGTCTCTCTCTCTCTCGTGGTCTCTTCCAATTCATTCTCTTCTGCGCATCAAGTCTCCCCAACATCTCGATAGCTTCAGTGACATTGTTTATCCAATGGCTGGCAAAAATTAGCTGAGTGGGTTCAGGTAATCTGGCCATAATTATTTCAATGTATTCTGCTTCGCTGTATGGCTGATCAAGGTGCCGACATTTTGCCAAACACTTCAGATAGAAATTTTGTTGCATTTCTATACCTGGAAAATGAGGCTCACCATGCATCAACTCAGACTTGACAGTTACCTGCCTCTCTATGGACCAAAAGTGTCTCAGAAACTCTTCTTTGAAGCACTGATATGTATTATACTCTTTTAAAAACCGGTCGCCCCATAGACGCGCTCTTCCTCTCATGTGTTCATGAACCACCCTAATCTTCCTGTCATCTCAAGCAACTTGGAAAGGTGGGTATGTTTCAAAGTTATCAAAAAAATCCACTAGATGGAGCTTCTCGAATTCTTGTTTTTCTTCTATAGTGTCTCCTTGATAGCAGGAACTAGTAAGAACCCTTTACTATTTGTTGATTTCTTCTTTTATAGCAACTGGCACCTGTCTGAATGTTGCGGGAGCTAAGGCCAAAATTTCTGTCCCGATGCAACAACACAAATTATGTATCTGTTTGGACCCGGGAAAACTTCACTGCACCACACCTATTCTCTATTGATGTTCCCACACAACACACACCTTTGACTTCCATACAGCAACTGCTAACCTCTTTTTACAGAGAGGCTAGTACAATGGTGTATCTTTAGATAAGTATCGATTATCAATCCTTTAACATAGATGCACTTTAGCAGGTCATTAGCTTATAGCATTGTTATGTCACAATGCACTCCCCACAAAGTCTCCTCAGGACATCCTTTCTCGCATCCATATCCAACTTCATCCTCTCTAAAAAATACTTATCCCTTAATTCCCAAATTTATCAGCATGGGTGCCTGCATGGCCCCATTTTATTCCAATCTCTTCCTGGACCATATGGAGAAAATTTTTCTGAATAACTGTCCCTTCAGCCCCCTTGTGTGACTTTGATGCACAGATGATGTATTTATGATCTGGACCCATGGGGAAGACCACCTTCTAGGTATACTTGGTTCATTCAACAACAGTCATTTCATCAGTTTAAGTTGGTTGTATTCCCACAATTGTGTCACTTACCTTATATGTATATCACCCTACAACATGGTGCCCTCCACACCTTTGTGTACATCAAGCCAACTAATATACAACAGTGCCAATACTTTTACAGTTACTGTCTCTTCCACCACAAATGTCTCCTGTACTCCCTTCCGATCCATGGCTGATGGATCAATTATGATTATGAATCACTTTCCGGGTATTCCCAAAAATTATCCCAAACCCATATTTCCTGCTATTCCCCTTGATAGTGCCGTACTGATTCATTTATGTATTCCTTCTTTCCTCGATTTGTTCAGGATTTGATGCACAGAATTAGGATTGGTGCTTAGCACCCTCTGCCACCCACAGTATTTGTGATTTGCAGAGTATAGATGTAGATGTAGAACAGTAGATGTTTCACAAGTTCATTCACATATTTCCATTTTTCATCAAATCCATTTGTATAGTTCACAGTTTAATGGATTTACCATTTTACATTCCTATAATAGTTGTTCTTATTTTTTCTAGAGTTTTTGGAGCTTCCTTCATGTACCAATTTTATTGAATAGAATTGAATTTCTTAATTGTGATTGAGTGAATGCTCTGATAGAAATTTCTTTCTCATCTAATTACCCATTTTTATTATTATTATCTTACATAAGTGTTAAATTTCTCTAACCATCTACTTTTGTTATCCACAAATTTGAAATTCCTTCAGCATTTTTTGGTAAATCATTCATCACTTCCCTTTCGAATCCCTGACACCTTACCCAAAAAAGAAAATTATTCCACTCCCCTATGCAAGAAATCAACTGCCAGCTTGTGCTCACAGTTATAGTTTTCTTTCAATGCTCTATTCCTAATACTTTGACCAATATCTTCCAAGCCCCATCACCAATATTCACCTTGTACACTCACTCCTAGCAGACTCTTTACCATCCTACTGTCTTCCAATGACTACCAATCCCCTTTATCATATCAGATACTGAACAGGTCCTATGGTAATTTACACCCAACTGTTTGGTAAGAAAATAACTGGTTGTTAGATGCTGGTAACAAGTTTATTCACTGTTCCACATAATAAGTATTAACTAACTCGGGATTGTATTTGTAGATTACAGGAAATATTGGTTATACTAATGGGTCGTAACTAACTTCTTGTCAATATATAATATTATCTAATTACGTAGTTTTTCTCGGCGTTGCAAATATAAATAATTTTCTCGGGTGACTAGCCGAGTTATATGAATGTTATAGTTACATGATATTTCGGCGTACTGAATCATCGACGCCATCTTCTGGTGAAGTGAGGTCAGGAACGTGCGAAGTTGCTGAGCTAGACCAGATTACCGCTGCTAACCTCTGATTGGTCGGCTGTAGAACCAGTCGTAGCAGGGGTCAAATCTCGTTGCGGCTTGAATCGATGCTAAGGTGGAGTTACCGCTAGATTTGATGTCCGTTTTTACATGGCATGTAGCGGACGGGCTTAAAGTCATCGCTCCTTCGAAGATGATATCATAAACAAAGCATTCAGTATAAATTGTTTATAAAACTGATGGGTCAACACGGATCCGTTGCGGGCCTCATATTGAGCCATGCTGCCACGTGATTGGTCAGATTTGTAACCAATCGTAGCCGGGGTCCGGCCTCGTATCAACACATCGTTCCATAGAAGGAAAAATCAGAAAGCAAAAACTTTCCCGTAAGCTGATCATTAATGCCTGAGTAACAAATTGCTCACTTATGTTACTACCGAACTTCCCGTTGATCTGGACGCGCCGTGTAATGCGTCCCGGTCGCGCTGTCGGCGAATAGTATTGATGACTGGCGTCCAGGCTTCACTCAGCTGGTACCCGCTGTCACGGTTGACGAGGTTAGACGCGAGACGAATTTCTACTGCTTCTGTAAGGATGCTGTTCCAGAAGCTCCCAGTATGCGCCAGTACTCTGGTATTTTCGAAATCAAAACCATGGCCATGTTCTAGACTGTGTTCCGCCACCGCAGACTTGTCTTTCTGCCCCAGACGAACGTGTCGTGCATGTTCTAGACAACGTTGGTGAACACACCGCACCGTTTGGCCAATGTAGCTTTTACCACATTCACAATTAATGCTATATACCCCAGGTGTCCGCAAAGCAAGGTCATCCTTGGGGGAGCGTAAGATGTTCTTCACCTTTGGTGGTGGCAGGAAAATGGTCTTGATTCCAGTTTTTGCTAGAATCCGTCCTATCTTGGACGTTGTGGCGCCAGAGTACGGCAAAAAGGCTAGACGATCAGGTGGCTCCTTGTTGGTGTTGTTGAGCCTACGTGTCGGCTCTCGGAATGCCAGTCTTATCTGATAATCAGTGTACCCATTGCGTTGAAAGGTCTGACGCAGATGACTCAATTCACCGGGTAGACTGTCAGCATCGCATATCGCTCGCGCCCTATGTACAAGCGTGCTGAGTACCGTCTTGCGCTGTGCCGGATGGTGATGGCTTCGCGCGTTCAGGTATAGGTCTGTGTGCGTCGGTTTTCTGTACACAGAATGTCCTAGAGACCCGTCAGGTTTCCTTTCTATTAGTATGTCTAAGAAAGGCAGCCGGCCTTCTTCTTCCACCTCCATCGTAAACTTGATGTTTTCGTTTCTACTGTTAAGATGATGGAGAAAAACTTGCAGGTTGTCTCTGCCGTGTGGCCAGACCACAAAGGTGTCATCCACGTACCGGAAGAAAGCTCTGGGCTTCATAGGAGCGCTTGCAAGTGCCTTGTCTTCAAAGTTCTCCATGAAGAAGTCAGCTATAGCTGGCGATAAAGGGCTGCCCATGGCCACTCCATCAACCTGTTCGTAATACTCCCCATCATACAAGAAATACGACGATTCGAATGTGTGCCGGAATAACTCAACTATGGCAGGCTCAAAATGCTGTTCCAGTAGAGCCAACGTGTCATTGAGAGGGACCCTAGTGAACAGTGACACCACATCGAAACTCACCAATAAATCATGTTGCTGCAGGTGGAGTTCTTTAATTACGTCAATAAATCTTGCGGAGTTGGTCACGTGATGAGGACCTTTACCCACTAATGGTGTCAGCAGCCCAATTAGATATCGGGCAAGAAAATATGTAGAACCCCTATCGCAAGATTGCACGGGATCCTACCAACGCTGTGGTGAGAAAAACGACAGCTCTTCTTAAGAACTCAGGTCTACCAGAAGACACAGTTAAACAACTACTACCCCGTGCTGCTGTTCCTCCAAGACTCTATGGACTTCCCAAGATCCATAAAGAGGGTACCCCATTGCGGCCAATCGTAAGTACCATCGGATCAGCTACATATTTTCTTGCCCGATATCTAACTGGGCTGCTGACACCATTAGTGGGTAAAGGTCCTCATCACGTGACCAACTCCGCAAGATTTATTGACGTAATTAAAGAACTCCACCTGCAGCAACATGATTTATTGGTGAGTTTCGATGTGGTGTCACTGTTCACTAGGGTCCCTCTCAATGACACGTTGGCTCTACTGGAACAGCATTTTGAGCCTGCCATAGTTGAGTTATTCCGGCACACATTCGAATCGTCGTATTTCTTGTATGATGGGGAGTATTACGAACAGGTTGATGGAGTGGCCATGGGCAGCCCTTTATCGCCAGCTATAGCTGACTTCTTCATGGAGAACTTTGAAGACAAGGCACTTGCAAGCGCTCCTATGAAGCCCAGAGCTTTCTTCCGGTACGTAGATGACACCTTTGTGGTCTGGCCACACGGCAGAGACAACCTGCAAGTTTTTCTCCATCATCTTAACAGTAGAAACGAAAACATCAAGTTTACGATGGAGGTGGAAGAAGAAGGCCGGCTGCCTTTCTTAGACATACTAATAGAAAGGAAACCTGACGGGTCTCTAGGACATTCTGTGTACAGAAAACCGACGCACACAGACCTATACCTGAACGCGCGAAGCCATCACCATCCGGCACAGCGCAAGACGGTACTCAGCACGCTTGTACATAGGGCGCGAGCGATATGCGATGCTGACAGTCTACCCGGTGAATTGAGTCATCTGCGTCAGACCTTTCAACGCAATGGGTACACTGATTATCAGATAAGACTGGCATTCCGAGAGCCGACACGTAGGCTCAACAACACCAACAAGGAGCCACCTGATCGTCTAGCCTTTTTGCCGTACTCTGGCGCCACAACGTCCAAGATAGGACGGATTCTAGCAAAAACTGGAATCAAGACCATTTTCCTGCCACCACCAAAGGTGAAGAACATCTTACGCTCCCCCAAGGATGACCTTGCTTTGCGGACACCTGGGGTATATAGCATTAATTGTGAATGTGGTAAAAGCTACATTGGCCAAACGGTGCGGTGTGTTCACCAACGTTGTCTAGAACATGCACGACACGTTCGTCTGGGGCAGAAAGACAAGTCTGCGGTGGCGGAACACAGTCTAGAACATGGCCATGGTTTTGATTTCGAAAATACCAGAGTACTGGCGCATACTGGGAGCTTCTGGAACAGCATCCTTACAGAAGCAGTAGAAATTCGTCTCGCGTCTAACCTCGTCAACCGCGACAGCGGGTACCAGCTGAGTGAAGCCTGGACGCCAGTCATCAATACTATTCGCCGACAGCGCGACCGGGACGCATTACACGGCGCGTCCAGATCAACGGGAAGTTCGGTAGTAACATAAGTGAGCAATTTGTTACTCAGGCATTAATGATCAGCTTACGGGAAAGTTTTTGCCTTCTGATTTTTCCTTCTATGGAACGATGTGTTGATACGAGGCAGGACCCCGGCTACGATTGGTTACAAATCTGACCAATCACGTGGCAGCATGGCTCAATATGAGGCCCGCAACGGATCCGTGTTGACCCATCAGTTTGATAAACAATTTATGCTGAATGCTTTGTTTTATGATATCATCTTCGAAGGAGCGATGACTTTAAGCCCGTCCGCTACATGCCATGTAAAAACGGACATCAAATCTAGCCGTAACTCCACCTTAGCATCGATTCAAGCCGCAACGAGATTTGACCCCTGCTACGACTGTTCTACAGCCGACCAATCAGAGGTTAGCAGCGGTAATCTGGTCTAGCTCAGCAACTTCGCACGTTCCTGACCTCACTTCACCAGAAGATGGCGTCGATGATTCAGTGCGCCGAAATATCGTGTAACTATAACATTCATATAACTCGGCTAGTCACCCGAGAAAATTATTTATATTTGCAACGCCGAGAAAAACTACGTAATTATGTAATTTACCTCTACGGGGAGGATATTTATTGTAAAGTCAAGCAGCTGGAGAAGTTACGCAAGAAGAAATCCAGACTTCTCAGCGCGCTCGCCTTTCTTCAGCGCTGCAGGGACCAGGACACCGTCCCACGTTTTGCCGAGATTCGGCACCCGATTGATTCTTTCGCAGCGAAGAAAATTCTGCGGCGGGCCAGCTTGGCTCTAGTGCGGGAAAGGATACGGTATACCAGGCGTGAACTAGACTCCGTGTCTCAAGAACTTTTTGCCGTCCACCTGTTTCTATCAAACCACATCCACCGTGACGCCTGGGACTGGATAGACAGTTGTACTGTGGCTGGAAGTTGCAAGGTTCAATGCAGCGCAACGGCACGTCAATGTGGCAAGTTCTCTCGGCTCACCCGAAAATCAAAGCCCTCCTCAGAGCCAGACAGGAATACTGTCATCAATCTGAGCGGTGAGGTAATGGACTCTGACACCATATCGGTGCTATCTAAGGGACTAAATTTTGCTCCAGTACCGAAGTCCATACCGTATAGGGATATTCTTACCGGCGTTGAACAGGCCGTCCGTGGTTTGCCTAAAGAGACTGCGGAAGAAATGAGGCGTGAAACCTGCCGTATTTTATGCAAATCAAAGTCACCACGGCCCAACATCACAGCTGCCGAGAGGAGATCACTTCGGGCATTGCGGGACAACACAGGCATTATTGTCTTACCGGCAGACAAAGGTAACGCTTCTGTAGTGCTTACTACGGCAGATTATCGTCGAAAGGTGGAAGAACTCCTGAAGGACGCATCCTATCGCAAGATTGCACGGGATCCTACCAACGCTGTGGTGAGAAAAACGACAGCTCTTCTTAAGAACTCAGGTCTGCCAGAAGACACAGTTAAACAACTACTACCCCGTGCTGCTGTTCCTCCAAGACTCTATGGACTTCCCAAGATCCATAAAGAGGGTACCCCATTGCGGCCAATCGTAAGTACCATCGGATCAGCTACATATTTTCTTGCCCGATATCTAACTGGGCTGCTGACACCATTAGTGGGTAAAGGTCCTCATCACGTGACCAACTCCGCAAGATTTATTGACGTAATTAAAGAACTCCACCTGCAGCAACATGATTTATTGGTGAGTTTCGATGTGGTGTCACTGTTCACTAGGGTCCCTCTCAATGACACGTTGGCTCTACTGGAACAGCATTTTGAGCCTGCCATAGTTGAGTTATTCCGGCACACACTCGAATCGTCGTATTTCTTGTATGATGGGGAGTATTACGAACAGGTTGATGGAGTGGCCATGGGCAGCCCTTTATCGCCAGCTATTGCTGACTTCTTCATGGAGAACTTTGAAGACAAGGCACTTGCAAGCGCTCCTATGAAGCCCAGAGCTTTCTTCCGGTACGTAGATGACACCTTTGTGGTCTGGCCACACGGCAGAGACAACCTGCAAGTTTTTCTCCATCATCTTAACAGTAGAAACGAAAACATCAAGTTTACGATGGAGGTGGAAGAAGAAGGCCGGCTGCCTTTCTTAGACATACTAATAGAAAGGAAACCTGACGGGTCTCTAGGACATTCTGTGTACAGAAAACCGACGCACACAGACCTATACCTGAACGCGCGAAGCCATCACCATCCGGCACAGCGCAAGACGGTACTCAGCACGCTTGTACATAGGGCGCGAGCGATATGCGATGCTGACAGTCTACCCGGTGAATTGAGTCATCTGCGTCAGACCTTTCAACGCAATGGGTACACTGATTATCAGATAAGACTGGCATTCCGAGAGCCGACACGTAGGCTCAACAACACCAACAAGGAGCCACCTGATCGTCTAGCCTTTTTGCCGTACTCTGGCGCCACAACGTCCAAGATAGGACGGATTCTAGCAAAAACTGGAATCAAGACCATTTTCCTGCCACCACCAAAGGTGAAGAACATCTTACGCTCCCCCAAGGATGACCTTGCTTTGCGGACACCTGGGGTATATAGCATTAATTGTGAATGTGGTAAAAGCTACATTGGCCAAACGGTGCGGTGTGTTCACCAACGTTGTCTAGAACATGCACGACACGTTCGTCTGGGGCAGAAAGACAAGTCTGCGGTGGCGGAACACAGTCTAGAACATGGCCATGGTTTTGATTTCGAAAATACCAGAGTACTGGCGCATACTGGGAGCTTCTGGAACAGCATCCTTACAGAAGCAGTAGAAATTCGTCTCGCGTCTAACCTCGTCAACCGCGACAGCGGGTACCAGCTGAGTGAAGCCTGGACGCCAGTCATCAATACTATTCGCCGACAGCGCGACCGGGACGCATTACACGGCGCGTCCAGATCAACGGGAAGTTCGGTAGTAACATAAGTGAGCAATTTGTTACTCAGGCATTAATGATCAGCTTACGGGAAAGTTTTTGCCTTCTGATTTTTCCTTCTATGGAACGATGTGTTGATACGAGGCAGGACCCCGGCTACGATTGGTTACAAATCTGACCAATCACGTGGCAGCATGGCTCAATATGAGGCCCGCAACGGATCCGTGTTGACCCATCAGTTTGATAAACAATTTATGCTGAATGCTTTGTTTTATGATATCATCTTCGAAGGAGCGATGACTTTAAGCCCGTCCGCTACATGCCATGTAAAAACGGACATCAAATCTAGCCGTAACTCCACCTTAGCATCGATTCAAGCCGCAACGAGATTTGACCCCTGCTACGACTGGTTCTACAGCCGACCAATCAGAGGTTAGCAGCGGTAATCTGGTCTAGCTCAGCAACTTCGCACGTTCCTGACCTCACTTCACCAGAAGATGGCGTCGATGATTCAGTGCGCCGAAATATCGTGTAACTATAACATTCATATAACTCGGCTAGTCACCCGAGAAAATTATTTATATAATATTATCAATTATATAGTAATATTGATATTACTAATAAGTGTATGTACTGTTCCACATCCCCGAGACTATTCTCACATGGGATCAAAGTGAACATATCTATCTATCTATCTATCTATCTATCTATCTATCTATCTATCTATCTACAAACAAATGTAGCTGCACTCCTTTGCACACCCCTAAACTTCTTTATTTGATACCAAAAATGTGAAGCAATGGTCTGATCAAAGTTTTGTAACACAATTCCTTCTCTTCTTTCGTACATCCTCTCATAACCCTTTCTAGTAAATGAAGGGTTTTCTAACCTCTTCCTACTCCCTGCTCAGGCGAGTTTACTATCAACTGTTATGCCAAGATATTTACATTTCAAGCCTTCAACAAACAATTATGTACCCATCCTATCCTTTTATTCAGTTCTTTTTCGATAAAGGGCATTCTAAAGTCCTATTATTTCAGGTTACATAAAAAGTTACTTGCTGTTTAGCACTAAACATTTTTGGAAATAATACTAATGAAGAATATTATGACAATAAGAGGGAAATTGCTTTTAGGAAGTAATAATAAGAAAGGTTAGAGAAAGTAAAGCCAATGCTTAGCATAGATGTAGACAGGAGGGCAGTGTTCATAGCTGACCTTCTGCCTACATCTAAGATATTTATAGATAATCAGTAAAAATTAAGTTAATGATTATGATTTAATAACAGCTACGGTTGAGTTGTATGTCAGCGATGGTGGGCTTTATTTCTGTTACTGATGTTCTAGGTTTTAAATTTACTGAGGCAGTGAATATGTCATCTGACCCACTACTCGATCTAATCAAAAAATATGAGCAACGTCAGCAAGAACTCGAAGAACGAGAGCTTAGTGCCAGAAGCCGGCTCAGCTTGCTTGAAACATACATGCCAGCAGCACTCTCTTGGAATGCTTGGTGTGCTTTACAGACGCAGCAGGTAAAGACATGTTAACTTACTGATAACATAAAGTCTAAAGAATGAATTAACTGTTATTTATATATTGTAAACGAGACATAACTGCTACAACATATTATTTGAAAATATGCACAATACTTGCTTACTGTGTATAATGATTCGCAACTACACTTACAAAACATATTTGTTTTTTGTTGTTGTTATAATTATTGTATTAAAGACAGCTATATAGGAAAAGTGAACCAGTAATTATTAGAATAAATTGGTCAGTGGATAACAAAACAGACCACTTATAAAAAAGTTAACAATGTATATGCCCTATTTGTCACAGTACTATTAAATAGTTGTATTTGGTTCTGGTGAGATTGTTTGTTTTCTCTTAAGGTCTTCCATCTGGTAAATGCAGTTTTGTCTGCTGGTCAGTAATGATAAATTTCCTTGTAATTTCTCAAGTTGTCAGTGTTATTTTTAAAAGCTTACATCAAGAAGTGGCTTAAGGTGTGGGCAACGTGGGCAACAGCCTACAGCCTCGCAGTTCAAGGGGCCTTGCACACCATAGGCGCCTTACTAATTTTCATTTCTCAATAAAACTAAATAATGGTAAAACTCAACATCGTAACTAGTTGGTTTATTCAAAATCTAATTTTTTCTATTTTCCATGAGGATTATTTGATAATTCATTAATTCAAATGGTATAGGGAAGGTGCTGTTACTGGAAACAATTAATGACAAAACTCACACACCATTATCAAAGCCATGAAAAACAAAATGAATTGATGACATTGATGTCAGAAATTAGTACCGCTGAAGTGATTTGTGGGGTAAAATAGGTCAAATATTATTTTGCTTTGCTCCACTGTACTAGAGACTCTGCTTAAGTTCAACAAAGTCAGTTATATTAAGATTTTGTAATACATCAATAACGACATGAACAACTAGTGTTGCCTGGTCCAGATTGTTAAAAATCAGGACGGAATGTTAAAAAATCAGGATTTGGGGCTACAAATCAGGACAACCCCCCAAAAATAAGTTTTTACATAATTCTTGTTCATTTTTATAATTTAAGAAGAACAGAAGAAATTTCTGTAGATATCCATCTGTCTGTCATATGATAGGAACTTATGAATCTTATTACTAAATATTACAGTAATAGTCACTCTTGTTGACTACTACTAGTAGCAAAATATTGTGGAAAGAATGTATTTTCAGATTTAATTATAAATATTTATTTATTCTGTTAATAAGTACAAAGTATAATTTTTGATTAAAATTGTATTTAGTGTTAGATTTCATTGCTTATATTAAACACTTTTTAAATAACATAATTATAAAATTTGCTACAAAACAAATTGAAGCTGGTTTTTAATTTGTATCTCTGCTTTGACATGCTCCAGAAATTATTCGTGCTCTCAGACCAAATTCTATTAGCTTGGGAAAATTTCCTTTCAGTTGCCACGTTTAAAACTGGTATTGAGCCATGAATGCAAATATTCAGATTCATTATTTTCATAAAAGTCTTTCAAAAGCTTGAGCTCATTTGGCATATTATGAGAAATGACTTTGCAGTTTCAGGATTAAATTCTCCAATTCAAATTTACTCATACCCAGAGCATATTTTATGCTATTATGCAGATCTCACTGGTATGATTTTGCAATTATCATAGTACACTAACTGGTAAAACTGCATTGTCTGCTTAGTAACTTCAAATATATTTACATTTAATAATGGGCTCCTTCAGTCGTTTCACTAAATTTTTATACGTGGCTGATGCAGTTTAATTTGTGTCTTCATATAACTAAAGTTTTTGAATTTGATGTTGGCCTGTAAAATCTGAACTTCAGCACAAAATGCTTTGTACCACCTTGATTGGGGGCATCTGTAGCACATTTTTAAAATTTTCAACCGCTTCTTGAGTAGATGCCAAATCTACACCATTATGAGCAATACCGCTTACCTTCGTTCTCATGAATTTTAGAATCGTTATACAAAGTACAATCGACTTTTGATTCACAATCAAGTGAACTTCACAACAAGGTGTGCTTGATCGAGTGGTATGTCTTGAGCACCTCACTTCTTGATTCGTGGATGCTCATTTGATCAGTGTTAAAAATATTTTCAGCAATGGTATTAAACTGGCACTTCTTTTGTTTTTTGTGTTCTTTACATTTTCAGTGTTTTTGGCGTATCATTTTGCCACCATGAGATATGCTAAATAGTTTTTGGCACAATGTGCAGATTATTGGGGTCAGTTTCACCATAAGCCGTTAGTAGCACTGCTGGTTGGCTGCGATATGTCTGACATGTGACACACGACTTCATGTTTAGTGATGAGTTTTTATCAGTTAGCTAAAAAATCAGGACATTTGGAGTCCCGATCGAAGGTAAATTGGGATGCGTTTCCAGACCCCTGAAAATTGGGCTGAGCTGCGCAAATCGGGACACCAGAACAAAAGACAACAGAAGAAAACTTTATTGGACTTCTTATTGTCTTAGAGATGACTTGAGAGTATCTAACTAAAGAAAAACAGGAAGAGCTAGAAAAAATGGATTAGATATTCAAAACTGTCATGGCCATGGTTGTGATAGTGGTGCAAATATGGTAAGCATAATTAATGGAGTTAAAACTCGAGTTTTAAATATTAATTCCAGGGCATTATTTACACCATGTGGATGTCACAGTAGGAATTTGATGGTAGACACAGTTAACTCTCGTGTGGCAGAAATATATATATATATATATATATATATATATATATTGTTTTACTCAGGAAATTGATTTTTTTTCAATATCCAGCAAACTCTGGAAATTAATCAAATGCAAATTGAAGCCTGGGAAAGAACAATTGAGGCAGTGAAGGCTGTCTATTTCATTTTGAGTACTTTTTGAATGCATTGAAAGCTTACAATATATCACAGAAAACTCTCACACACTTTGTGATTAGGTTTTAACAATATTGCTCAGCTTATAATTTAACATACCATTACATTTATGGTATGAAATATTATCACGTTTTAATATCCTAAGATAATTATTGCAATCTGTACAAGTCCTTTGCAGCATTGCTCTTGAATATTTGAGTAAATTTTATGACTGGGTCAAACAATATCGACAACCTTGGCTCGAAAAATGCTTATATGACGCTTGTGAATTTATTGAAAAAAGTAGTTATGATCTAGCAAAAGACTTTAAACATAAAAAGTTAGCCAAAAATAAAATGATATTTGATTAAGCTATAAAGTCTTTCAAAGGCCGGTATGAAAAAGATTTTTTTAAAACAATGATTGATTCCATAGTGAACAATATGGATTCAAGGTTTATGTCTTTTAAAATTTCGATTTTCTTTATGATCTGAGCAGGTTAAATTTTTTTCCAAAAACTGCACACAGGGCTATGAGTTGATGAGAGCAATCATTTCCAACCTTACAAATTATATGAAGAACAACAAAAATTGATCCCAATCTTTTTAAAGATGTCAAACAGTTGTTCCAAAACATGACAGAAAATAAGTTAAAAAGAAATTTGCCCAAATATTGTCATTCGAATTGTGTGAACAATATCAGTAAGTACATTTTTTGCTGAAGGGAGGTTTTCAAAAATTAAATCAATGAAAAATTGTTTATGAAGTACAATGGGTCAGCAAATACTTTAAAAGTTTGATCAATTGAAACTGATATAGCATATAAGCTGGGTTATGACATAGTAATTTTGTAGTTCAGTAAGGCTTTTAGCCTTACTGAAGAAATTCCTGTTTAATTCTTTACACTTAGTAATTATTTAATAATATTAGTTACAATAAAGACGATTGCATTTATGAATAAAAATTATTTTAAAAGTCCGTCCTCTTGCACCACCTGGGGGCCTCACAAAAATTATCTCGCCCACACAAAATTTAGGTCTCGCCCCGCCCCTGTTTAAATCATTTGGTTTCTGGCCCTTACTTGATATATCCAAACATCTGTCATGTGAGTTCTGTGGAAACTATTGTCAGATCAAGTTATGCTAGGCATGGTCAATACATAAAAGGAATGATGTGCTTTCTTAGTTTTCTATCTGTAAGGTAGCGTACTTAAAATTATGAGGGCTTAAAACGGTGCCTTTTCTAGGTTAGAGGCTGCTGTTGAGGTGAAATAATGATGGCCAAAGAGACAATGGTTACAGTTATGGGATCATTGGAATCATAATACCCAAATAATTTTAAAATAAGGAAGGATTGGAAAATTAAAACCATTCTCACCAGAGGTGAAGGCAGGAGAACCCATCCACTTTTATCTTTGGTGAGTGACTTTCCCTATGCTTCCTTATTTTTATTGTCTAAAAGGATTTTCCTTATAGCTATTATCAAAGAAGTCACCAATATTTATGTACCTGTAAGTAGTGAAGATGCATTAAAGAAGGTGAATAGTAATGAAGAGGAGCTAGTGTGAGAAATTTTACTACTGTTAGTGATTTGGGGACATATAATAAACAAAGTATTAAATTTTGATGATTTAATGGAAACAACAAGTACTTATATGGATAAAGTCTTAGTTAATGCAAGGAGTGCATTCTATAAGGATTATAGAATGCACTATAAAGATACGGAAAGTTTAGTGGTGGGGCTGTTCATATTACTTAGTAACAAATTCTACATTTTACTGACTGACCCATTCTGAACAGTCCTGCCAGTGATGTGGAATATAATGAATATTTTAGCGACCAGGAAGTGAGCATTGTAGGGAACCTAGTTTTTGTTCATCTTTTCTGAAGGAAGCATGTTATGAGGCTAGGCCAGTCTAGTAAGTCACTGCTAGCTTGTAACATCTATTAGCTACTTGACACCTGATGAAGACAGCAGAGCCAGCTATTGAAACATTGTGATTCTGTGACACTCAAGATTATATTGCATCATTATACTGGGAAAATCTCAACTCACAGATACAAGTTGTAATGTATCTCTTAAATTTTGTAACTGCATAACAAAATTTTATTCTCAGAACCATGAGTTAGATGGGATAATATAATATTGAATTTTATTTCTATAGTTAGTTTTTATGTTTATTCAAGTTAGAAAGCAGTTTTGCAGTTTTTCAGATAGTATTATCAATTTCAATATTGTTCAGCATTCGCCTGGAATGAGATTTTAAAAGTTCGTATCCAAATTATTTATTTTTAGCTAAACTATTAAAGTTAGGATATTTTGTATGATGACTAAAGTTAACGTTTAATTCAAGATCTAGCTATTTGTAAAATTTCAGCGTGATTGAATTATTTTTGTCGTCAAGGTCAAAAGTTGTGTGACAAAATCTTTGACATGCGATTTCAAATCTGATGAGTCCACCAGAAGTTACCCATGTGAATGAGGAAAAGAATCCTTTCCCACAGTTCGTGAGGGAGCAGAGTCGCCAGGAATCTTCGAGAAGCAGGGAGCATGATGTGATATACATTTGTGCATTCAGTTAGTCGCTCTCAGTCAACCAGGAACCGTGTGCGCAATAACATGTAGCTTAGTAGGCCTTCAATTCATATCAAGCACTGCTGTGCAAGTTTCATTTTGGAATAATGTAGATTCACGTATTCAAGTTTTCTTATAATGAAGTTTTGAAATAGCATTACACTCAGGATTGTTTGAATTTACCAAACTGTGGCACAATGGGAGCGTGTGATTCACATTTATTTAATTTCTTCAACTAGAAAGTAGTAATGTTGAACTTTTGGGTGTGGTCTGGCTTTAACAGTTAATCGAACTTGCAAACTTTTCTTCTGGTAACTTGTTTGATCACCTGTACAGTTTTTGACTTTGTAAAATCTGAAGAATAGAGTGATTTTAATGGCAATGAACTTGTTAACATCATTTAACTTTCACCTTTCATTATCTTTTGGCTTAAATAAGCTATGTGGTGACCGGGTTATTATATTTAAGTCAGAACTGTAACATCGAAGGCTACACACGGTCAGAGCTAAGATTCAAGCTTTATGCAGAAACCCACTGCAAGTTTTTGTTCTTACAAAGTAATATCCTATTTATAAGATTTTTCACTAGCTACATTAATGATACACGCTGCACTTTAAGACTAATATTTGGATTTAAGCTTGAATATACCAGCAACACCACAGTGTGTTTGTCTACTTTTTTCACCTTGGTGTTAGGTAAACAGGAAGATGAGAGGAACTGCACCATATCAAAGTAATTGGGAATTGTGTTGTCTGGGAGGAACTGTGAAAAATTGAAAGGAAAAGTCAGTGCAAAGAACATTATCATTCATAAACTGACAATAAATGCTCACTTCAGATCCAGTAAGAAATTCTTTCAGAGATCCAGACCACTGCAATCAGAGTCTTAAGCAGATGGAAAATAATTGTGAAGGCCATACATGCATCTGGTCTCCAGGTATAAATCTCAGGTGCTCCTAATGAATGGTCATCACCTACCATTACACTCTCTGGAGAAACATCAACATCTTATGAATAGAGAACTCAAAGTGCAAAAGTAATTTGGTGAAATGGAGCAATGTTGATGTAGCAGGTGTGATTGTGGAGATATGCAGAAGTCATAGCACTTGCTTCTATGTATTTATATGGTAATTGGCTGCAAGCAAGAATATCAAATTATGGCCTCTGACAATGTAACTAAAGTCGTAGACTAGGTATGATCACTGTGTTTCTAAAAAATGAAGAAGAAAAATAATTCAAATGCCCCCCAGGACTAAAAAAAATGTGGGATCCAAAATTTTCACAAAAGGTTTCCTCAAAGTTTGTAAACTTTCTTTTCTTATCTCCTGTCAAAACACCATCACATATAGAGGAAAGGGAAGAAAATAATTAATATAACAGGAACCAATGTTCAATGTAAGCTTCACGGGTGTTCAGCTGGATAGCGTCATAAAAACACAATGTTCTGACCTCTAGCTCTGCTCTCTTCATCAGGTGTGGAAAGCTTTCACACCTGATGAAGATAGCAGAGCCAGCAGTTGAAACATTTTTATGACACTATCTGGCTGAACATCTGTGAAGCTTACATTGATCAGTATGCTGGGAAGTCTCCATTCACACATCAGGAACCAATGTTGGTGGAATATGAAATATCATCTACTCCCTTCAAAACTGATCATTCTATTACAGAGGTAAAGAATCCACCAGCTCCCTCCTTCAAGCTGGAGAAGAAAATCCCATATATTCCAGCATGGGTAAAATGCAACAGGTAAAATGATTCCCATATTTCAATGTAGGTTTTACATTATTCATACTTAAATGGCACATCTGTTATGTCTCTTTTTGTAGGAGATGCATTTAAGAACATCATGCGGTCTTGTGGTGCAGTGCACAAACAACATAATGAATACAACACTGAAGATGACCGAGTGCAAAGAGGGGTGTCTGTCTTCACTTGTATTACTATTCACTATGAACCATATAATTACAAGAGGTTGCATTTTGTGTGCATAATCCACTTCAAATAACCATTTGTGAAATTTATTTTTCACCAATTGCAATATTCAGTTGTGAGACTCAAATTTTTCTCCTACTGCAATATTTAATGCACATCATCCACCGTGGTTGATTATAACTATTTGGGAAAGCAACAATTTTTTTTTTAAGTCAAGGGAAGAAAATACCTAGGACATGAAATATCATCACGGACACTCTAAATAAATTCACTAATGCATGTTAACCCTATATTGGACTTAAGTTAATTGACGAAATGAAATCAACAACCATTACTATTAATGCACAAAAACTGGTACCATAAGCAGTACAAATATTTAATTAAAACCAGGTATAAATCCTGAAGTTTGGAAGTTTTACAAGGGATAGACTGAATAGATGTTGTATTTGTAGTAGTAAGTAAAAAATTATTGTGCATTGAAACAGACACTGATTCAGTTTAAGAAACCATCTATATATCTATAAATGAGAAAATGAGAAAGTTCGGATGTGTGTTTGGATGTACGTCGGCAATCAATCACGCCTTAATAACTCAACATATTTAAATGAAATTTGGCATGAAGTCAGTTAATTGCGTGCGAAGTGCAATAGGATAGATTTTATTCCGAAAAAACGCATAGTTCTTTTAGAAATTGCCGTTAATATCGATTCGGAAGCAACAAAGAGTTTCCTACTTCGTAGATAGCCGTGCCACGTTTACTCTTTGCTTTTTTAAGTAAATCGCAAACACTACTTCCAAGAATATAAGAAAAAACCTACTTACATATGCAAGTTTGTGTTTAGTTTAAAAGCCATAAAACTGACGCACTTAAATAATAGTTTGGAAGCAGGAAATATAAATCTGTTCTTAACCTTAAATTAAAAAAAGAAAGGTAACTTAGGTACTGTTGTCAAGTTCGCAAAGAGATGTTTTCATTTGCGTACATAAAATAGTATGACATATCAAATATTACACCGTAATTTCGATCGTAATATATGCGTCATACTGAACGTGAAAATCAGAGCGTGAAAAAAACAACGTAAAATGCTATGAGTATACCAGCACGAAAGTCGATTTACTAAAAGTGCAAAATGCCGGTGCCCGAAATGTCGTAATTATAAAAATGTTACGGATTACATTCTACCTCGGTTTAATTTTATTTCCTGTGTCTTCTTTTTTGCTACCATACAGTCTCTGTAATATTACAAATTACTTTTGCCAAAATTTAAAACTTAACTAACCCTTTTTTGTTAAAAAATTTTACTTACTGTTCAATTTCTACAAATATCTAATAAATCCTTCACTTAAAACGAATGTATTCAATGGCCTAACGTATAAACTTATTGTTTCATGAAGCTATATTGGAAGTCGTTTACAACGCGGTACACCTCATTTACACGGAGCTTATGAAAGCTGCTTATTTATTACTAATAATAATTAAATTCCTTCTGCCTTACTCTGCAACAAAAATATTCTGGTCCAGGCAGCATTTCATTCAAACCACTATCTCTGCTAATATTGCTGCTACAAAATCAAACGATACGAACACACCTCAACACATTAAATGCATTGAAACTACATTTAGAGAACAGAATTTTTCTATATCAAGATTCCTAATTAGTGTAGCATAAATTAATATCCCAATTAATTTCATTATACACGTTACTAAATCACGAGCAGTAAGTGTCACATTACCGCGATGTAAACTTGACCAACAATATTAACGAAAGTTGTCTTAGAGTTGAAGAGAATTATGGAATTACCATTGAACAACGTAAGTTACAAGCATTTTAGTATAATTTTTTTAATTATGTTACTTCAATAACTGTCAAGCATTTTAGTATAAATTTTTTAATTACGTTATTTCAATAACTGTCATCATGCTGACGCCATAGTTAATGCGGCTGAATGTAGTTCAATATTCGGTTCATGTACTATCGCGATCTGAAATGACTCAAGTTTATTTTGCTATTCATAACGTCACTAACATGCAATAGTGAATGTATTAATGCGCGAGTGATAGAAGCTTTGATTTTCTAGCTGTAATATTAGAAGAGTTGTGCAGCCTGGGCCAGAATAACTGAAACATTATTAAGTATTCCATGAGCGCCATTTTAGTGACGTCGTGTACCGATATTGTATCAAAAGATTTATAATAAGCAGAACACGCGGCGTGTTGCCCGAACTAAATTTTTCAAATTTATAAATGTTTTATTCAGATAGTGGAGTAGCATACAAGCGAAGTGGTAATTTGCTGGTAGACATTGAATTCTTTCTGCAGATTGAGAAACCAGTTATGATGAAAGAATCAATTACTACTTTAACATTGAAATTTATATTTTAACGCAGAATTAATGGATCGAAACGAACGAACAATAGTAATCTGGTCTGCAGGCATTCAACTGTTTCCAAAGATAGAGAAATCAACATTAACATACGTAAGTTTCTGTTTTAAAGCAGAATTAATTGATGAAACCAATATATCCTCAAAACAAAATCAATATTCAAAGAGCAAATTGAATTATTTTAAAAATATTTTTGCAGATATTCAGAGCAGGTTAAAATATTCATTTTTAGTTTCGCATTTTTTTTTTTTTTTTTTTTTTACTGAGATTAATGTCCTTGGGCCACTTAAGTATTCATTTGCTCTTTGAATGTTAGTATTTTTATGGATATTTAGTCGATTCCATCAATGTATTACTAATATTTCGACGATTTAAGTTTCCATTAATTAAAAGTATATTCGTGAGACTTGAAATTAGTAATTTTAAGAGATGCCGCGTAAAAGAAAGTCAAATCTTTCAAGGAAATGCAAGAAACCTAGGACTATGAAAATAGCCAAAACCCAGGAGACAAATCCTCAAGCAGAGCTGCAAAGGGTTGAGCACTTGGCACGTCTTGGGGCTTCTGCGGCTGCTGAATTACCGGAGCAGTCGCAAGTTGGGCGACGACAGCAAATTGGACACTTGGTGTCGGGAAGATCTGCCCAGAAACCGGAAAAAACGCGAGCTCGGTGCAGAGAACAAGCCGAACGGCAATCCATCTCAAGAGCTGCAGAAACACCGAAGCAAAGGAAAAGGCGGCTACAACAACACGCCGCGTATCTGGCATTGCAACGAGTTGCCGAAACACCTGAGCAAATGCGAGCTCGGCGAGAAGAACAAGCCGTCCGTCAGTCGATTTCAAGAGCCCTTGAAACACCGGAGCAAGCAAAAAGTCGGCGACGACAGAACGCCCGACATTTAGCATCACAACGGGTTGCTGAAACTTCTGAACAATCGCGAGCTCGGCGACATCAGCACGCCAGGTATATGACATCACAAAGAGGTAATGTCATCGTGGATGAGTTAGAAACCCGTAGACGAGCTGTTGCTGATAGGGTGGCGCAGAGACGACAAGCGTTTGTTAAAAACACGTGGTCCGTATTTGAAAAAGCTGCTTTTCATTACGATGCGACTATTGATTATGGTAGCCACTGCCTCTTAAAAGTTGAAAAAATGAATAAAGAATGCAGATTTTGTGGGGCTCTGAAATGGAAGGAAGAAACTGCAGGAATGTGTTGTTCAGGAGGAAAGGTAGCCATTCCTTTAATAGAGGAGCCGGTGGAACCATTGAAACAGCTGTTTTCTTGCAACACGGATGAATCGCGGCGATTTTTGAATATTATCAGAAAGTATAATGCTTGCTTTCATATGACGTCTTTTGGAGCCGATAGAATTGTTCAAATGCAAGGATTTTCACCAACATTTACTATTCAGGGGCAAGTATATCACCGAATTGGATCCATGCTTCCTTCGTCGAATACAGAACCACAGTTTTTACAGATATACTTCATGGGCGATGAAGAAGCAGAAAGTGAAAGACGTTATAGAATTATTGAAGGGACTGAGAAAGAGATCATACAAAAAATACAGCGGGTATTACACAACAACAATGTCTTGGTTAGGGAGTTCAAAACGGCTTTGGAGAACATGTCCGATGTAAGCTGCAAAGTAGTGATCCACCCCGACCGCGTGCCACGTGGACAACACGAGAGATGCTACAACGCATCTACAAGCAACGAGATCGCAGTGGTGATAGCAGGTAATGAACAAACCACTACACGAGACATCGTGCTGCAAGCGCGCGACGGAACAGTCTGCAGAATTGCCGACACGCATAGATTCTACGACGCTCTGGAGTACCCGCTGATATTTTGGAAAGGACAAGAGGGGTATCACTTTGATATACCCCAAATTAATACATCTACCAGACTACCAGTTCCAAATAAAAAGGTATCCTGTATGGATTATTATGCATTTCATATTATGGTGCGTCATAATGATTTTAATCTACTTCTGCGCTGTAGGCAACTTCTGAATCAATTTCTGGTAGATATGTATGTCAAGATGGAAAGTGAGCGATTGAGATACATATCTCTAAATCAGAACAAGCTGCGCGTAGAAAATTATATTCATTTACAGGATGCAGTAAGAACCGACCGTACTGTAAATCCTAATAATTTGGGACAAATGGTGATCCTTCCATCATCATTTGTAAACAGCCCAAGGTACCTCCACGAGTACACGCAGGACGCATTCGCTTACGTTCGCAGTTACGGGCGACCGGACCTTTTCATCACTCTTACCTGCAACCCCGCCTGGACTGAAATTACGGAAGAACTTATGCCTGGACAAAGAGTGACCGACAGACACGATCTGATAGCTAGAGTTTTTAAAATAAAGGTCCAAAAATTAGTTGCTGTTCTCACTAAAGGTAAATTATTTGGTGAGTCTCAATGTTTCATGTACTCTATTGAGTGGCAAAAGCGTGGACTGCCCCACGTGCATTTATTGCTGTGGCTCAAGGAAAAGTTGCGTCCAAACCAGATCGATGAAATTGTATCTGCTGAGATCCCTGACCCTTACACTGACAAAAGATTATACGACATAGTAGTTACATACATGATCCACGGCCCCTGCGGTGTACAAAATCCAAAATCACCTTGCATGAAGGACAGGAAATGCACGAAAAAATATCCTCGAGTGTTATTAAAACAAACGCAAACAAATAACAATGGATATCCTCTGTACAGACGGAGAGCCCCCGAAGACGGAGGGCGCACTACCCAAATAAGAATCGGCGGCAATTGCGAGGAAATTGCGGTGAACAATAGCTGGATTGTACCTTACTCCCCCTTACTTTCAAGAATATTTAATGCCCACATAAATGTAGAGTTTTGTAACTCAGTGCAGGCAATAAAATACATCTGCAAATATATTTACAAGGGGAATGATAAAGCTATTTTCACTGTTCAGAAAGGGAACGCAAACATTGATCCCAGAGACGAAGTGCAATCGTTTAGGGCTGGGCGATATGTGAGCAGTAATGAAGCAGCGTGGCGGATCTTGAGTCTTCCGCTGCCACGAAAGACACCCCACTGTGACTCACCTGGCTGTACATTTGCCAAATGGTGAAAGAGTTTCTTCACAGAGCAGAAATTTTCGCGAAAAACTGGCGACGCCTCCTAGGACGACATTAACTGCATGTTTTTTAAACTTTGTAAAGAGGATCATTTTGCAAAAACCCTACTTTACGCCGAAGTTCCTCGCTATTATACGTGGAATCCTTCAAAGAAAGAGTGGAAGCGCCGTGTACAAGGTACTCCAGTTGAGAACTGGCCAGGTGTGAAGGCAGGAGATGCACTGGGCCGCATATACACAGTTCACGTTAGCAACTTCGAGTGTTACTGCTTACGGATGTTGCTCAACCATGTGCGAGTTCCGACGAGTTTCCATGAACTCAAGACAGTTAATGGACAACAAACAGACAACGTACAGAGAAGCGTGTGAGAGGTTTGGGCTACTGGAAGACGATAACCACTGGGACGCTACGATGGAGGAAGCTGTGTTATGTCGCTCTCCAGCAAAACTGAGAGAGCTTTTGCTATTTAATAAGCACATGCGGATTATCCAATCCTCTGTATTTATGGGAGAAGTATAAAAAAGCTTTGTCAGAAGATATCACTCACAGATTTCAAGGAATAAATGAGGCAGATAACCAATTATATTTTGAATGAAACACTTATATTGATTGAGGACAAAATATTATCAATACAGGGGAAACAATTAGCTGATTTTGGTATGCCTACACCACAGCGCATGAGAGAATTGTCAAGTGATGTAATTAGAGAGCTACAACTATGACGCAGCAGCTTTAGAGGTGTACGTGAAAGAAATGGAGCCACGTTTATTGCCTGAACAGAGGGAAATCTTCAGCAAAATATTGCGACGTGTCGAGAATGAGGATGGAGGTATCTTTTTTCTAGACGCACCAGGGGGCACGGGCAAAACATTTCTTCTCAATCTGCTTTTGGCACAAGTTCGCAAAGACAGAAATATAGCGCTGGCTGTTTCATCTTCGGGAATTGCTGCAACATTGCTCAGTGGTGGACGGACTGCGCATTCTGTTTTCAAGTTACCGCTTAATCTTACAAGCGAAGAAATCCCGACTTGCAATATAAGCAAGAACAGCAGCCGTGGCACTCTCTTGCAGCAGTGCAAGCTGATAGTGTGGGACGAGTGCACTATGTCACACAAGCGCGCAGTTGAGGCCCTGAATCGCAGCTTGCAAGACATACGCAGCAACCGAACGCCGATGGGAGGTTGTAGTGGTTTTGCTCGCTGGCGATTTCCGCCAGACTCTTCCCGTTATTGAGAGAGGTACTCCGGCAGATGAAATGAACGCATGTCTCAAGGCGTCGCCACTATGGGCTACGGTGGAAAGCTAAATCTCATCACCAACCTGCGAGTCCAGTTATATAACGATCTAGAATCAGATTCATTCGCCCAAAAGCTGCTGGAAATTGGAGATGGTCGTCTGCAAACAGATGAGGATGGAATGATTCACTTCACATCTGATTTCTGCAATGTTGTCAGCTCTGAACACGAACTCATTACTAATGTTTTCCCAGATATACAAGTAAATATTAACGACGAAAACTGGTTATGTGATGAGGACAATACTTGCTCCGAAAAATGACTCTGTTGCCAAAATAAATAAACAAATATTAGAGGTAATAGCAGGAGAAGTGACAACATACTCTTCCATCGATACTGTAATGTCAACTGACGATGCTGCCACCTATCCCGTCGAGTTTTTAAACTCTTTGGAATTATCTGGGGTGCCGTCCCACAAACTGGAGCTTAAGGTTGGCGCTCCAGTTCTCCTGATGCGTAATCTCGACCCCCCAAGATTGTGCAATGGCACCAGATTACGAATAACAGAACTAGGAAGAAACATCGTGAAGGCGACAATTCTTACCGGTGCATCTAAAGGGGAAGCCGTATTAATTCCGCGTATTCCAATCATTCCCAGTAATATTCCCTTTCAATTTAAAAGATTACAGTTCCCATTAAAAACTGCATTTTCAATGACAATTAATAAATCACAGGGTCAAACGTTAAAAGTGGTGGGAATATATTTGGATACTCCTTGCTTTTCCCATGGTCAATTATATGTTGCCTGCTCGCGGGTATCGACTGCAAAAAATTTACATGTTTTTTCAGAAAATAACAAGTCATACAATATTGTATATACCGATTTATTAAAGTGAAAATACTCCTAACATACAGAATATTTTTATTGTTTTAAAAATTCAATGTAGTTGTTGTGGAACATAAATAAATGTTTCTTCTTTTACTGCAGTATTTCTTACTACTATTACTAATAAAATAGCTCTAATATAAAGTGTACGGTCGTATAGAACTGATTGACAAGGCTTCTTTACGTCTGCACAGTCAGCCCCTTTCATAGCCCCTTAACCTAACCCAGTAATCCTACTGGACGAAATGATCTACAGTTCAACTTGGAATCAGAACCAAGTGTATTCTGGCGTACTTCACATTACACAACAACCTATGTCAAAGGATCTATGAAAATCCTCGCCGACACTGGGATTCAAGCTGGGGACTTTTCCATCTCCAGCTGGACGCACTGACCACTGAGCAACCAAACCTCTCAAGAAAATCATATTACTTACAACACTCTTCAACGCGGACGAAGTCGCGGGTAACTGCTAGTAAGCTATAAATTATTAGTAGCTATAACAGAAATTGTAAAAGTTTCCTTTTATTGTCCACCAGGTGCCAACATAACCATTGCCTAAGTGCTGTGAAATAATTAATTTAATTTAAATTAATTGTGATGGAGCTCTCGCTCCATTGGCAGTTTCCCTACACATCCATTTCCCCCTTTTTTCCACCTTCTTTTTCACTTCAACTTTAAATTTCTTTAGGATATTTGGTAAATTATTCATCATCTATCTTGGTCCACAATCTTTTACCATTTTGATCCTTTTATGTAGCATTATGGCGTCTGCAAACAAACTAACTTCTGATATTAGTCCACCAACCCATTTATTCATTAGAATAATGAATTGCAATGATCTCAATATGCTACCCTGTGACACTCCTATTTTTACTTCCACTTCGGTTGATACTAAATTTCCTACTCTAACCTTTTGCTTTCTACCTTTTAAGAATTCATCTAATTTATTTGTATTAGCCCAATGATTTCCATATTTTGCAATAAAGTTTAGAGATGACTTTAGCTGACTATCTTAAGTGGATTTAGTATGTTCATTAAACTATTGATGGGGTTAAACATGATCTCAATCTGTTTACTGATTCAGCTGATTTCTGTATCAAAATGGTATCTTAGTGATACTGAAATAAAGCTAGACTTATTTGAAGGCATTTCAATAACTTTAGGAATAAGCAATCACCATAGAGACAACTGCTGAAAGTAAAAATAATAAAAAAAAGAATCATTTAAGTATCTGAAAATTTCCAAGAAATCATTGGCCTTGCATTCGGGAGGATGGTGTTTCGAATCCCCGTCCGGGCATCCAGATTTGGGTTTTCCATGGTTTCCCCAAATCACTCCAGGTGAATGCTGGGATGCTTCCTTCAAAAGACCATGGCCAAATTTCTTCCCATTCCTTGTTCCCCATCCTTTCCCGTCTCTAAAGACCTCACTGTTAAGAGACGTTAAGCAGTCAAAAAGAAAAAGAAGAAATCATTTACAATTTTTCTGAATGATGAGTGCTATTTACTTAAATTCAGACAAGGTGCCGCTGAACAGACCTGATGCCATTTTACAATCTTCCTTAGGGAAGGTATCGAAAACCAGGTGCCAAAGCTGATTGTTACATTTGAAAAAGATGAATCATGGTCCACACACGAGAAAATATTGCTTGAAATGTGGAGGAGGATAATTTAAAGACAGTAGTGGTGAAGCATTCCAGAAACCTTGAAAAGTAGTTTGTTCTTTTGTAAAAAAACAATTTTAATTGAACAAATTGCCTTAACTAATAAAAAGCAGCTATGAGATTTGTGAAATCTGAGAAGAAGACTATCATACTTAACACTGAATGAAAGAGATTAATTTACTAATGAAAATACAATTACCTTAACAGTTTTTAAAAATCATACAGTTCTGGAAGTAGATTAATTGAAAATAGATTACTCACTTTTATGTAAGCAACTGGAGGATGCTTTTGAAGAGTGGACTCGCATAACAAGAGAGAAATTACACTCAATTTTTATTCAGATTTTTATTGAAATGATCAAATTGAAAATCTTACATTTATGTTTATTACAAAAACTAGAGCACAATAACATTGTGAATACTTTGGTAGAATAAACAAGTAATCATCATATATATTATTTCTATAAGTTGATTCTTGTCACAAGCCATTATCTCCCTTCATACCTAACTGAAATCAACAAATTGTCACATAACCTTAGTTATGTCAGTATACTTTCAAAAACAGTTCAAAGGGTCCTTAACACACTTAAAACCAATAGCAGATCATTTTAGAAGCATTTTTCAGTAGTTTGAGAGTCAGGCAACATGTTAGTAAGGATAGTTTGAGCTATTTTGTAAGTTTTCGAAAATATTATAAAGAAATTTAAACATTTTTAGAAGCCTTTTGGCCACTTTCATTTTCAGAGGTGTAAAATGAGATGACAATTCAAATTAGAGCCAACACTTGCATTTTAGAAGATTATATTAAGAAAATATCATGAAATTGGTGATCTTGCAAGCTCATGGAATTTATAGCACAAGTAACTTTTTTCACCTAATTTTTAAGGTACAGCTAAGATTCAGAACTCAAAATGTTCAGCATAAGATAATACACAACATATTAAAAGATAGAGTCAATAAGTGAAAAGGAAGTATGTTTTTTAGACAAAATAAGAGATTTCTTTGACTCTGCAATTCAACATTTCTGCCGACATACAGATCTGAGGGCATAGAAAAGACATGTATATTAAAGAGAAGCTTTCACTGAATACATGGAGTGATTTTCGTAAAGATTCCAACAATATATAAGCTGTAAAAGGGAAATTAAGGTTTGAAAATAATTGCTGCTACTAAGCATTATTTTGGAAACAAAGGATTGGCATTAAGGGAAATAGATAATGAGGAAATAATATTACCATCAGATAGATAATTTAATTTAGTAAAGTTTGAGCTATATTACAGATCGGTAGCACTCATATATATTGGAGATAATGAACATACAAGTTTTTAGCTGACTTTGCACTTATAGTCAAAGTCGATTTTCACCGTCAAATACATTTGGGATCTAGACGTGTTATATGTCAAAAGTTGAGGAAATTTTTATAGAACAATCTGATAACAGAATCATTTCACAGACTAACGAATTGTAGGGATGGTGACAGAGTAAAGCTTTTACGACTTTAACTCGAAATACACAAATCCTAGGAGAAAACTTGTCATAACTAAAACTGACATTTAAAATATGCTTCATAACATATCAAAATTTCAGACTTATCGGAATAAAAATAAGGTTTCCCTTTGTCAAATCAAGCGTCTGCTGAGTCAGCTGGCCCAATATGAATATAAGGAGCCTCCACTGGCCTAGGCGGACAGCAGCAATTCGGCAGAAATTGAACCAAGAGGACGGCGTGTTGGTTGGTCGCGGAGATGTAGAAATTTTAGTAGTGACGTTATAATGGTGCGGGGTCAATCTTCCTTCGGGATGAACTTTTAACTTTCATCTAGGTGTTAGGAGGAAGTTGCTTACTGTGAGAGGATGGTTTAACCTGTAATCATTTATTTCGGAGAGAAGTCTGATGCTTTTCTTTTAGGCCTACGCTGGTACCGAATTTATGTAAGAACTTTTGAAAAAAATATAATCTGGAATTAATCAGGAAGTCTGAAGTTGTGTTTTAAGAACAGACCTTTATCCCTTGGGGTAATTACGAGGGATTTGCGACCGTAAATAGCATCACTTAAGGGTACCAGACACGATCATAGTTAAGACAAGCTGTAAGCTACAACCCCGAGCAAGCAGCAGGTTTTACAAAATGAGGTATCATTTTAAACATTAAGGTCTCCACTTTGATCACATTATATTTTAAGAAAGTCATTTTTCCAAATTTCACCCATAAAGGGCAAAAAAATACCCATATTTCTAAAATGCTGGTTTTAGTACCAAGAAACATTTATCTCCCTGATCCTAACTGAAATCAATATATGATGCAACATTTTAAAGATTAAGCTTCTGCTTTGGTAACATCATATATTAAGAAGGGAATTTTCCATAATTCGACCCTCGAAGGTCAAAAGTATCAGTATTTCTACAACATGTTTATGTATCATCAACCAATTATCTCCCTTGATACCTAACTGATAGAGATAAATGAGGTATCATTTTAAAGATTAAGGACTTCACTGTGGACCCTTAAAGTGCAAATATATCATTATTTCCAATACATATTTTTTTATCATGGGATATTTATCTCCCTTAATAATCTAACCAAAATCAAGAAATGAGGCATTATTTTAGAGACTAAGGTCTCTGCTTTGGTCACTTCATATTGTAAGAAAGGAATTTCTCGGAATTTGCAAAAGTATTATTATTTCCATAATGTATTATTATTATTTTTTTATCTCACTTTACACCTAAATGAAATCGATAAATGATGTATTAATTTAAAGATTAAGGTCTCCACCCAGGTTATATTATAAATCAAGAAAGGAATTTTTCGGAATTTGACCCTTGAAACACAAAATTAGTTTCTGTTAAAGTCACCCATTTTAGAGAGTTCAGAGCCAAGCCACTAGATATCAGCAACACATTTCACAGAGATATTAATAAACTGCTTCACTGGCATCAACTTTTGTTACATACATATTACACTAAACAAATAAACAATTGATTCAAATGAGGCGGTTCTTTTTTCGTCCTATTACAAACCACCAACCTTACTATTCATTGTTTTCATGAATTTTTCACATGGGTCATCTAGAGGGATTCTAATAAAATTGTATGTAAAGAGCCTACAGTTAAAACTATAATTAATTAAATTATAAAATTAAAATTCTTCCTAAAATTCAGTAAAAAAATAGAAAAAGATTTGGACCTAGGATGAAACAAATCAGATTTTAATTCAATTAAAATGAAATAAAACAGTTAGTTTCAAAATAAAGTAATTACATAAATAATGCTGTTAATAGGAGGAATAAACCTAAAGATCTGATAACAATTGCATTTTTTTCGTCACAATTATGTCTCTTATTTCTGCAAGATTCTTCCCCAAGCTTCTTTTCACACCCAATTCCAAGCCTCCTGATATATTGTGTATATCTCCTCCCATGCATATACAGTTAAACATTTGAATAGTTATAACACATACTCCATTGCCCACTTTGTAGTTAATTGTGGCATAATAGTAATAGTCATGGTTATTCTCCTATCCAGATTTTTATATATTTGCAAGTGCTGAGTTTACCACCATGAGGAAGGTAATATGTATAATCATTATTAGTAAGCTAATTTACTATGAAATTTTTCTATTTGTTCCAGTTGTTGCCTGCAGATGTGGCACAAATGTTTAGTATTGAACCATTTTTCACTGTGGACGAAATGGTGTTGAAACGACTGGATGACCAGACTACTCCAGCTGCAGCTTTAGCAAGCACATCAAGAACAGTGCCCACAGTGGATGTAGAAAGTATAAAAAAGCTGCAGGAAATAGTAAGTCGTGAGATGCAGTTAAAGAGGAGAATTTTTGAAATTGAAAGGAAAGAGCTCTTGTACTTGGAGGCCTTGTACAGGGCTGACAAATTATGGGGTCAGTCATCACAAGCAGCTTCTTCTCCCGGAGCAGGACCATCCCCTACTGTAAGGGCAATTGAGGATGGTGCTCCTGATCCTGATGCACAGAGACGTGTTATGCAACTTGAAGAGGAAGTGAACCAGCTTAGGAAGAGAACTATATCACTGGAAGCAGAAAATGATAAACTACTACAACTTTTATCAGAAGGTGGAGGGGCTGCTCCACGCACTGCGGTATGAAATATATTTCATATTAATTGATTTCTAGACTTTCTTTGAAATGCAAATAGTTAATTGGTGTGAAATGTATTATCTTGATCTTAAAGTTGGAGGTTAGTTGCTTTTCTCAACATACTAAAAAGAAATTGCATCAATTGTACAATGTGAAAATTGTTTAGTAATTGTTTTTAAATGCTGAAACAGTCATCATAATATTGTATAAAGAAAACCCCTCATTTCTCATAGATGAAGCCATTAGAATCACAATGTTTTGGAAACTAGGAGGAAATTTACTGGAGTGTTTGATTCACATGATGATTGTGTTAAGTTTAAAATTGTTTTGACCTGCTCATTTATGTTATGACCTGAGTTAACAATTGGTTACTGCCTCTATCAATCTTATATATAAATAGACATGCATGTCCTTATATTTCACCCTGCAGCCACCGCTACCTAGTGCGGACCACTGATGTTTGTGTGTGGTAGTAGCATGGAGTTTCCCATCATGCACAACATTGGCTGAATGCCGGTAGCTGTGGGGAAGTGGGAAATACAATAGATGAAAGTGGTTGATCTGGGACATTTTTGAATTTGGACCAAAGACATGTGTGTCCTTATACTCCACTTTGCTGTCACAGTTACATAGTGCAGATCACTGTTGTTTGTATGTGGTAATGGCTTCAAGTCTCCCGAACTACCAAGTACAGACCACTGGCATTTGTGTGTGGTAGTAGCCTGGAATCTTTCATCGTACACTATGGTGACTGCATGTCGGCAACTGTGAGGGGTAGACATGGTGGTCGAAGTGGTCGACCTGATATAAAAACAGACATGTGGGTCCCTATATTTCACTCTGTAACCAAAACTACCTAGTGCAGTCCACTGGTGTTTGTATGTGGTAATAACCTTGAGTCCCAAAATGTGCACCATGGTGGTTGGAGGTCAGTAGCTATGGGGTTTTGGGAGAAATGGTTTTTTGAAATTGGTCAATGGAGGGCATTTTCATATTTTGACCGAAGACATGTGTGTCAATATATCTAACTTTGAAGCCATAAATACCCTGTGCAGATCACTTTGATTTGAGTGTGTTATTATCTTTGAGTCTCCCATTGTGCATCATGGTTTTTGAATGTCAGAAGCTATCAATCAAAGTTCTTTACAAACACAAACTAAATCATTGGCACCAGCTATTTATTCAAGAATGTGTAATAATAAACCAGAAAAAGCTGTAAGGCAGACTAAATGCAACAAGGACTGGGGGATGTAAATTCAATACTAGTACCTGGTGTAAGGATCTTAGAATTTTGGCAAATTCTAGTTTTGCTTAGGCGGGACTTAGAAATTTCAAGAAGTATAGTTTTCAACTTTAAGGAATTTTCCCTGTAATCTTGCTCATAGTTGTAATTCATTATAAAAATCATTTTAAAGTGTAATTATCATACCGGGAAACGTTTGGTTTAAGAGATATTCCAGTTTGTTCAAGTTTTGAAACACGCGATCAGAATAGTGAGATTCTAAGATTCGCAATATCTTTAAATCACGTAAAGCTACAACCGAACTTTTATCACCAGCTGTAGTCAGCACTATCCCCGATATTTTGGCAATAAAATTAAGTAATTTGGTAAAGTCTAATTAACGATTTTAATTAAGAGAAGAAAATAAGCTTTTTTATTAAAAGAGATATTAATTTAAATTTTACATCAGCAGATAGCCCTAATTAAGACGATTTCATACATATATGGGTTTTCATAAAAAGTTTAAGCATTTGTCCGGAAATTAAGTTTTTGTAAAATAGATTGTCGCGGATTGTTGTGCACGCGCGTAAAAAGTTCTAGAACACTTAGGGATTTTACCCAAATTGAATGTATCACTACGCGGAGTCTTAAACAGCTAAAACATTAAAATTAATTACTCTAAATTTCTCAAGAGACTGCCGTCGGACTTCTAGTGGATAAGTCCAGATACTATCAAAGTTTAAACATTTTTAATAGTCGGGATCGTCAAATAAATTTCGTACTCTTTGAGCTACGCGGAGGAAAAAGATGTGATACATTTGCTGACGTCACTGGTTCTCGTGGTTTCGATAAAAGAGCCGGTCTGTTGCTGTCCGGGGTCTGTTCCGGTCTGTCTATTCCTGTCTAGCACTATGTGAGTGAACCTGCGTCTGTCCGTAGCTCGCCATGTGGGTTAGTTTAACCATGAGGGATCGTGTCGTGTTATATTGCAACTCCAATGACTGTTAAGAACTTTTAATTTTGCTAAAAGGGGTTTCGGTCGGTTAGTTTTCTCTCCACAATCTGTAATTTTAGGAAAAGAGAGTTCGATATGCCTGCTCAACTGTAAATGCAATTTTGAACTTTTGACTTCGTGTCATAAACTTTAAATTTTTCCACCAGTGAACTTTTTTTCCGGTTTTCATAATAGAACAGTGAAACCTTTCCTCCGATTTGTGGAAGTTAAACATATCTTGTGTCGTCGGAACATTTCGGCGCACAGCCAGAGTTCCTTACATGGGACTGTAAGGCTCGCGTTTGATTAATTTCAAACGGTGGAGAAATAAATTTGCCGACCTTTGTGCAACGAGAAAATTTTGTAACTTCGGGGAATAACCGACACGAGTGCAACTACCGCCATCATGACTTCGACGACTACGACACCGCCCGCTCACTGAGGCCGAATGCAGCTCCCGATACCAGATGAGCGTCGCTTCGCCATAGTACATCGCGGGGGCATCACGACTTCACACCTGTGCCGTCTACCGTCCGGCCTCATAGCGGATCTACGAGACATGCTGACCACACCAACAGCTGTTTCCCGCGGCTCCGACAACGGCAGACCAACACGCTGCAGCTTTTCAGGCAGCTTTCAACCAAGTTAAGTAAAAACTTTTTCCAACATTTCTTCGAGACCTTCAAGTGAATTTTTTTATAATACTGCCTCCATATATGCAACAGCATTTCATACAGTGAACTAAATTATTGCGTTGCAATCATTTCATACTTACTGAGGCAGACCATTACAATAAATTGTCCTTTACTTGTTCCGCGCGAACATCAATTTTCAAATTCATTTTTTGTTTACTTTGTGCGCAAAGTGCTTATGTATTGCAGATGCGCCATATTTTCCCTTCTGTTTAACTTCAGTGCAAAGAGTCTAGTGATGTTAAATACATCGCACCACAGACAGTTTTTGGTAAAAATTTTCAAGTATTGGCTGTCTGATACCGTGTTCATCTTTGCTTTGTTTTGATGTCCAGTGCTTTTCGGGGATGAACATACATTGAGTGATTTTTCAGGTTAGACTTAAGTTTTTGATAATTTCCGTGGTTTTTTTTTTTATGCGCAATTTGTTTCATATTATAACGCTAGGTATTACTTTTAGTCATCATGGCATTTGTAAACAGTTGCCCAGCTACTAACATTCCGCTGGATGACAACCTAGAATTTCAGTGGCCACCGTTTGAATCTGACGATGTCAAGGCATTAATGCTATCCCTAGAAGAAAAACATACTGCACTATTAACAGTTGCCCATGTTCATTATTTCGGTTACTCCGAAATTGGATTCTTCATTATTGATGTCGGGTCTTGCTGCAGGGATGCTAAGAATTTTTTAGAATCTAACTTCAACTCACTGTCAGATCATCTGCAATCTGCGGAAAATTCTGCAAATAATGGCTACAATGTTAATTTCGCAAAAATTTCTACAGCAAATCAGTTGGAAGAACTTGTTGTCCCCTTTAAACAGAAGATAGACGATCGTGATTGTTGGAATAGAAATTACATAAGTGGGTATTTAGATCAGCTAGTGCAATACAAGCAAAAGGTTGAAACACAATTTAGGGCTTTTTTAGAAGATGTACCTTCAAAAGTGGAGTTCGATGTCCTACAAACTATTAATGACATGGTCAGCCCTGTTCAACAAGACGTTCAGAAGCTGTATAATTAGCCACTTCTTACATCCATGGATTGTTAGAATACCACATTGAAACAATTAACAAAGTACTGGCAGATTTTCAAATCTTTTCTGAGAAAGTAGTTCAAGCTAGGCTTGCCTATATAGAAGCCCACTCAAAGCCATTGGAAAAACCAAACACACATGCATTACAGCCAATTCTCATTCAAAACCAACAGCTGCAACCACATGCTAGCAGTATTTTTTCAGATGACCAGGTGATTGTAAATAATGTTGTTGCTACATCTAGTACTGGAATTTAGATAATGACACTGAAGGTAGTATTTCGAATCAATTTACAGCTGTTTTGGAGCAAAAGATACAAACAGCTGACCCAAGTACCATTGAGGATACTAAACACATTATTCATGCAGAAGGAGAGACTAGAGCAATTGTAGAATTGAAGAGAGGATGTTTACCTGGGGAAGTTTGCTGGATCCACCTGCTTATTGAAATAGGATATAAACTTAGTAGTAGCCCTTCAGATTTCCAGGAACTTTGTAATTCCCTTCAGGAGGCACCATCACGCTTTAAGACTTCATACATCCCAGAAGTAAATGCTTTTCAGCCTTTGTTGAGTACAACCTCAGGAACAGCTGATCCAGTGGTACACACCACACCTCCTCAGCCATTAGTTGTTAAAGAAACTGAACATGTTTTGCCCTCATTGCAACATATGGTAACTGAACAGATGATAGAAGACACAGCTGAACCTGCCATACCCACCCTACCCCAGCCCTCAGCTGAGCAAAAGATGATATCCCCTGCAACTCCACTGACTGATGTTTGTTCTGATTCAGTACTTGACCCCCCAGATCAGCTGATTTCTAATACCCAGGCTGTAGATCCTATATTTGATGCTGTTTGTGCATATACCCCTACTAGCAATGTTTTTAAGAAGTCAAGAATAAGGAAGCCCACATATGTAGACAAATTGAATGGGCAATTACAGGCCAAAATGTTCCCTCAGAACATCAACAATGATTTACTTTGCCATTCCGTTCCCAGGTGGGGACCTTGCATCTTTAAGAAAATTGTTTTGGGTGCATTACTATTCAAGAACCTTTCACCTGAGATGACTGATTGGGTGTCAGGTACTTTTCACCTTCAATTGGGCTCACCCACCTTTGTAGAAGATTTTTTCCCAAGTGAACCCTTTAGCCCAACATGCCCTGGTAATTTTCAGAAACTTTGGGCATTTCTTACCCTCTTCCCACAGTATGCCAGCACAGGAAAGTGGGTAGAAAGAAAGCAGATTTAGTGGTTAGTTATCAATGTTTTGGGAGGGGTACTAAAATGAAGAGTAGATTGAACCCCTTACCCCCAAACGATAAGAGCAGTATTTTGAAGGCTGTTTGTTTTGGGAGGGGACCCAAGTTTAAATGCAACTTCAACCCTTTCCCACTTAATGAGAATGCATTGTTTGATGACTGGAGGAATGTCCTTAAACTAAAATTATTTGCCCTTGATATACAGGGTCCCACACAAATATTCCAACATGTTATGGTGTATATGTTAGTTGATGTTTTTTCAGATTTTGCCCAAATAGGCAACCACATTCATAATAATAGGACAGTTACTATTGCCAGTGATATTGTTTATTTTTTCCCTTCTGCTATATTTCGTATGTGTTTTGCTGACTCTTCGTGAAGCTGAAGATAAGTTTTAAGGTTATATGGGAGCTTGAACTTTTGCCCAACCTTGTGTTTTCTTTTGTATACATCCAAATGTTATTTTGTGACCAGCTACCTAGGGAAGTTATTTGCCAGGCTGGGTTTGATGTGATATTTGATACAGTAGAGATGAAGCTGAGAGATGCTGAGAGAGACTGTCAAGGAGGAGAATTTATTTGTGATGATGAGGAAGTAGATGTGCTTTATGAATAAGGGGTGGAGATTCTACTTGTGCTTCTATGTTTACAAAAAAGGGGGGGAGGCTGGAAGAGAAGAAGTACCAAAAAGGGGGGAATGCTACATTATTATTATTACCCCTGGGCCAGGAAGCGAAGACTTGCCTGCGATCCACCCCTATTATTATTATTATTATTATTATTATTGGCATTCCTACTCTGTCCCATTATTATTATCATTACCCTTGGGCCAGGAAGCGAAGACTTGCCTGCGAATCCCTTAATATTATTATTACCCCACATTATTATATGCATTATGGCATTTTAGGCATCGACCTAGAGAGGAGATGACCTCACTACCTCACTTATATATTACATTGCTTTTGGAACACGCAGGGCGACCTCATTTTGTGCGTGACCATAGAGGAGGTGCAGTAGGATAGTCAGGACTCTGTTCCTGTGTTGATTTAGTTCCGCAGGTGTAGCAGAGCTCTAGGAATTTCCTGTTAAATGACATACCTGTTACATCTCATAGATGGGCGTGACACATTTCCCCATTCATTAAACTAAGTGTATGACTGTACAGACCAGCATGACACCCGTGATAGTATGTAAGCATTATATTCCCCTATAGGCGCCACTGTCGTTGTTCATACACACAACTATTAGGATTAAGAAAAACATAGAACACACAGTACATCAACATACTCTAAAGAGATTGGTGCTGACATGACTGAGTTGTTTACAGATAATGTACTTTCTAAGATGAGATTTCGAGGTTGATTTTAGTTTTGTTTTTCATTGTGGAAGATTGACCTGAGAACTTGTTTGTGTAGATATTTACCCTTGTGTTTTTTTTAATAAGATGTAACATTGAGAGACTTGGATAAGGCAAGATGATTGTTCCTTGCGCCTAGAGAATTATTTGACGTTTATGATGATAGGAGGCATACATATGCTCCATTACCCTTTGCAACCCAACATTAATTATAGATATATATATCCCTTCCACTATATATGATTTTGTGTCCCCTTACATAGTAAATGAGAATGACATTCATTAAAATATACACCTACATGGGTTTACAAGTGGTACCCAGGTTTTTGAGATGATAACAATAATATTTCCCTACACTGAGAAGATGTCCCTATGTATTTTCTCCTATATTTTTCCCCTTAGGTCATAGGACTTACAGCCATGGGCTGCCCATCCTTTAAGGACCCCCTACATGTAGAAGTATTTACCTAGATTTTGTCACTATGAACCAGTGTACTGGTTCCTCGCAACTTTGTTGCCACTAACTACCCCGATTTTGTCGCAGCAGTGTACTGCTGCTTGGAAACTACGTTTCCTTATAATTTTTCCCTGACATATTTTTAGCATTTTTAAGTGTTATTTTGGGAACTACTCTCACTTCACACAGCAATGTACTGCTGAATGGAAACTCAGTTTCCTTTACAATTTATCCTCCTATACATTCTTAGGATGTTTACTCTCATTATGGGGATCACTTTATATTTAATTACTATACTTAATATTATGATTGTAATAACTTTGGTAGATGTAGGTGATCCATCAACTTGGCATGAACCAAGTTCACCTTTCTATGTTTTTAATTTGATATGTATATGCTTGTAATTTTTGTGTACCTTTTCTTATAATTTTTCTTTGTATTACTCTTGTAACAATGCTTAATTATTGGTACACTTATAACTATAGTATTTTTCTTGCATCTTTCTTACTGTTGGTAACTATTTTGAGTTCCTTTGCTAAGGAAGACCTTTATTTACTATTTCATTTCCCAACAACTAGTGGGAAAGTTTTTGTATCTAGTATGTTTATTGTACATTTACTTTTGTATCCACTTTTGTATTTTACTTTTATATTTTTCTCTTATGTACATGTTTGAATTTAAGAACAGTTTGGCCACCACTAATTCCCATTGTTTTTTCTGATTTGTATGTTCACAGACCAGCTAGCTGACCGAGTTCCCCAGGCCACTCCTGCTGCGACAGGAACCAGGGAAAATTGACATTTCTCGGCAGATCTAGCCTTAAGGCTTTTGCTTTGTATAATTTGCGAGCCTTACTGTCAGCTCCCGTTACAGGACTTGGGTTTTCACCCATTTTAGGGAGTTCTGTGATAAGTGTTTTAAAGGGAAAGTGGTAATTAAGGCCATAACAAAATAAAACAATGTTAAAACAAAGACGTTTAGAAAACGAAAGACTTTCCTACATGGAATTTCATAATGCAATTGTTTGTAAAACACTATAAATTCTTATTTCTGGGTTTAAAATAATACACATTACTATCTACTTTTCTGAAAACAAATTTGATGTTTCTATGCGTTAATATTCTTTCAATGTAATTTTTGTAACCATTTATGTTTTGTATTCTTATAATTTGTCTGATATTTTGTGATTATTTGTGTTACCCGTTTATAATTTTGTGATAATCTGATATTTCACATTCTTGCATTTTGATCATAATTTGTACAACATCTAATAATTTTTGCATTAATATTGATATTTTGAGAATGAATGAGTTTTTAAACCTTTTGTAGTAATTGAGTGAAAAAGGTTAAAGTTTTTGGTATTGTTAAAAGAATTTTATGAGTATGAATGGTGGAGAGAAAGAACCGAACCGACATGCGATAGTTCAATATTATGGGAATAGTTAATTTCTTTTGGGATTTTAAATTTTTCGTTTCTTTTATTTTTTCAAGATGTTCAGTTAGTTTTCATTGGAAAATAACTTCAATCTTCAGGGGGCATGTAAGGATCTTAGAATTTTGGCAAATTCTAGTTTTGCTTAGGCGGGACTTAGAAATTTCAAGAAGTATAGTTTTCAACTTTAAGGAATTTCCCTGTAATCTTGCTCATAGTTGTAATTCATTATAAAAATCATTTTAAAGTGTAATTATCATACCGGGAAACGTTTGGTTTAAGAGATATTCCCGTTTGTTCAAGTTTTGAAACACGCGATCAGAATAGTGAGATTCTAAGATTCGCAATATCTTTAAATCACGTAAAGCTACAACTGAACTTTTATCACCAGCTGTAGTCAGCACTATCCCCGATATTTTGGCAATAAAATTAAGTAATTTGGTAAAGTCTAATTAACGATTTTAATTAAGAGAAGAAAATAAGCTTTTTATCTAAAAGAGATATTAATTTAAATTTTACATCAGCAGATAGCCCTAATTAAGACGATTTCATACATATATGGGTTTTCATAAAAAGTTTAAGCATTTGTCCGGAAATTAAGTTTTTGTAAAATAGATTGTCGCGGATTGTTGTGCACGCGCGTAAAAAGTTCTAGAACACTTAGGGATTTTACCCAAATTTGAATGTATCACTACGCGGAGTCTTAAACAGCTAAAACATTAAAATTAATTACTCTAAATTTCTCAAGAGACTGCCGTCGGACTTCTAGTGGATAAGTCCAGATACTATCAAAGTTTAAACATTTTTAATAGTCGGGATCGTCAAATAAATTTCGTACTCTTTGAGCTACGTGGAGGAAAAAGATGTGATACATTTGCTGACGTCACTGGTTCTCGTGGTTTCGATAAAAGAGCCGGTCTGTTGCTGTCCGGGGTCTGTTCCGGTCTGTCTATTCCTGTCTAGCACTATGTGAGTGAACCTGCGTCTGTCCGTAGCTCGCCATGTGGGGTTGTTTAACCATGAGGGATCGTGTCGTGTTATATTGCAACTCCAATGACTGTTAAGAACTTTTAATTTTGCTAAAAGGGGTTTCGGTCGGTTAGTTTTCTCTCCACAATCTGTAACTTTTAGGAAAAGAGAGTTCGATATGCCTGCTCAACTGTAAATGCAATTTTGAACTTGTGACTTTGAAAATAAAACTGTGGATTTTTCTAACAGTGAACCTGTGTTCTTCAGTAGTTAGCATAAAACCCTTTTCTCTATTTGTGGGTAACAAATATAGTGGCGACCTAGGCATTCAGTTGAGTCATCCTGGCTACATGGTCAAGTTAAATCAAATCAAATTTAAGCAAGTATTACTGAGAACTGTGAGTCTACAAGAGTGTAAGTTAAGGCACTAAGGCGATACTTCAGCCCCGGTATCAGCCAAAGTTCCTTACACTGGGTGATCGATCTTTGCCAGCATCTTTCAATTTCTGTTCATTTTGCAAGATTTCTTCAAAATCTTTAGAGACATTTGTGAGAAATTAATTCTACCTATATACAAGAGATCCTCATATGACTGGATGGATTGGATATATTATAAAAACCTAACTTAGTCCACGATATGGCTTTATAGCAGTTTCTAAGATACCAGGTACAAGAGTTGGTAATTTTTGTTGTTGTAAAATCATGTTACAAACTTTAAAAACAAATTGTTATCTAAATATGAAATTTCATCCAAATTGCTAGAGCCGTTTCCGAGATTGTAGGCTTTACCATCTCATAAATTTATATTAAAGAAAAATGCTATTATTATTTTAAATAGAAATCTTAATGCTAATCAGAGATTAATTAATGGTGCAAGATTATCATCATCAGTGCTAAATTTGTTCACTCTGATAAGACTATGCTCATAACTCACCTTAACCTCGCACCTTCTGATCCAAACACATCTTTGCAAATGGTAAGAAAATAAGTCTCGATAAAAGTAACTTACATTATCCCCATTAATAAAGCACAAAGTCAGTCTCTTCAAAGTGCAGGATTGTATTTACGAGAACCTGTTTTTTTCATATGTCTCTTGTACATGGCTTTTCCGGGAGTTCTAGATTCATTAATGTTTATGTTAAAGACACACACATTCAAAGAGTAAATGATAATGACATAGTAACTCCTAATATTGTCTTGAAAGAAGCTTTGTAAAGTAAAGAATTTTGGAAAAATTGCGTCTGACACAGCCAACATCTATTTCTAAAAATCTACTTTTTAAATGTTTTACAATTACACATGTAGTATTTAATGATAATGGCAGTTTACAATAAAAGTGATATTTATTACTACTCTTCAAAGTAAAACACCTTTCATTAATAAATATACTTGAATTTACTTATTTCAACAAAATTATATCACCAGTCAGTGATTGAACATGAAGAAATGCTTGTTTAAGGATATAAGATTTCCTTGCTATTACCAGAGAGGATTTAAAACGGCGAAATATAAAATTAAGTTTGGGGGCTCTCTCGATGAGATACTCAAAGACAAAAATAACACCAGCTAAAGTTTCTCGACCAATGAATGACAAGGAAAGGGCTGCAGTTTGTTGTTTCGCCATGACTTCGGAAGAGGGAGAGAAACAAGAGATGACCAGCAGATGAAGGTTCTGGTTTCGAGACGCCTGTTCGGGCTCGGTGGGCATTGGTTAAGAATAATGGTGGTGTGTGTTAATAACGAAAAGGGGAATGAACTGTTGTTGTTAATTTCTCGATTGAGTGTTTATGCTGGTTTTCATGTGTATGTTTTAATAAAGTTTTAGTTTGGAAAAAAAAAAAACTAACTACAGTATGCTTATAGGTACCTGAAACATATATGAGATGGCATTATTTCAATCCCATTTACTTGAAATGTCACTCAGTATTATTATTATTTCTTTTTTTTTTGGGAAAATGCAGTCCCAGCATTTTTAAGTATTTCAGTTACCACCTTTGCAGGTTTTTGACATCATAATTCGTTATTATTCTGTCAGTTCTGGGTGAAGTTAAATGCTTCCGTCCACATTGTCCTTTGTGGCATGACTCAATAGATGTGTTTAATTTCATTTTGTTGGTGATATCTCTCACTGATGAACGTGAAACACTCACAATTGATGCCATTTGACTTTGGCTGAACTGACAGTGATTTAATAATGTAGAAATTCTAGCTGTCTTGTTGGAGGTTATGTCAGCTACTTTCCCCATCTCAATTTTTAAGTTAGGATCTGTTTAAGGATAATGATAATGATTAGTGATCGCCCAGTGGTCGAAATTCAACCGTAGCGTATTTTGTTCCATTAACTAATGCTTCCTTTGTATTTAAGTTTCTGATCAGTAAAACCATGCAATTATTTTTCAATACTAAATTGTGTGGTGGCAAAGTTCAAAGATTAATCTTTATGTGGCTGTTTTATCTGCTCAAAGCCCTCAGAGTGTCTTAATGCTGGGAATATACAGCAGATAGTTGGCTCCAATCCGATTTCATGCACACACATGCACAGTTAACGTATTTGTAACACATATTATTTATAAATTTTACTTTCTGCACTCCTTCTCCATATAAATTTTTAATATGTTTATTATATATATATATATTACTGCTTGACCACAGAGTACCTTATGAACTTGACATTGTCAGAATCACTAAGTATCATTGCCATAAAAAAAAAGAATGTATACAATGAAATTCCATTTTATTTAATTTAATGTATTTGTAACGCATATATAAATTTTAGCTATCTGCACTTCTTCTCCATATATACTTTAACTACGCCAAATCTCACACTCTTCCGTGCGTGCAATATTCTTAAAAAGGGATCTGAAGTTTTCACTTATCATATTAATATATAAATTTTAATATATTATTGAATATTGGATTATTCATAAGTATTACAGAATTATTATTTTATGATTATATTGGTTTATCTTACCTTGTAGCGGAATAAATATGCCATAATAACTGTAAATTATCCAGGAATAAAAGAACATGGAATTCGTGTACCAAAACTGTACAAGTTTCAGGCTGACCAGCATCGATACAATAGAATTTCAGGTCTTTCCGACCAATTATATCAAAGTTCACAGTTCTATGAATAAATAATTCAAGAATAGGTAACCTAAAATGTCAATAATAAAAAATATAGCAGTGTATTCTTTTAAACAAGCAATTTACTTGTGTTGAGTATAATAATTTGGCTAGCTGCTCTATCTCTGTATATATATATATATATATATATATATATATATATATAATAACAATGAACAAAAAGACGCTAAGTAGCGGAAAGGAATCAAATTAGGATCGGGAAATGAGCCACCACTTACCTTTAGATGATGGATGTGGGGCGCGAACATACAGAAAAGACACAAACACAAATAATAAAGAAATTTTCGGGAAAAAAACCCTTCGTCAATGAGAGAACATTATGAGAGGTGGGTGCAGCTGGAGATTGCCTCACAGAAAGACCGCCGGTCGAGAAAATGGTGGGGGTAAATTCAAACATTGGAAAAGTAGAGGGGCAGTGAATCAGAGTTCATACCTGAACAAAAATAAATATCCAAACTAATTTCTGGTCGGTGGGAAGATCAAAATATAATTAGAACTAAATATACATTGAAAAAAATATATAAAATATTATAGAAATAAAATAATAATAATATTTATGAAGTAAACATCACCTCAGGTTAGTGGTGGTTCAATATAGGTAATGGAAAGGAGAGGAATAAAAAAAGGTTAAACATATGTACTACTAATAATAATGACCGGGTATTATCTTAAGATGAGACCAGGTGGTTGCCTTGTGCCAAGTTTATACTGGTAGGCAAGTTTCCACCTTCTGAGTTCCGAGGAACTGCTGCTATTAGGGAGAACTCTGATAGCACGGACTGTGTAACAAGAGTTGAAATTATTCAAGTCGTGGGTTATGGCATGGGCAGCAACTGGGTGCTTTGGGTTCTGTGTGAACACCGTCTGACGGTGGCCATTCATTCTTATTGAGAGTGCATTTGTGGTCAAACCTATATATGAAGCCAGGCAGTGGTTGCATGTTAACTGGTATATTACATGCGTGGTTTCACAGGTGGCGTGTCCTATGATAGGGAAGCTTTCTCCTGTGACCGGGTCAACGAAAGTGGTGGAAGCATGGTGTATGTCACACATCTTGCAGCATGGTCTATTACATGGGAAAGAGCCTTGGGGTTGACTGTTAGGAAGAGGAAGACTGTGTTTCTGGACTAGAAGTTCGCTGAGGTTAGGTGGTCTGCTGAAACAAGTTCTAGGAGGGCCAAGGAGGATTTTAGGAAGAATGGATCTCATTTCAGGGCATGTTTGTAAGAAATCATAGCCCTGCCGGAGGATTCTGTTGATGGATTCAAGGCCTGGGTAGTACTGTGTGATCAAGACTGGATTGTGGTTGGTTTTTGCGGGTCTGGGATGATTGATTGGCTGATTTAGTTGTGATGTAGCATGTGAAAGCTGTTTGTTAACCAAAGCTGGAGGGTAGTTGTGAGATATTAATGCTTCTGAAATACTGTTTGAATAATCCATGAGAGACTGTTGGTTAGAGCATATGCGACTACCTCGAATGCCAAGACTGTAGGGGAGTGAACGTTTGGTATGGTGTGGGTGGCAACTGTCGAAATGGAGATACTGTTGAAGATTGGTTGGTTTGATGTGAACTGAAGAGTTGAGATAGCCATTGGATAGGGACAAATCCACATCCAAGAATGTGGCCTGGGTGTGGGAGTAGGACCAAGTGAATTTCAGCACGCTAAAGTTATTGAGATGGTTCAGGAAATTTATCAGTTCATTTTCTCCATGCGTCCAAATCATAAATATGTCATAAACGAAACGAAGCCAAATGAGTGATTTGAGAGGGACTTCCTCCAAAAATGTCTGTTCCAGCCGGCCCATGAACAGATTAGCATAAGAGGGGGCCATGCGTGTACCCATGGCAGTTCCGCAGGTTTGGTGATAGATGTTGCCTTCGAAGGAGAAGTAGTTATTATTAAGGATAAGGTGGGCTAATTTGATGAGGAAGGATGTCATAGGAAGGCTGTTGGGAGGGCGCTGGTCCAGAAAGTGTTCCATGGCCCTGAGGCCATGCCAATGTGGAATGTTTGTATACAAGGACGTGACGTCAATGGTAACCAGTATTGAGTCGGAAGGAAGAGGTGTGGGTAAGGTAGAAAGCCGGAAGAGAAAGTGCTGGGTGTCCTTTATATGAGAAGGGAGCTGATTAACAATGGGTTGTAGGTACTGGTCAACCAAGGCAGAGATGCGTTCAGTTGGCGATCCGTAGGCTGCAACGATAGGGCGTCCTGGATTGCCAGGTTTATGGATTTTTGGCAATAGATAAAGGGTGGGTATACGTGGATTTTGAAGAGTGAGAAGCGAAATGGATTGTGGGGTGAGACGTTGGAGAGGTCCACTAAACTGTACATATTCTTGTATTTTTTGTTGACAGCAGGAGTTGGATCTTCCGATAGGCAGCAGTAGGTGTCTGATAGCTGACGAAGAGCTTCAGCCACATAGTCATTCCTGTTCTTGACTACAGTGGTTGAGCCCTTGTCAGCTGGAAGGATAATGAGATCTGAATTGCTGTGGATTTGTCCCTATCCATTGGCTATCTCAACTCTTCAGTTCACATCAAACTAACCAATCTTCAACAGTATCTCCATTTCGACAGTTGCCACCCATACCATACCAAACGTTCACTCCCCTACAGTCTTGGCATTCGAGGTAGTCGCATATGCTCTAACCAACAGTCTCTCATGGATTATTCAAACAGTATTTCAGAAGCATTAATATCTCGCAACTACCCTCCAGCTTTGGTTAACAAACAGCTTTCACATGCTACATCACAACTGAATCAGCCAATCAATCATCCCAGACCCGCAAAAACCAACCACAATCCAGTCTTGGTCACACAGTACTACCCAGGCCTCAAATCCATCAACAGGATCCTCCAGCAGGGCTATGATTTCTTACAAACATGCCCTGAAATGAGATCCATTCTTCCTAAAATCCTCCCTGGCCCTCCTAGAACTTGTTTCAGCAGACCACCTAACCTCAGCGAACTTCTAGTCCAGAAACACAGTCTTCCTCTTCCTAACAGTCAACCCCAAGGCTCTTTCCCATGTAATAGACCATGCTGCAAGAAGTGTGACATACACCATGCTTCCACCACTTTCGTTTACCTGGTCACAGGGGAAAGCTTCCCTATCATAGGACACGCCACCTGTGAAACCACGCATGTAATATACCAGTTAACATGCAACCACTGCCTGGCTTCATATATAGGTTTGACCACAAATGCACTCTCAATAAGAATGAATGGCCACCGTCAGACGGTGTTCACACAGAACCCAAAGCACCCAGTTGCTGCCCATGCCATAACCCACGACTTGAATAATTTCAACTCTTGTTACACAGTCCGTGCTATCAGAGTTCTCCCTAATAGCAGCAGTTTCTCTGAACTCAGAAGGTGGGAACTTGCCTACCGGTATAAACTTGGTACAAGGCAACCACCTGGTCTCATCTTAAGATAATACCCGGTCATTAATATTATTAGTAGTACATATGTTTAACCTTTTTTATTCCTCTCCTTTCCATTACCTATATTGAACCACCACTAACCTGAGGTGATGTTTACTTCATAAATATTATTATTATTTTATTTCTATAATATTTTATATTTTTTTTTCAATGTATATTTAGTTCTAATTATATTTTGATCTTCCCACCGACCAGAAATTAGTTTGGATATTTATTTTTGCTCGGGTATGAACTCTGATTCACTGCCCCTCTGCTTTTCCGATGTTTGAATTTACCCGCACCATTTTCTCGATGGGCGGTCTTTCTGTGAGGCAATCTCCAGCTGCACCCACCTCTCATAATGTTCTCTCATTGACGAAGGGTTTTTTTCCCAAAAATTTCTTTATTATTTGTGTTTGTGTCTTTTCTGTGTGTTCGCGCCCCACATCCATCATCTAAAGGTAAGTGGTGGCTCATTTCCCTATCCTTATATATATATATATATATATATCTATATTAAACATTGGATAGGATAAAAAACCACCGCTTACCAAAGAAGGGGATTCCAGCGGCGTTGGTACACGAAAAAAACACGAACACACAAATAATAAAATTGTCGAGCAAGGCTCTTCCTCAGTAGAAGTGAGATGGCTGCACGCAAAAGCTGCCGGCAGCCAACTGCGCGAGACACAATGAGCCAGTGTCATGGTGTCTCGCGCAGTTGGCTGCCGGCAGCTCTTGCGTGCAGCCATCTCACTTCTACTGAGGAAGAGCCATGCTCGAAAATTTTATTCTTTGTGTGTTCGTGTTTTTTCTTTTTCGTGTACCAACGCCGCTGGAATCCCCTTCTTTGGTAAGCGGTGGTTTTTTATCCTATTCAATGTTTAATATATCCGCTTTTAGTGCCTTTGTTTCCTAACAATCTATAATCTATATATATATATATATATATATATATACACACACAAGAATTACTCATTTAAAGTTATAAAATTAATAAAAATGATAATCAACTTGAATACAATCATGGACAGAGAAAGTAAATTTATTACCTGGCATATATTTCCAGCACTGCAATAACAAAAAATACAAGGTAAATAGATATAAACAGTATTTTTATTCACACCTCGAATGCCTGAGATTAAACATGGCATGCTGCATATATGTTATCATAAATGGAATCCTCATGTATGAGTTGCCAATTCTAGTGGAGTATTTCCAGTTTGAATGCCTGAAAACAGGTATGTTCTTGGCAGAGTAGGATAAATCTGTTTTTATTTATTGTTTTTAAAAACAGTAAGTTTTAGAAGAAAACAAGGGTTATTTTTGTGACTGATGCCAGGTGCATATCTGGTAAGCCAGTTCTAAAGGGGAGCTAATTTTTGGACTCTATTTACTCTGAGATCAGGCTGTTGACATAGACAAGTCACAAGATGGTCTTGATTTCTGACATAAATACGTTTAACAAATAAAATAACATAAAACACACTACCACAAAATTTATATAGTTCACAGAATGATGTCAGAACTTGCTTCTCCTCATTGGTATAAATAATGAAGCATGTTAGGTCATAAATAATAGTTTTCACTCATGTTATGTACTGTGCCTCGATTCTAGCAGCATTTAACTAAGAATGAAATAAGATAGAGGCAATATACATGTTAGTTGGGTGATCAGCATAATATTCATATTTAACCCTTTCACGGCTACGGGCATACATGTATGCCCTGCCGCTAGGAAGACCAGACAGCTACGGGCATACATGTATGGCCAGCGGACGGAAAGACCAGACGGCTAATGGCATACATGTACGCCTGGCAGGCGGGAAGTCCTGACGGCTAACAGCATACATATACGCCCAAGCTCGGAAGCAGGTAAACGGCTAATTGCTGTTGACCGCATTTCTGAGAATACTGAGAATTTCTGAAAACACTGTTATACTCTGGACTTTCTGTAGGGAAACACTTTAGTTTTCACCTCCCCTGGGCCCTTACTGCTTACGAGTCTAACATTCGGCCAGTTCTGTTTTTTCTTCTGGTGAGATGACAGCGTTCGCATCTGTAGCCTTTGCCATGTCAGGACGCAGTATATCGGACAAGGAAATCATGGATATCCCCATTGTAGTGATACTTCAGAGCTTTCTTCTGACGAAGATTTGGATACGCTTGGATGTAATTCTGAATCCTCGACATCATGAACAGAAGATTCTTCCTCTGAAGACGGAAAAGGAAATGAAGTCAGTGAAACTTCGTCGGGAAAAAGAAAGTATGACTGGTCGGAGAATCATCCTGTGACGAAATGACACCATTTTGTGAATACATTTAGCGGGTTGAAAGTAGACTTTGAAGAGTCAGCAAGTCATTTAGATTTCTTTTTGTACTTCATGTCCATGGAATTTGTTTCTGCCATCTGTACACAGATCAATATTTATTATAAATTTATTACTGAAAAAATGATGACTGCACCCAGTAGATTAGCAGGCTGGAAGCCTATAGAGCCAGCAGAATTTTATTGCTTCCTAGCTCAGAGGGAAAATAGCGAGCATGAAGCAGGAAGACGCTTACTGTCGAGCTTTTTATTATGCAGAATCTAGTTTAGGCCTTAATTGCAAACTGACCTATAGGCTTATCACAAAATGAGTTATACTCATATATCGCGTGTTTAATTCTGCGTCAGGCTATATGAGACAATTTGGTTTTAAAGATCAATAATTGTATCTTATAGACGACTATACCAAGAAGTGTCCGAGTTTTAGGGCGCCTTTGCTAGGAACTGCTCACTTTAAAACTATGTATCTTGAAATGTGTGTGTCTGATGTTAATAAACGTTTAATAGCTTATATTATATATTAGTAGTGCAAAATGTCAAGGTAAAGAATTTTCCAAATACAAATAAAAAAGGTTCTCATCATATTCCTAAATTACCTTTTTCTCTGTCTCTGTCCAGAATACACTTACAGCAGGAAACAGGGGTTAACTTTAAAACACTCTTTCTTGGTCATTAGAAACTTCAATCGCTGAGATAGTACAGTGTGACAATGATTTTATAAGGAGTATTACTTAAGAGTAGTTGTAAGCACGCTACGAACGCGCGATTATCCCAGAGCGGCCATAGCCTGCAGCGGTTGTCGGACCACTCAGCCGCCCGCCCGCCAGGCACATGGTGGGTCCGCTCGCCCCAGCCACCGGGGAGGCAGGATGCTCGGCACTCGTAGCCGCGAAAGGGTTAAGGAGTGTAGCTGTAGGCCATAATAACCAACTTTGAACATAGTTGAGATCCAGATTGAACCAAGTCATCATTTAGTACCACAGTAGATGAGAGCAAGCATTTTTGGTGGTGGTAGGAACATTTTGCACTTTCCAAAAGATGACCTTGCCCTTCGTACACCCGGAGTTTACTGCATCCCGTGTGAATGTGGAAAGAAATATATCGGCCAGACGATACAGTGCGTACGACAACGTTGTTTGGAACATGCCCGACGTGTTCGCCTGGGGCAAAAAGACAAATTAGCAGGGGCGGAACATAGTTTGGCAGAAGGACATGGTTTCGATTTCGAAGTGACTTAGGTGCTGACACATGCGAGAGGCTTCTGGGACAGCGTCATTAAAGAAGCATATGAAATTTGCCTCGTGTTTGATTTGGCTAACAGGGATTGTGGGTTCCATATAAGTGATGCATGGATTCCTGTTATTGAGGCTGCTAATCACCAACACTCTGCTTTTTGTGTTCTGCGGGCGTCTAATGACGTCTGAGATGCTGCTAGGCAACATAACAATGTCTTTCGTTGCCATGCCAGTTTTCAAACAACACTCTCAAGGCTGACTTCAAGACTTACAACTGCACCTGAAGATGGTGACGGAGAATAAAGTCGCCAAAATATTGTGCATTAATACTAATATTACTCGGTTTGTTTCCTGGGAAATGTTTATAAATTTTAAAGTTATTTCGTCATAAACCACACGTGGTTATTTTCAAAATTAAACTGTAATCAAACCAGACCACCTATGTAAATAAAATAACTTTTAAAACACGTAACTACATAAGAGAAAAATTCAGCTAATAACACTTTTTTGATATAAGCAGCACTTTAATAATTATGAACTAGAAACCAAGTGTCTGCTAAACAGTTTTAAACCCGATTTTTGTCAGATTAATAACTCTGCGATTACACCAACGATCATAATAAAAATTACACCATTGGAACCAGGAACAAACGTAGAACACGTTGACACTAATTTCTTCACAATAATTTGTAATTCAGCAGGGTTGACTAAATATTTCCAGAATTAACACACATCTCGGGGATTCACTAATTAATTTTCGGAAACTTTTTACCATTGTGCACTCAAACTAAATTCATTTACAAGAAAGCTAATCATTTGAGCATTTTGGATAAACACTTTTTGTAAACCTTAAGGACTAGGCTACATGCGGGTAGATAATCACATTCTGTTACACTATTTTTTGGTAAGCATTAGAACACACAGATCGTGCAGCTGGGGGTATATAGGTAGAGGCCCAGGCCGTCTTGTGGTCTTTAATCCGGGAACGTTGTGTGTAGTGGACTTGCGCTAGCATGTATCGTCGCATAGTCAAGTGCTTGCTGGTCAGTTGGGATAATTTCCGGTTGGACTGAACTTTGAAAGACATCATGGTCAATGCACCGCCATATTGACCTTAGTTTACGTGTGACAATGAACTTTTAAAATTTTAAAAAGGAGTTAGGCTGGTGAAATTCTTCCTCTTCATAATCTGCAATTTTTTGGAAACATTTAGTTCGATCGCCTACTCAACTGTAAATGCAAATTTTCAAAATGTGACTCCAAATTTTTCTTCAAGTGGATTTTGATGTGCTTTCGTAATGAACAGAAACCTTTCCTCAGCTTTTGGTTCAAATAATCTTTGTGGTGGCCGTTAAGCTTTACAGTTGAATATCCAGGTAGTTACTTGGTCATTTAAAATTTATTAAAGCAAATTCAGAGAACCTTTTAATAAGTTAAGATTCAGTTAAGGTGCTTAGGCCTGATACAACAACCCCGGTATACTGGTTTTCCTCCTTACAATAGTTCACAGTATGTACTGATGGGCCAGTTTCCACTGACTAAGTTCAGACAAACTGCTATTGGTAGGAAGGGTTCTAATAGCATGAATGATGAATTAGAGTTATTAAAGTTTTGACAAGAATAGGAATACACAATTAGAAGGTGAGAAGGTAAAAGTGGAGCTTATCTTTACTTGCTAACCAGGTCCTTTTTTACCAGTCATATCGATTGTTGCTGTTTGACCATTCTTTGTTAATCTCTTGCTGTAATTTTCTATCTTTTGATATCATAACTTTGTGTTCCTGTCCTTAGCAAAACTTTAGAGTAACAACTTTAATGCTTATTTCACAGGTAATGCTACTGGTTTCCTACCATTAAGTAGCAGTTTCTCTGAACTTAGATGGTTAAGTTGGCATACTGGTATGTATTGTTGTTGTTGATTAAATTCCTTTGGTCGCTTATGAATTTTTGCACATTTTACATGGCTGCACATCTTCTTGAAGTCTGCTTGTTTCATTTTGGGATATAACATTTTGTGGAAGCTTTGAAGGAGCAACAAGTACTCCTTACTCCACTGCTTCCAAAAGTGATCTGTCAACTCCTGCTGCAATTTGAACTCCTTTACAGATGTGCCTGTTGGAGGTTCTGGTCTAGTGAGCAGTTATGTGAGTCACCCTCTGACCAGGAAGTGAAATAGAGTAAGTATGTCTGCATTTTCCTCAACTTGCATCAGGGGTCTGGAGTTAAGTGCAGCCTCAGAGCTGGTCAGTACTATCTGCAGTCCTTCTATGTCCTGCATGGAGTGTCCAAGCATCTTTCACAGGAAGCATTTAGTGCAGCCAGCCATTCACTCCCACCATCTTTCCCACCAAGCCACATGTGGTGCAATAAATTTCCATGATTCCTTGTTGGACGACATACAGATGAGTTCTTTTTGCTGATAGTACTGCCCATACCTCCAATAGCTCCCCATTTGCAGAATGAAAGGTTAGATTATTGTCACTGTAAATCATGTGGGGTATTCCACGTCTGGAAACAAATCTCTTTAAAGCTTGTAGAAATCTTTGAGTACTCATGTCATTACATTATTCTAGATGTAGAGCTTGGTAGTTGCATGCGTAAAAAGAGCAATATAGGACTTCCTTATAGTATCATCTGCTGTAGCAAAAAGTGACTATGCAAAGTCATTTTCTGTGACCATGAAAAGTTTTTGAGGGATCACACATTGGTGAAGCATTGGAGCTTCTATCATTTATCCAGACAAATTTGCCATACTGAGAGAACTTTCTTTATAACCTGGCAAGCTCATAGTATCCAGTGCATCTACTGTTGTTCAGAAAGTACAATTCGAACTCCCATGTGACAACAAAGTGTGAGTGTGCTGTATCTGCAGCCATGTAAAATTGTAGTCTCCATCGAGTAGTCTCCTGCCATATCCCGTATATCCCTTCCAAACAATTACCCTTTCGGATAGGTGCAATGCACCCTCTGAATCGCGGAGTAATAATAATAGTAATAGTGTTTTTGGATGGCATTGTACTTGTGGATTTTCGGCAAACTGCAATCTTCCACCAAGGTTTAAAAGACTGTCTTCTAGAAAGCAATTGAAGAATTAGGTTCTTGTTCTGTCTGGTGGTGAGGACTGTTAGTTGAAAGCAGTAAATTCAGTGGTGAATCATTCCATCTCTACTACTTTTATTAATTAGTTTCAAGCTTCTACCCTATTGTCTGCAATTAGTTCTCTGTTTTGGTGATCCTGATGTAGGAGGATAAGTTTCATTCGGTGGTTCCAAGCAGTAACATGCAGCAATTTCACCTATGAGCTAAATCATCTGGCATCAATTTGACTGCGAATGATGTGAATTACAAAGATTTTTTGTGTTGCCTTTGGTCTCTTGTTGCCTTTTGTTATGGTGAAACAGCAATATGTCAGTATAATGTGCATAAAAAAAAGGTTAATTATGAATATAAGGGGGGGAAAGAATTTTTGCTGAAGACTTGAAATGTAAATATCTTGGAATTACTTTTGATAACAAACTTAACTGGGCAGGACACATAGGACAGGTGGTAGAAAAAGGATTCAAAGTTCTGCACTTGTTGGAGAGAGTGATGAGGGGATGTACGAGAGAAGTCAAGGAATTGGGTTACAAAACTTTGGTCAGACCATTGCTCGAATATGGTTGTGTAGTATGGGACCCTCATTTTATGTATCAAATACAGGAGTTGGAGAGGGTGCAAAAAAGGGCTGCTAGATTTGTTTCTGGAAATTATCGCAGAATGCAATCAGTGATGGATATGATAAAGGAGCTGGAGTGGGATTCATTGCAAGACAGGAGGATAATTAGGAGGGTCATGGGAGTGTACAGGGCATATACTGGTGATGAGGCATGGGAAGATATTGCAATAGGTATGAAAAGTAGTGCATGGAAGGGAAAAGATGACCATGACCACAAGCTGGCACTCGATTTCAGGCACAAGGGTGTGGGAATATTCTCTTTTTTAGGTAAGGGTGTCAGGGATTGGAATGAGTTACCAAGAAAAATGATGAATAATTTACCAAAAACTTTGAAAGAATTTAAAGATAAAATTTGTAGAGGGCAAATGTAGGTAGGTGCAGGATGGGGGGAAGATGGGTGTGTAGGGAAATTGTCACCGGAGCCTGTGCGCCATTGCAATTAAATTAAATTAAAAATTAAATTAAATAAAAGTTTGTCATAGTGTTTAATATGGCAGTAAACTTGCGAAAACCATTTAGAGGGGGGGGGGATACCTCATATATTTGTATAGTAAATAACTGTTGGGAGAATTCTCTTAAAAGTAAAGTGCTTTTAGTTTGATTTTGAAACCACTTTCGTGAAAGACATAAATTTCACATAAAGTTATGTTTCAAGCATAACAGATTTTGCTACATTCATTTTCACTAAGAGAACATACAACGACAATCATTACAATCATTTTAAGGTGCATTTTCTATGATCTAAAATATTTTGTTAAGGAGTTATTTCAATTCTTAGTCACATCAGGCCATGTGCGTAGAGGTTGCAGAGTACAAAATTTGAAATTACTGATTAAGGGAAAGAGTTACATTAGATTTTTATAGTACAAGGTGTAGTCAGCATCAGCACGAATGTCTTGAACATATATTTGACTGATTAAATAAATTATTAATTTGATTTTTCACAGCTGGAAGAAAATAAAAATCTGGAATAAAAGAGATAAAAGAATGAAAATAGGTTGAAAAGATAGATAAAATCAAGTAGGTTAAAATATTATAGTTGCTTCCAGAAAAGTTAAAGATTTCTAGAATAAAAATAAGGTTTTCTAAGTTTTATTGCTGAAAGCATTGTTAGCCATAAAATTACTGATTAAGGGTAAGAGAAAAGTTGAAAAAATGCTGATGTCAGGAAATTAAATAAGAATCCAGTAGAAACATTCTTAAGGAATAAACAAATCTTAAAAAATTAAGAGTTGACAGTACTAAGAAACATTTTTAAAACATAGCTTGAAAGGTAAAGTGGTTAGTCAGATATGAAATTTCAAATTTAAGAGCTGATGTCATGAGTTTCAAATTCCTTACTTAAGGAGTCAGCCATCTTAGGATTTTGGTCAGTCATTTTCCAGTTTTCATTGAGTTAGTTCTTGGCTGGTGATGCAACCAATGCCTCTATAGTAATAAATTAAAGTTTTAGCTGAATCAGTCCATGCTGGTACTGGCTAGCAATCTTTCCATAGCAATGCCTTTAAAACTAATGTAAAGCTGACTCTAATTTGGGGTTACAAAATAAATAGAATGTTTGTAAAAGTGTATACTTCTAATCAGTGATGTGCCTTGGAGGATAACATGCTACTGGATCTGTGATTTTTGAAGTCTAAAACTGCCTTTTAAATATCATCAACGGTGTAACCTGATACCAGTGTTAACTTCATCAATAATATATTGGAAATTCATAACATCAATAACATTCTTTAATTTCTGTAGCTCATGTTAGCTATTACAGGCAGCCATTAATGAACTCTTGCATCTTTGAGTAAAAGGTATTAGACAATAATAAGGCATCACAATCAGGTTAATGATTAAACTAAGGAAAAAGGTAACTGCCTTAGGCAATATAATTGCAAGGAAAGGGAAAATGACTCATCACTCACTAACATTGAAGGCAGCGACGAGAGAAGAACATATATTACGAACACACAAATAAACTCAATATTTCGGTTATTAAACCTTATTCATGATGGAAAAAATGAGTCATGAGGCTCGGGAGGTGTGCACACGCCAAGGGTTGCTACATGGCTAGTTGGATTTTTAGTGATATTAATTGTTTAAGAAGTCTTAGGTTTTGGAGAGCATTGTCGGATGCGGCCTTGTACGGTAAAAGACAGTTCAAAGATTGTTGCAAGTAGTATGAGTATGGTGAGCAGCTAGTAAACATACTGCAGCACCTATTAGAATTGTCATAAGCCTGCACTGCCTTTGGGTAAAAAGTTGTGAATGAAGTGTTTTGTATTAAATTTATAAGTAATTCAGGTTAAAGTTTCTAGAAGAACTGAAGATATGTCAGAATTAGCTTATTGGAGTGATGGTTGGCGTGATGTTTGCGAGACCGGAGTGTGGTGAAAACTGTATTCATCGGAAATGAAGTCTAGGCAATGCTTTATCAAATGTCAGATTTGCTAATTTAAATATTGGTGGTAATGAGGAACTCATCTGTGTTCAGTAAATTAAACCAAGAGTCAACTTTAAGGTGATACATGTTACTATTCAGGTAGTGTAGAATAACCTTGAATATAAACAACAAACCATGCATTAAGTGTAGAATAACCTTGAATATGAACAACAAATCATGCATTCAGTTCTGAACTGAAGTCTGTCAATTGTTTCATGACATGGCACAAACAGAATTTATCTATCCTGCCAGCATATTTGTCCCTTGACAAAGTGAGGCACTGGAAATGTCCCTGGGAGGCAAAGTATCAGGGTCTTGAGTGAGCCATTGTGATCTGTTCAACCATAAGTATGAAGATTTTAGTTCAGAAGCAGTAATTTCATGTGACAGCAGATCTGCTAGATTACTCTCAGAGGGACAGTATCACCACTGAGCCGGAGTAATGCTTTCTTGTATTTCTGTGACATAGTTGGATAACAACATCTTCCAGATATTTGTATCACTACAAATCCAGCCTAGGGCTGCCTTGGAATCACTCCAGAACATCGCCTGCTTAGTCATATTCACTTGTGTTGCAGAAGTATTCAAAATTCGAATACCTTCCAAAGTTGCAAGTGGTTCCAGTTGTCGCAGTATGACTTTCTTGATAGGAGCAAGTCTATTTTTGCTACAAATCAGTTGAACCGCAGCTCTGTCATCAATTTCAGTACTGAAGTATGGTACAAGTCCATATGCCAGCTCTGATGCATCACAGGAAACATATAGGAGAGAATTCTGATTAGTCTCTATGTAAAGGGGAATGTACACCTGTGATAGTGTCAGAAGTGCTGTCTGCCATGTATGCCATCATTGTCCTTAGTCTGGGGGGAAGGATGTCGTCCCATCCAATTCCTCTGAACCAGTTATCTTGGAACAATAGTTGTCCAGTGATGGAAACAGGAGATGCTAAGCAAAGAGGTTCACAAAGCATGGCCATGGTCTGCAATATATTTCTCTTCATTGAGGGCCCCTCAACTACTTTATCTGTAAGAACTTCGTGGTTAAAGAAGAATGTATTAGTTGCTGTGTTCCAGTTGGTTTCTAATACTTGAATTTTTGTATTGCTTTCTCATCACTCAGCTACCCAAATTCCTTGTAACTGTGGTGAATTTGAGGCCCATTTAGCCAAGGGCAACTAGATTTTCTAATGAGAGCAGTGAGATTGATTCTACTTCGTTTGGAGCACCTATGATGAAATCATCAACATATGTGCTCTTGTCCAAAAGAGATGCGGCGTGAGGAAACATCTCCTTATAATACTCAGTGAGTTCACAAAGCATAATGGCACACAAGAAGGGGATGCAAGTCAGGCCAAAAGGAAGTCTCCGGAATGGGAATGTCATAACATCACATGTGGTTCCTTGGTATCCATTATCATCAGTCACTTGATACCAGAAGAACATGGTTAAGTCCTTATCGCTCTGGTCTAGAATGAGCTGCAAGAATGCTTGTCTGAGAGCTCCAATAATTGCTAAAGGATACAATCTGAATACAACAGACAAGGCTGCGTGGTTAAGATTCGGTCCCATCTCAAGAGCATTATTGAGTGAAGGTGAGTCAGTTTCGTGTGGAGACCCATCGAAAACAATTCTTCTCTTGTTGCTACCATGTTTTTCCTTTATCACTAGATGATGGAGCAAGTAACATCCATCTTTCTTGGATTATGCTATTTCCACATGACTTTTCCATATGTAGTTTAGCCTCTGCATGTAATAAAGAATAAGATTAATAACTCCATGGGACAGGGATTTGCAAATGCTTTTGTAAGGGAAGGAGGTTTTACACAAGTGATAGAGCAGAACACAATGTGATCAAATAAGTTGGATATCTTTCTAATAAAGCCTGACGAAAATCTTGTAGGGTGTCAGATAACTGAAGAAATAAGTGATCACAATACCAGTGGCCACAATTGAGGGGGGAAATAATTATGTTTATAAAAAAGCACAGACTTTAGTACTGAAGAGATATTTTGGAGAAAGGTTCAGCAAATGGAAAGATGGCACAACCACAGTGTTGGCAAAGTGGAAGAGTTCAAAGAAATAATAAAAAAGTTGTTGAAATATTTATTCCAAAGTAGAAAATGAAGAGAAGTACAGAACCTACATACTATTATATGAAGGTGTGAAGGTCAAAGACGTTAGTGAGATGAAACACAACACAGTTAAGAGACAGGAAGGCAGTAGAGAATACTTAAAACAACTAAATGAGCAATTAAAAAGGGCAAAGAGAGAAGCAAAGAAGAATTTTATTGGTAGATTGGACCACTGAACGATGCATCTAGAAATTTCTATGGCTATATTATAAAACTGGGGGATGGGGGAAGGTATTCAGACAATTTTAGATAATAATGTTGAAGTCACTGAGGATTTTAAAATGGCAGAGATACGGAGTGACTAGTTTAGTGAGACCACTAGGGACTATCATCAATAAATCACAGGAGTTTCCCTATGGGTGAAAATGAGGAAACTACAAAATTTGAAATAGGAACTCAGAAAGCTAAAAGGATGCAAAGGAGCTGATGTTGACAATATTACTACAGACTTATTAAAGATTGTGGGATTCAATATTTTATCTTATCCTGAAATTGTTTTTAAAATGAGTGTGGAGTCTTTCTGCTTACCAGAGGACTGGAAAAGTGTGATAGTAGTACCAGTTCATATAAGAGGGGTGACAAGCAGTGTTGAAAATTACAGGCAATTAGTTTGATATCAGTGATAGGCAAAAAATGATGGAGAGATTGATATGCAACTATATCAGAAATGTCTGTGAAGAAAGAAACTGGTTGCAGATCGACTACATGGCTTTAGGAAAGGATATTCAGGGGAATCTCAGATGGTGGGCTATATGCGAGATATTTCAGATGAATTGGACAAAGGAGGACTAGTTGTTAGTATAACACTAGAGATTTCTAAGGCATTTGACAATGTGAAAAATAGAATGATTTCAAATAAACTGAAAACTATTGGATTGGATGGAAGAATATCTTGCTGGTTAGAGGAATTCTTATAAGCCAGAAAGCAAAGTGTTAAAGTAAGAAATACATTATCAAAAGTGGTTGAAGTAAATATGGGGGTGCCATAGGGATCTTTGTTGTTCGTTATTCTAATGATTGATTGTGTTGATGGTAAGAATTTAGGTTGTTTGCAGATGACATAATGGTAAATAATAGGAGTCAAAACAGCACATGACTGTGAGTAGCTGCAGCATGACCTGCACAGAATATTTAAATCAGTAAGTCAGCATGGAATGAAGATAAATTCCAAGAAGATGCAGCTTATTGCGTATACAGATAAAAAACTAAAGGTTAATTATGATTATAGGGTGGAGTCAGAATAGCTTGTTATAAATATTATTGTAAATATCTTGTTATAACATTTGGTATTTAACTGAACTGGGCAGAGCATATCACGCAGATGGTAGGAAAAGATTAAAAAATCCTTAATTTATTGCAGTGATGTCAAAGATACACCCCGTGGGCCGCATCCGGCCCCTGGGCACTATCAATACGGCCCGCGATCGAAATGTGACACAGAAAGAAGGATCACGTTTTTTTAGAGCTTTTAGACTTCACTTGATTCCTCTACGGAAGTTTTAAAATGTGCACACTACAAGTAATTTTAAGGGCAGCGCATGCCTAGACAAGCGAGAGAGATAGACAGTAATGCCATCTCTTAGCAACAAACGGAATCATCCACTCGCTTCGAGTCTAGACCCTTCCCTATCGATATAAAAGGAGTGCGTCTGTGCGATGTGAGTCAGTTGAGTTGATTGTGAAGTTATTGTGTGTGTGAAATATCCATACTTGTTGTGTCAAGTTCCATAATTGTTACTATTTTGGCATTTGATAGTGAGTGCAGAGTTTTTCAGTCTAAATGGGAAATTGCATATTTTTTCATAGAATGGAAAGGTAAACCACTGTGTTTGATTTGCAATCAAACAGTTGCTGTTTGTAAGGAGTTTAACTTCAAGAGACGCTATGATACAAATCATAAATCAAAATTCAATTGTTGCACTGAAAAAATAAGAATGGGCACATTGTCATCAAGACCATGAGTTACTTGGGGTAGATTTCTGGGGTAATAAAAAAGAAAAAATCAGAGTGTTGGCTGTTACCACAGTGGAAGAATGACAGAAGAGGATGAGGCTCTTGGGGAGAAATTAAATTCATACTCAGATTTCAGAGGTGAGAATAGAATGATCATCATCGGCGGGGATTTAAATTTACCAAGTGTAAAATGGGAAGGGAATAAGATAAATAACACAAAGGAACAAAGATTTGCAAATATCTTAATAAGGGAAGGAGGATTTACACAAGTGGTTGAGCAAAACACTAGGAGGCAAAATATTTTGGATATATTTCTAATTAAGCCCGATGAAAACCTTTTGAGTTATCAAGTAACTGAAGGAATAAGTGATCATGAAGCAGTTCTGATGGATATTAGAGGATTCAGTAAACCAGCAGCCAAAATTGAAGGGGGAAATAGGTACAATTATAAAAAGGCACCGGTTTCAAATTTGAAGAGATATTTCAGAGAACAATTCAGCAAATGGAAGGAAGGCTCATGTACAGTAGAGTCAAGGTGGGAAGAGTTCAAGGAGATAATAAGAAAGGGGGAAGAAAAATTTATTCCAAAGCCGAACATAAAGAGAAGTAGAGAACCTATGTACTATAATAGGGACGTGAGGAGGTTAAAGAGGTTGGTAAGAAAAGAACATAACAGAGTTAAGAGACAGCAGGGTAGTAGGGAATATTTAAAACAACTAAACAAGGACATAATAACAGCAAAGAAAAGGCTAAAGATGGGTTTATGAAGAGTATTGTCAGTGCAGGAGGACCACAGACTGATGCATCTAGAAATTTCTATGGCTATATCAGGAAACTGAGGGGAACGGAGGGTATAGAGACACTCATAGATAAGGATGGAGAAGAAGTTACTGACGATTTGACAAAGGCAGAGATTTTAAGTAACTGGTTCAGTGAAAGCATTAGGGACAATGAATCAGAAACAGGAGGGTCTAATTCGGAGAACGAGCTTGACAACACAATTAGAAATGATGATAGTAAAAAAATTGATATCCATCCTGAGGAAATCATGAAGGAAATAAGAAAGCTGAAAAAAATAAATAAAGGGGCTGGTAAAGATAATATTACTACAGATATCTTAAAGATAGCCGGATGTGATATAGTACCTTATCTTGAAATATTATTTAAATTGAGTGTAGACACTTGCTGCTTACCACAGGACTGGAAAAGTGCAATAGTAGTACTGGTGCATAAGGGAGGGGTGAGAAATAGAGTTGAGAATTGCAGGCCAATCAGTTTGACATCAGTGGTAGGTAAATTAATGGAAAGATTGATATGCAACCACATCAGAAATATATGTGAGGAACGTAAGTGGTTTTCAAGCAGGCAACATGGTTTCAGGCAAGGATATTCATGTGAATCTCAGTTGGTGGGATATATGCAAGATATTTCAGATGAAATGGACTAGGGAGGCCAAATTGATAGTGTTGCACTAGATCTGTCTAAGGCGTTTGACAGAGTAAGCCATAAAATGGTAGTAAATAGGGTAAAAACCATTGGAGTGGTTAAGAAAGTCATTTGCTGGGTAGAAGAATTTTTAAGGGGTAGAAAACAGAAAGTTAGGGTAGGAAATGTAGTATCAAAAGAAGTGGAAGTAAAAATGGTTATGCCACAGGGTAGCGTATTGGGACCATTGCTATTCATTATTCTAATGAATAATTGTGTTGATTGTTTACTATCTGAAATTAGATTGTTTGCAGATGACATAATGCTGTATAAAAGAATCAAAACGATAGAGGATTGTAAACAGTTGCAGGGTGATCTGGACAGGATATCTAGTTGGGTTGGTAAACATGGAATGAAGATAAATGCAAAGAAGAGTCAGCTTATTAGATACACAAATAGAAAACAAAAGGTTAATTATGAATATAAGGTGGGGAAAGAATTACTTGCTGAAGACTTGAAATGTAAATACCTCGGCATTACATTTGATAACAAGCTTAGCTGGGCAGGACACATTGGACAGATGGTAGGAAAAAGTTTCAAAATTCTGCACTTGTTGGAGAGAGTAATGAGGGGATGTACAAGAGAAGTGAGGGAGCAGAGTTACAAAACTTTGATCAGACCATTGCTCGAATATGGTAGTGTAGTATGGGACCCTCATTTTACGTATCAAATACAGGAGTTGGAGAGGGTGCAAAAAAGGGCTGCTAGATTTGTTTCTGGAAATTATCACAGAATGCAATCAGTGATGGAAATGATAAAGGAGCTGGAATGGGATTCATTGCAAGACAGGAGGAGAATGAGGAGGGTCATGGGAGTGTACAGGGCATGTACTGGCAATGAGGCATGGAAAGATATTGCAATAGGTATGAAAAGTAATGCATGGAAAGGAAAAGATGACCATGACCACAAGCTGGCACTCGATTTCAGGCACAAGGGTGTGGGAAGATTCTCTTTTTTAGGTAAGGGTGTCAGGGATTGGAATGACTTGCCAAGAGAAATGATGAATAATTTACCGAAAACTTAGAAAGAATTTAAAGATAAAATTTGTAGAGGGCAAATGTAGGTGGGTGCAGGATGGGGGGAGGATGGGTGTGTAAGGAAATTGCCACCGGAGCCTGTGCTCCATTGGAATTAAATTAATTTAATTTAAAATTAAAATCTTTAAAATCTAAACTTCAATGTCAACAATCGATGTTTACTAAAGCTAATACTGAGAGCGAAGATGCCCTGAAATCAAGTTTTATTATTGCATTAGAATTCGTGAAGAGATCAAAACCTTTCACTGATGGTGATTTTATTAAAGACTGTATGTTGAAAGTTGCTGATGTTTCATTTTCATCTGAAAAGTCAATAATTCACAATATTTTGCTGTCAAGAAACACTGTTGCTTCAAGAATAAATGATTTATCTCAAAATTTGGTTCTTCAATTGAAGGAGAAAATTAAGGAATTTACAAACTTTTCACTGGCTGTTGATGAGAGCACTGATACTGTTGATACAGCTCAACTTGCTGTTTTTATTCAAGGTATTAACAGTAACTTTGAAATAACTGAAGAACTATTAAAGTGCATTCCATTGACAGGTACTACAACAGCAAATGATATTTATTCCGTAATTGAGCAATTGATAACAGAATATGTACTTGACTGGAATATACTTAGCAGCACAACTATAGATGGCACTCCTGCCATGGCTGGCAAACATTCGGGCATTGTAACTAAATTAAAACAGAAAACATCAGGGAATTTTGTGGGATTTCACTGTATAATTCATCATATAGCATTCAAACATTTAAAAATGGACCATGTCATGCACCCTATAATTAAAATAGTAAATTTTATAAGGAGCAGAGGACTAAATCACCGACAGTTCAGGCAGTTTTTACAAGATTTGGATGAAAAGTTTTCTAATGTCCCTTATTTCACCAAAGTTTGTTGGCTCAGTCGAGGAGTAGTTTTAGAAAGATTTTTTGCATTACGTGACCCTATTCAAGCTTTCATGTTAGAAAATGGCAACCCAATTGATTAAGACAATGACTGGTGGGTTGATTGTGCATTTTGGTAGATATGAATAAACACTTGACCAATCTTAATGTAAAGTTACAGGGTAAAAATCTGACTGTCACTCAAATTGGATCAATATTCTCAACTTCTGCAAAATCTGATGACTGAATTCAACAATCGTTTTGAAGACTTCCACAAAATGAATGAAATGGAGTTCCCAATTTTCAACAATCCATTCAATTTTGAAGCTTCACAGACACCAGTTCATTTGCAAATGTAGTTGATAGATCTTCAATTGGACAGTATTTTGGAAAGAAAAATTTAAAGAGGTTAATGTTCTTACATTTTATACACAATATTTCAAGGGTTTGGATAACTACCCAGAATGAAAAAAGCATGCAGCACACATTCTGAGCATGTTTGGTAGCACCTATTTATGTGAGCAAATGTTTTCCGTCATGATAATAAATAAGAACAAACATCGCACAAGACTTACGAATGAACATCTCCAATAAATTCTTAAAATAATTACAACAAATATGATACCTGACATCAATGAGCTTGTCAAAAACAAGTGAAATCAGGTATCTGTATTCTTGAGCTCAAAATAATTACCCTCTTTTATAACTTTAATATGATTTTTAACAACCATATATTATATACTATACAATTAAATAAATAAAATGTTATAATAATTCAGTACTTTTTTTATTTGAATCTGGCCCACCGAAACATTCTAAATTTAATATACGGCCCTCTGCAAAATTGAGTTTGACACCTATGATTTATTGGAAAGGGTGATCAGAGTATGTGCCAGAGATGTTAGGAAATGGGTTACACAACTTTGGTCAGAACATTGATTGAATATGGTGATGTTGTTTGGGACCCACATTTTAGATATCAAATACATTATTTCGAGGGCATGCAAAGATGAGCAGATGTTTGTGGAAATTTTTGCAGGATCCAGTCAGTAACTGATATGATCAGAGGTCATGCTGCTTCAATGGCTATTTGTGAAGTCCCACTAACTTTGGTATTATAACTTCTAGGTGTCAGGTTAAGGGTGTTGTTTTTGGGACCCTTTTTTCACTTTCAGGGGAAAAACCAGTGCTATGACCATCTAAGATGGTCTTAATGCTGAAGAAACCCCTGCGGAGTTCGCATGCTGTGCTGCTTTATGTTGGCTGGTATAGAGTACTGAGGGAAACTTTGTAAATATGCAGTTGCATCAGCATTGTAGTTCCAATTGATTCAGTTTTCTTGTCTCTGGCCTCATTTAACTTCTTGTGGAATATATCGGTTGAATTAAATATTTATGTATTTATTAACGTAATGTTTGTTTTGTTTTGTAAAATTTCTATTGGTGCATTAAGGATCATTCTTAGACATCTGAAGTAGCTGGATTTGTTGTAAGTTATCTTGGCTTGCCAACTGCCATATCTGGCATCCGTATAACAAAAATGGTAAAATAACGGATTTGTATAGTCTTATCTTTGTATTTAATAGTAGGTTGCTGCTTCATAACACTAATGCTATGTTTGAAATTACTGGTAGGCCTTTGTTTTTCCTAACCATGATATGTTGTCAGAATAGTAATTTATAGTCCAGTGTTATTCCCAGGTACCCATGTTCTTTTACCCAGGGAATATTTTGACCAATAATCTTCAAGGTTTCATTTAGCTGTTGCTTTTTTTTTTTTGGGCAAAAAATTGTCTGCAGTTGCCTGAGACTAAGTCCCTTATTTTGCACAATGTGGCATCACTGAAGAGTTTGTCTTCCCAGGAAACTTTAGCGCATCTGCTAGCTCCGCCCATCAAACTATCCCATTGGTGGGTATTCAATTTAGTGCCATCTTTAATTCATTTCCATAAATCAATGCCTGTAACATAACAGGAAGACTCTGCCCATCAACAATTCTTATTGGCAGGGTATATCATCAAACTCCCCTACATTTCAGTAAAATGCTACTGACCAATCACGAGTCAAGTAATACATTTTCCTGTCCTGGGATTGGCTGTCATATTTGGCAAGATATGGTCGACCATACCTCAGTCGAACGATATTCGGTTCCAGCTATATTTTTCTTAAATTCGGATCGTGAAACATATTGTTAAAGTTGCAATTAACAAGATTACAATAAAGCGCGGCAAACATGTTGTTCAGTGATACATTTGATTCTAAATGATTTGCATAAAATTTTAATGATATTTATTTATATATTGATTTTGCTAATTCCTTCCAATAATACTACAGATAACGAGATATGTAGGCCTAGAAGTGGGTGGAAATGTTCAAAGATCCAGGATTTTTAGTTCTACAGAACTATAGAGATGATTATAAACAGATTATTTCAGAAAATTGTCCAAGACCAGTTGAATTTAACTGATTTCCGAGGCAGGATAGGGTTGTTTACACACTGCATGAGCTGTCTGTTAACATGAGCTCTGTGGCATTCTGTTTAATGCTCTAGTGTTGTAAATGCGAGGTCCTCAGTTCAAGTCTAGCCATGCCAATTATTTTTTTGCATTTATTTTAAACAAGTCGAACCTACAAATGACTTATGCGTAAAATGTAACGTCGACTCTTACCTACTTGCGCCAGGGAATAACATACTTAAGAAAGACTCATAACTGAGTGCTTCTTAGCAAACTTCACACCTAACTATGAAAGATTTCATGGAGGTAACACTGAAATAAATCTTCTAGGGCTTCAACCTTGTCGAAATCACATTGTCTGACATCGTTAGGTGGAGTACAACGAGTTCGTACCGTTGTCAATGAGACGATAAACTAATTGCTATTACTGTAACAATTTCTTATTATGCATCTGGCTTTATGATTCGTCGACTGATTAAGGGTGGGAAGGGAATGGATACAAGGAATGGGAAGGAATTCGGACCATGGATTTTTGAAGAAATAATCCCACCATTCTCCCGGAGTGACTTGGAGAAACGTAGGAAAAACCAAATCTGGATATCCGGATGGGGAGTTAAACCCATGCCCTCCTGAATGCGGGGCCATAGCTTTAACACTCAGCCATTAGATTCACTTTTTCAATATTTTTCATATATGGTCTATGATGACATCCATAAAATTATTTAAAAAATTTACTTAAAATAAAGTTAAAAATCGGAAATGAAAATATATGTGCAGAAGTTAGTTGATCTGATGAGAGAGGGGGTTTCAAAACAATCTCAGAAATCAGAAACACAATTTAAATTTCATTTTCTCTCTCTTTCTTTTTTTCGCCCCTTTATCCATTTTTTCAATTTTTAGAAGCTATCAAATACAAAATGAATATAAGACCCATCTTATCTGGGAGATATTGTTATATTAATCCCGTTGTATAATGAAGTTGTATTAAACCAAAAATGACGAGCAAAATTGATCGGTTTTGCTATTAACAATACAGGTAACATTTCAATCTTTTCGTAAAGTATCCTACTTCACATTCTACTTGAGCAATGACCTCAAATCGATTGTTAAACTACAGAAATTTGCTGTCTCAATAAAATGTGGTAAAATAAGAAATTTCAATATGGATATGAACTAATTATCTAAAATGTTTTCCCATTTTTTCAAGTATGTCTTTCAGTAAAGATTAAGAGTTAGTTGGAATGAAATTATTGCGCTGAGCAATAGCACTGCTAATTGTTACAAAATTTTATATATCAGCTCTATTAATGTAAGAACGAAGACTTTCCCGGCGTATGACTGCAATGTAGTCTTCACAGGTGTACCACCAGATAGTGTTTCCACAACACTATCTGGCGGTACACCCGTGAAGACTACATTGCAGCTCTATTAATCTCCACAGTTAATGCGTAATTCTCAAATATCGTAATAGATGGAAAGCGTTTAATACAGGTTTCCTTGTTTGACACTGCCCTTGGCTGCACTGAACTTTAATTTTATGCCTCAGTTTTCCTCCTGTGTTCAATTGAATGCCTATAAGACTTCGCAATATTTAAACTTTCAAGAGAGGAAGCAATAAAAGATGTAAAAGAGGAATTCGAATGTGGCTTAACTGTTTTCGAAGACAAAACCAGTAACCAGTTTAATCGGATTTGCTGATGACATTGTCCTGAGAGCAGGACGGACTGAGTATATGGAGGAGTTACTGAATGACTTGAACAAAATAATGATGGAGGATTCTGTAATAAATACAGAAGAAAGCAAGACAAAAGTGTAAAAGAAATAATAGTAGGTTAAATATAAAAATGGGATCGGATGCAAAACTAGAAGTAAATAAATTCAGTTACTTAGGAAGTAAAATTAAAACTGATGGCCGAAGCAGGAATGGTGTTAAAAACAGAATAGCACTAGTAAAAAGAACCTTCATGAAAAAGTATTTTCAAATATTGACCTAGGACTCAGAAAGAACTTTTTTAAAACTCTGTGTATGGAGCATAGCACTTTGTGCTAATGAAGCATGGACTTCAGGAATGTTGGAAGGAAGGAAAATTGAAGCATGTGAAATGCGGTGCTGTAGGAAGAATGCTGAAAATTAGGGGGGCAGTTAAAGCACGAAATGAACATGTTTTGGAAATTATGGGTGATGAAAGAAGTTTGTGGAAAATCTTACTCAAAGAAGAAACAGGAGCATGGGTGATTTTTTAAGACATGCGGGTTATGTATGAAGCAGATAACGGAGAATGTGTTTTGAGAGGGATGTTTTGAAATGAAGAGGTTGGTGCAAAATAAGAAGGAATGGAGGTATGTATCAAACTAATTGAGAGACTGACGACAGTAAAATAGGAGATGAAATAAGCAAGAGGGTGTCCCATTGAGCCCTGCTCTTCCGAAACACATCGATGGGGCCGCCAGCTTATTTTTTTTTATTTTTTTCCTTATTGCTTTAAGCCTCGTCGACAGCTAAGGTCATTAGAGGTAGGATTGGACTGGGGACAAGGAACAGGAAGGAATTCGGCCATGGCCTTTTTGAAGGAAGCATCCCGGGATTTACCTGGAGTGATTTGGGGAAACCATGGAAAACCAAAATCTGGATGCCCCGACGGGGATTCGAAGCGGCATCCTTCCGAATGCGAGACCAGAATGTTAACTGTTCACCCACCATGCTCGGTCTGCCAGCTTGACGCCAAATTCCGGGAGCCGAGTCACTGTCAAAAGTGCATTCACGCCACATGCGCTACAGAGTGGTTTGGGATTTAACCCAGGACTTTTGTGCATCATCTGGTAATTAGTAATAATGCACCACCACCAAAACATGTCCCAGTTCTAAAAAGTTCTTCAACTACCAGAACTCAAATAAGGTAACACCATGTCTGGTGCCGCGCCTCATCATGGAGATATAACAACCCAAAACAAAGACGTTGGCTACATAAGTATAGCATTTTAAAAATCAACCTTTCACCTCTGTCACATGCTGTTTGGTGCAGAGGCGTAAATTCCAATTATCAACTGTGATTTTCTGCCTTAAGTTGTATAATTTTAGTGAAAATCATTAAAATCTTTGGTCTATTGAGCTGTTCATGATAAATTATTACGTGTATTATTTAGGGTTATAAAGGTATTCTTCTTGGCCGAAGGAAATAGGAAAGTTCACACTTATTTCCTCTTACAACATTGCCAAACTGCTTCCTCCAACATTGTCATGGTTTCTGACTTCTGGCAGTTGTGCGGCAATTTCCTGTACAAGGAATCGTGTCTCATATCTAGGCGGTATCAAAAGAACAGACACATTACCAAAAGGAAAAATTATTTTTCTTCTCAGTCTGATCTGCTGATTATTTCTGTTATAGCAGTTTGATTCTTTATATAAATCCTCATTGGCTATTCATTCACAAAATTTTATGTCTTTATATATCTTCACTTTTGTTATATAATGGACATGGAACGCACGTCTATATAGGTTAGAGTGGCTGAATGGTTGCGCACCGGCCTGTGGTTGGTATGGTACTGGGTTCGAGTCGAATATTTTTTCATTGATTATTCCCTTCTCACTTATTGTAAAATACATATCATATATGTAAAAAAGCAATTTACTTAAAATAAATTCTAATGATATAATTATGCATATTTATCCTAACGGTTTCAAAGTAATGTTTCGTTTTCAGTAGCCCATGTATCATATATGTAATTTGAGCTGCACATGAGACAAAATTACCTGCGACATGTTTTTTTATTGCGTAATAACTTGCAATAGCCCAAATGAGTAGAAGATCTTGTTGCTATTTTTCCTGATGGGGCATTTTCAATAAAAAAATGTCCAACTCACAGGAAATTAAAATCACAGAAAAAAAAGTTTCTTTGATAGAAAAAGTGAGAAACTCAACAGTAATGATTAATCTGTAGGAAAACATGAACAACTCCAATAGGAATTATGTCACCAAAATCCACTAACCTGATCTAAAATGCTGACGACTCTTCTTTGCAGTTATCTTCATCCCATGTTTACCAACCCAACTAGATTTCCTGTCCAGATCACCCTGCAACTGTTTACAATCCTATATCATTTTGATTCTTTTATACAGCATTATATCATTGCAAACAATCTAATTTCAGATAGTAAACAATCAACACAATTATTAATTAGAATAATGAATAGCAATGGTCCCAATAAGCTACCCAGCGGCACTCCCATTTTTACTTCCTCTTCTTTTGATACTACATTTCCTACCCTAACTTTATGTTTTCTACCTTTTAAAAATTCTTCTACCCAGCAAATCACTTTATCATCCATGCCAATAGTTTTTACCTTATTTACTACCATTTTGTGGCTCACTCTGTCAAACACCTTTGAAAGATCTAGTGCTACACTTTCAATTTGGCCTCCCTTGTCGATTTCAACTGAATTATCTTAGAAATATCCCTCCAACTGAGATTCGCAGGAATATCCTTGCCTGAACCCAAGTTGCTGCTTGAAAACCACTTACGTTCCTCACATATATATTTCTGATGTGGTTACATATCAATCTTTCCATTTTTACCTACCACTGATGTCAAACTGATTGGTAACTCTATTTCTCACCCCTCCTTTATGTATCGGTACTACTATTGCACTTTTCCAGTCCTGTGGTAAGCAGCAAGTGTCTACACTCAATTTAAATAATATTTCAAGATAAGGTACTATGTCACATCCGGCTATCTTTAAGATATCTGTAGTAATATTATCTTTACCAGCCCCTTTATTTTTTTTCAACTTTCTTATTTCCTTCATGATTTCCTCAGGATGGATATCAAATTTTTTACTATCGTCATTTCTAATTGTGTTGTCAAGTTCGTTCTCCGAATTAGACCCTCCTGTTTCTGATTCATTGTCCCTAATACTTTCACTGAACCAGTTACTTAAAATCTCTGCCTTTTTCAGATCGTCAGTAACTTCTTCTCCATCCTTATCTATAAGTGTCTCTACACCCTCCCTTCCCCTCAGTTTCCTGATATAGCCATAGAAATTTCTAGATGCATCAGTCAATGGTCCTCCTGCTCTGACAATACTCTTCATAAACCCATCTTTAGCCATTTTCTTTGCTGTTATTAATTCCTTGTTTAGTTGTTTTAAATATTCCCTACTACCCTGCTGTCTCTTAACTCTGTTATGTTCTTTTCTTACCAACCTCTTTAACCTCACTTCCCTATTATAGTACATAGGTTCTCTACTTCTCTTTATTTTCGGCTTTGGAATAAATTTTTCTTCCCCCTTTCTTATTATCTCCTTGAACTCTCCCACCTTGACTCTACTGTACGTGAGCCTTCCTTCCATTTGCTGAATTGTTCTCTGAAATATCTCTTCAAATTTGAAACCTGTGCCTTTTTATAATTGTACCTATTTCCCCTTTCAATTTTGGCTGCTGGTTTACTGAATCCTCTAATATCCATCAGAACTGCTTCATGATCACTTATTCCTTCAGTTACTTGACACCCCACAAGGTTTTCATTGGGCTTAAATAGAAATATATCCAAAATATTTTGCCCTCTAATGTTTTGCTCAAGCACTTCTACATCTACATCCATACTCTGCAAATCACAAACATTGTGGGTGGCAGAGGGTGCTAAGCACCAATCCTAAACCCGCCCATTCCAATCCGGAATAGTGCGAGGAAAGAAGGAATACATATAAGTATCAGTACGGCATCTTATTTCTCTAATCTTATCCCTCCGGTGCTTGCGACCTAAATAGGTTGGTGAAAGAAGTATTCCACTGCACTCGATTTTTTTTTTTTTTTTTTGCATATTCTCCAATAAATTCGAACGCAAGCTACATCGTCTGTCTTCCAAAACTATCCCAGCCCAATCTATGTATCAATTCTGTGACGCTTTCATAAGGGCTGTAACAACAAGTTACGAATCTAGCAGCTCTCCTCTGCACCCTCTCAACTGAGTCAATCAGAACCTTGCGATACGGATCCCAAACTCCACAACAGTAATCCAGATGCGGACGCACTAGTGTTTTATACGCTATCTCCTTTGTTTGAGCATTACAATTCCTCAAAATACGATTATATGAATCGTAATTTAGAATTTGCCTTGCCTACAACGGAAGTTATGTGCATGTCCCATTTCATGTTGCTTTGTACTATCACCCCCAGATACTTCCCGGAATTAACCATGTCAACAGGTGAATTGTTTATTTTGTACTCGTGAACAAACTGATTCTTCTTGTTACTTGTCCGCATTGCCTTGCACTTTTTGCAATTAAGTGTAAGCTGCCATTTATGGCACCAATCGAAAATAGCATCCAAATCACGCTGAATTTCTAAGCAATCGTCAGAGCACCTTATTTCCCTATAGATAACCGCATCATCGGCAAACAATCGCAACCAGCATTTGACGTTGTCACCTAGATTGTTTATAAATATTAAGAAAAGAAGTGGACCTATTACACTTCCTTGAGGAACGCCCATAGTAACATTTATCTTAGAAGAGGCTTCCCCGTCAACAACGACATACTGTGATCGACCAGTTAGAAAATCCCGTATCCACTCGCAAATCTGAGCTGAAATATCGTAAGCTCGAATCTTCGCTAAGAGTCGGTTGTGTGGCACAGAATCAAAAGCCTTCTGAAAATCCAAAAAAACTGCATCAACTTGCGAACCTGCATCGATAACTTTCGTTATGTCGTGGGAAAATAGGGCCAATTGTGTTTCACACGATCTCTTCTTCCGAAATCCGTGTTGACATGGTGTAAGTAACTCGTTCTCATCTAGAAACTTCATTATGTTCGAGCATATGACATGTTCCAGAATTCTGCTGCAGACCGATGTTAGAGATATGGGTCGATAATTCCTAGGATCACTCCGATCTCCTTTCTTAAAAACGGGAATTACCTGGTCTATTTTCTACCTAGAATGTACTTTTCTCTCTTCTAGTGATTTACGGAATATATCAGGCAGAAATGGTTCAATATCCTCCGCGTATTCAGAAAATACTCTTACCGGTATACCATTGGGACCCGGCGCTTTACCCCACTTCAGGAGTTTTAATTGCTTTACAATTCCTACGCTATCAATTTCTATCGGACTCATCTCTAATTCCACACGATGTGGTAAAGTGGGGATGTTTTCCATGTTTTCTTGCGTGAATGAATTTTTGAATTCGGTGTTAAATATGGTAGCCTTGTCGCAGCTGTCTTCAACCTCCCGTCCGTCTTTTATTAGAACTGCATTATTGTTCCCACTACAACTAACTTTTTTTACATACGACCAAAATTTCTTAGGGTTTTCAGTGAGGCTCTTAGAGAGAGAATTTTCACGATAGTTATTAAATGCCTCACACATCACATTCTTAACACGTCCCCTTATCTCCTCTAACTTATCTAAATCAGTCCGATGCATCGTCCTTTTTGATCGTGCATGTATCTTCCTTTGCTTCTTGAGTAACCTTTTAACCTCCCATGTATACCATGGGGGATCGTTCTCTTGCCTGATTGTCCATTTCGGAATATGCAAGATCATACCCTCCCCGAGTATATGTAGGAATTGATGCCACCTCTCTTCAACGGTACCTCCTACTGCTAAGAAGGTGTGGTTATTATGCCTCAAATACTCTCTAAAACACTCTTTTGAAGCCTTTTCAAATCTGTAAACGATCCTCTCTTTTCTCTTTCTGCGCGTGGTTGTTAGTTTTACTGTAGCAATTACAGCTTTGTGATCACTTATTCCTGCGGTGGTAGAAATATCCGTGAATAGTTCGGGCCTATTTGTAACAACTATATCTAAAATATTTTCGTTACCGTTGAGGCATCGCGTTGGTTCAGTTACGAGCTGTTCAAGATGGTGATCTGAGAAGAGGTCTAGAATGATTTCGCAAGCTGCTCTATCCCTGCCCCCAGTAACGTGGACATAATTAGTCCAGTCGATATCTGGCAAGTTAAAGTCACCTCCTAGCATTATTGCATGGCCCGGAAATTGCCGTGGTATATTATTTACATTATTTCTCAAGGCCTCGGCAATATTTATGCTTGCATCGGGTGGATGATAGAACGAGCCTATCACAAGTTTTGTCCTAGCTATGTTGAGCTTGATCCATATGATTTCGCAGACAGTATGAACATCTATTTCGCTACATGGGAGGTACTTACTAACAGCTATAAATACACCACCTCCTTGGGAATGCAACCTATCCTTTCGGAAAATGTTCATGTTACTATTAAAAATTTCGGCGGAACTTATATCTGGTTTTAACCAACTTTCTTTGCCTATTATGATATCAGCTCTGTACTACGAATAACGTTTTCGAGTTCAGGCTGTTTATTACAAACACTTCTGCAGTTAACTACTAGAACTTTGAATGTTCGGGATTCTTTTAAGCTACCCCTAACACGCGGTGCTGAATTTATCATGGCTGTCTGCAACTGAATTTCCTCCTCAGTGTCATCCTCCCTCAGCCTAAAAAAACCCCCAATGCACTCCACACTGCCCCTGCCACCTGTGTAGCTGATTCCCGTGTGTAGTGCACCCCTGATCTATCCAAGGGATCCCTACAAGACTCAACACCAGGGCAAAGATCAAGGAATCTGCAGCCACGACTATCACAGAAGCGCCGTAATCTCTGGTTCAGCCCCTCAACACGGCTCTGAACCATAGGACCACAGTCAGTCCTATCGACAATGCTGCAGATGGATAGCTCAGCAGAAATCTTGCGGCCAATTGCCACAGAGTTCACCCTTTCTGCAAGTCGCCCAAAGGACGAGAGGATAACCTCCGACCCTAGGCGGCAAGCATCATTGGTGCCGACATGAGCCACAATCCGCAGCTGGCTGCACCCTGTCCGTTAAATGGCATCCGGGATGGCCTGTTCCACATCTCGGATCAGACCCCCCAGAATACACAATGAATGGATACCGGAATTCATCCCCGACCTCTTCGCCATTTCCCTAAGGCGTTCGATAAAGCGCCTGACGTTAGAGCTACCGACCACTAAAACCCCCTTCTGCGGTTGTGCAAACTTAGCAGGCTGTGGGGCTGCCAACTCACAGGCCGACGAATGCAGGACTGAATCAGTTCCAGACAATGCGTCAAACTGATTGGACAGATGTACAAGCTCACCTTCTTGGGAATCAAGCTTGCACGACTGCCCCCGCATGCGCTGTCAACGTCCAGACACCGCACGCCAGCCACCAATAGGCGATGGCGGCATAGATTCCGACATCTCGGCCTGGACTGCAGGTATGATGACTGGTATGGAAGAACCTACGAGCCGATCAGCGTCTACTGGGTCACCAATACCGCATCTACTGCACTCACTTGTGGCGGCTTCCAGCTGTGTAACTCTTGTTACCAAAGCTGCAAGCTGGGTGCGCAGGTCAGTCACCTCAGCCTGCGTCTGCACACAACAACCACTGTCCCTACACATACTACCTTACAGAAAGAAAAACTAAGGAGTACACGAGAAAAACGGACTCGCTATGCATTCTCAGTAGGAGGCCTTTTGTCAATAACCAAATATACAAAGACAAAACTTACGCTAACTACGCACTTTAAATTAAATTTGCACTGGAGGTAGTACTTCACGTAACGATTCCGACCAACTTGTGTAAATCCTCCTTCCCTTGTTAAGATTTGTTTAGCATATCTTTGTTCCCTTGTGTTATTTATCTTATTTCCTGCCCAGTTTACACCTGGTAAATTTAAATCCCCACAAATGATGATCATTCTATTCTCAGCTCTGAAATCTGAGTATAAATTTAATTTCTCCCTAAGAGCTTCATCTTCATCTGTCATTCTTCCACTGCGGTAAACAGCTAACACTTAGATTTTTTCTTTTTTATTACCCCAGAAATCTACCCCAAATAACTCATGGTATTGATCTATGAACGCCAGTGAACTGTGGTAGTTTTTGCTAACTAGTATGAAAACTCCTCCACCAATTGCTCCTCTATATCTTCAGTACACTCTGTAACCATCAGGAAAAACCTGACTGTCTAATACTTCTTCTTTTAACCAACTCTCTACTCCAAATATTACTTGTGGTTTGTGTATCTCTAATAAGTTTGCAAATTTGATTACTTAGTTCATTATACTTCTACAGTTTACCATTAATACCCTTACTATTGGCTTTACATTTTGAGAATTTATCTCCTCTTTCCCAGTTTTACCCCAGTCAGTTATTGTTTCAGCCACTTCATCTATTTCTATAACACCTGTGACTTTTCTCATCGTGAATCTGCAACCAGTATCACTTTGATAATCTATTTTTGTCCCTTCACCAGCTGCCCCTAACCTAACTCAGAAAGTACTCCCTTCCCCCTTCTATTTAGGTGTAGGCCATGCCTAGTGAAAGCCCACCTACCTATGGAGTTCACAACCCCCAACACAGAACTAATGCCTTTCCCAAGTAGCACTTCCGTTTCCACATTAACCCGCTTCACAGCATAGTTCAATTGTGGCCGGTCATGGCGTCTTAGGTCCTGCATGAGCTCCATCCTGGTATGCTGTGCCTTCGTCACCACCTTCCTCAGGTCACTCTCTATTCTATAACTCGCATTTCTATCAATACTATTTCCAGCACCTCTTACTATTACTACTCTATCGTCCTTAATGAAACTCCTACAAGGTGAACATATATCCTCTATTCTCTGACCTAATGTTGCAGTAGGTTTGAAAAAACTTGTGACCTGGTATCCTGTACCTAACTGATCCTGCAGAAGAGGGCCTACACCTTTCCCATGGCTCCTACCTAGCAGCATAACCCTTTTTTTCCTATTCTTGCTCTACACACCCTTATCCCTAAAGGTATGCTGCATCTTACTTACTCCTACATCTACAGGTGGCTCTTCTCCTCCTAACTCTGGCAACAGGTCAAACCTATTTATTCCCACAATTACTGAAGTGTCTGGCTTGTTCATCCTGTTAACCATGTTTCTTCTGTGACCTGTTACCAGCTCCCACCCATCCTTCTCAAGTTCCTCCATCCTACTATCTCTATTTTCTGCCTCTACAGCATGAGCCTCGACAAGCTCAGCTACCACAGGCTGTGCCTGTGCGGTCTGAGCCTCCACAGGCTGGACTTCCACAGGTGGAGCCTCCAGAGGCTGAGCCCCCACAGGCTGAACACCCACAGGCGGGGCCACCACAGGCCATGCCTGCAGAGGCTGAACCTACACAGGGCGAGCCTCAAGAACCCTGATCCTCTCATGCAACTCCCTTATCGTTTCACCCATCTCCCACATCCTATCATCCTTAGGACAAAGAGAACAAAACCATGGGAGAGCCTCATTTATTTCCCCTGTTTCCTCTTCCCTACATGCCCAGTGAAACCACTTCTTACACCAATGACAACCCATCCCCTTCGCAACGTACCTACGACAGGCGCCATAGTATCCAGTCATGATTTTCCCAAATACTTCAACCATCTTCTAAACAAACCTTAATTTTATTTGATAAAGTAGTCTTATAAAGTTTAGACTATATTTTTTAATGTTTTTTTACTAAATATTATAGGCACTATACTCAACTAACTGTTGAATTTTTATATATATATATAATTTGTTTGAAGTTTTATAAATAATGACTAGATAACTGTATTGGTGATACAGGACACACCATCAATTTGAACACAAATAGCAAGCTGCATCTTGAAAAATATGGTCAAGCCCGTACAGAAAAACATGGCTCATGTGCCCCAAATGGACCACACTCTGGCAGTGCAAACATGCGAGACATTACCTCTGACAGTCAGAGCACACTTCAGACAGTTGTTTTGCAGGTGACGGCATTCCCAGACATGGCAGTTGTCATTTAACCTAAATTTTTGCTAATAAATGACAAAATTAGTTTAAAGAGTTGTGAGCTAATTACAATCCAACAGTAAAGGATGTTTAAAACCATTTTCTTGCAGTTTTCAAGGGATAAGTGGGAGTAAACACTAAAATTATAATCATAACAATTTTTCAACATTTCTGTTATAAAAAAAAATTGCCTATTTTTTAATAGAAAATACTACCTTCATATTCAGAAACGCAATAAGTTACCAGGATTTTTTAAAAAAAGGCACTTCAAGGTTAGAAACTTGTCCTGAAGAGATATTTGAATTTGAAATTCATAGGTGTTTAAAACAACTAGGAAAAACAGTTAAATAATTCCAGATCTGAGTTTTGAAGCTACAGATAAGTTTTGTAGCTCAAAAGATGTCTCGAATTTTAGAATACATTATATAAATATTTATATTCAATAAGTTAAGGATAAGAAATATTTTTTTAGAGAAATCATGAGTTTGAGTACAAAACGAAAGTTACACAAAATTTAGTTTTGCTAGATACAGACTGGAAAGTATGTTTAAAAGGAAGTAGAATTTTTCTGATGCACACTGAATTTTTTTTTTTGTAATGGTGTATACAGTACTTTGGCCATAATAAGAAAAAGTAAATTTATAATCATAATAATAAAAAAATAGTGGTAGCCGATCATGAGTTTTAAAAACAGATTTTAACAGAAAAGTTGAAGGAGTCTAGTTAACAGTTAAAGAACTTCATATTATATAGGAAATTACACCCTGAAGTGTTTAAAATATATTTCAGCTTGGTAACATAAATAGTTTAGGAGACATAGAATAATGAAATTTTTAGTTAAGGATTTCACTAAGATATAAAATCGTAAATGTGCCAGATTATACACTAAAATATCAGGAAGAATGAGGAGGTTATTTTAAAACAAGAATTAACACTGTAGCTAGAATTCTGTGCCTGTGAGAGAAAATTTTATGTTTGGCCACTTTGATAATTTTTTACAGACAAGATGCTGAAGTAAAACCTCATAACGCTTAAGTAAACTACTACCTTCCATAAAAGTTTCATGCAGATCAGAGGAAACCTAAGTTTGGAAAGTTGTAATATCCAGAAATGTTGCGAAATCTACTCGGTCTTGTATAAATAGAACTCTGGAAACCGTGGAGAGGGCAGTTGTTTGAAAGCGCTCATACAGAGAAGTTGAGTAAGTTGCACTGCCTATTTGGCACGATGATTCGAGAAGGAGAAAGTCTTAGGCAGGTGTGAGGCTAGCAAGTCAGACATGATGGACTAACATCAGCAGATAGTGTGGAAGTGTTTTTACTCTGATGTAATTGAACTTTATACATAGTCATCTGGCGTTGCTCGCTGCTTGTCTCAGGATTTTAAACCTACAATTGTTTATTTTGAAAAGAATTTGGATGCTTTAAATTTGGTTACCGTATTATGTACTAATTTCTGAAGGATATATAATTTGAACATTTCATGAAAGTCTACAGTGAACATTATATAAATAATCTACCTTCATCCATGGAGGTATAACAGAGGACTGGCAATCAGACAACTGAATATCCTACACCAATGGTCACAGTTTAGCGTAACTGTTATGCACTATCCCCCATAACAGGGTATGTTAACACAGTCCTCTGAAGAAAGTGACAGCAAGATGGCTGAAATAACAGGTTTTAAACAATCAGAGCTGCTGCATTCAGAGGACCAAGGAAAAAAATGAATTTTATCACTTAAATATCAAAAACTTACTTAATTTAAAATTTACAGTCTTTATTTCTTAACTAATAAATTTTATGATGATTGCAACCTGTTTTAAACATGCTACTGTTATTTAGAATTTAATTAATGATTTATGTTTAATTTAACCATGATAAAATTGTTTTCTTGACCGCAGGATCCCCCAAACTCCCAGAATACTCCTTCTCTCCATCAATAATCTCTTTATTTGTCCACTAAAAGGCAATCGACGTAATTTATTTATAAGGTGATTACATCATTTAGCTTTTTCTTTGCTGAAATAAATAACTCTCGGGATTTCTGCCGGTTAATTGATTTATTGGATTATTTTAACGACGTTTCGGCAACTACCATCTTTGCCTTCATCAGGTTAACTCTTAAATACAAAGACACGGGTGTCTGTCAAGGAGACTTTAGAACTAATATGACGACATTTCAACCAAGGAACTGTAGACCTATTCGAGCATGTGTTCCCTTCTACATAATTCATTTATGGTGGGCGATACTACGAGCAAACTGATGGTGTGGCTATGGGCTCGCCAATTTCTCCTGTGGTAGCCGATTTGTATATGGAGGATTTTGAGAAAAGGGCTCTGGACACTTCTCCATTAAAATCAAAATATTTCTTTCAATACATGGATGACACATTTATAATTTGGCCACATGGCTTTCCAGCGCTCAAAGAATTCTTGGAACACCTGAACTCAATCCATCCTAACATATGTTTTACCATGAAGATTGAGAGAGTTGGCCACCAATCCTGGACGTACTAATTAAACACAAGCCAGATGGTACTTTGGTGCATAGCGTTTACAGGAAACCTACGCACACAGATTGGTATTTGGGGGCGACCAGTTTTTATCACCCAGCTCAGCGGAAAACTGTCTTGACAACACTGGTCCATCGTTTGCGAGCCATTTCAGACAGTGATAGCCTACATGAAGAACTAAGGCACCTATGGCAAGTTTTCAGACAGAATGGTTATTCTGATGAACATATTAAACAGGCCTTTCTCCCCCAGATCCGAAACTAACACCTGAACAAGAGTCTCCAAAAACCGTCGCCATGTTGCTTTGTGCCGGGAATGCTTCTGGAAAAATCGGAAGAATCATAGCACGATATGGCGTAAGGAGTATCTTCCGTCTACCTTTGAAGCTACGTGATATGTTACACACGGTGAAAGACGACCTTGGCCTTTGAGTCCCGGGAGTTTATTCGATCCCTTGTGAATGCGGCAAAGTATACATCGGACAAACCATAAGAACTATTGAGGAATGCCGCAATGAGCACCAACGATATCTGTGGTTACTACAATTGGACAAGTCCGTATTAGCATAACATGCTATAGAAAATTTTCACAGCATCAACTTCGACAATACTGAAGTTCCGGCTAAGATATCATGTTTCTGGGACTCGGTGATCAGAGAAGCGTTGGAAATTCAAATAAGTGACAACAGCATTAACAGAGATGGTGGTCTTTTCCTCAGCAAGGCTTTTGAGCCAGTCGTAAAAGACCTAAAACAGCAACGTGTTATACACAACCTTCCGAGCATACGCCATCTTGACACGTCGACCAATGGGAGATAAGCCGTCGTGATTGGTAGTTCCAGAGTCCTGGTGTAAGCCGCTGGTTAAGCAATGATGAGCGTTGTGAGCGCTTGGATGGGTGACCACACATGCCAACTGTTAAGCAACATTATGCGTGGTTTTTACTTAGATGGGTGACCACTCAAGATACTGCCATGGAGCTACTAAATGCCATCCAGTTGCTGAACTACGGGATGCAGCCACGAGATGCAGAGATTCAACCAAACCGGTTTGACCCCGTCGGAGGCCGTGTGCATCGCCGATCAATCAAATAGCATCGTGAAGCTTCCCTAGGCAACAGGCTATTTATAGGAGCCAGGACAGGCTCGCGAGTCAGTCACAGTCTTGTCTTTGTGATGAAGGCAACGATGGCACTTGCCGAAACATCATTAAAAGAATCCAATAAATCAATTAACCGGCAGAAAACCTGAGAGTTATTTATTTTAACAATACGTCGGGAAAAACTAAAATGTCATATTTTTCTTTGCTGTTTGAAAGTTGGTGTTATACACCACTGATAGTGATATTATTTCCTAAAGATCTACTAAGATGTCCATACAGATCACTGTGTGTTACACATAGCAGATGATGATTAGTGCTTTATCCTGTATGTTTGAAATTTTCAGACTAACTAATTCTTTAGTCTCCATTAAGAAAAAGATCACCTTCACATTATACACAGTTCTAAATTATCAGAAACCATTATTCATTTTCTTCAATGATTGATAGCTCCTTTGAAGTGGTTGCAACAATATGTTTGGATGGTTGAAAACTGTTTCCTATGCGTACATATTTTGTATCTATATTTTTATTTATTTATTATTTATTTTATTATTATTTTTTTAACTACAGTCAGTATTTTTTTTATCAGCTACTATTGTGCACGTGCAACCACGCCCCTCCTTTTCATTCAGCATTATCCAGCCTCTTTATACCCACTGTCAACTTTTTTACCTCTTGTTTCTGGTATGTTTAAAAGGGCATGGTGACCATCTGGTACTAGTTTATTCAGAAAGGATGATGAATTCAGTTTATATAGGTCCAACTTTCACTTTTATTATCTCAAGACTATTGAAATTTCTAATAACAAATGCATTCTATAGTTTCTTTCAAGATATATACAACACATAATAAACAGGTTATATCAGGTATAAGAATGGAGATTTTCCCGGCGTACACCTGCAATGAAGTCTTTACCGGCAGTACACCCATGAAGACTTCATTGAGGTTATATGAACTTACACATATTCACTTTGGTCCGATATGGTTATACATACATGTGTGAAATACGTTACATGAGAAGTTGCCTTTTTTTAAATAATCTAATATTAATTTTGAAAATATGTTACATCTAATTAAAATGCTTTCAAATAGTCAGAAAACCATTTTTTGAAATTGCTACTTATTTTCTGTAATTTTGGACTCACTTTGTAAATATTTGTTCCATATTAATTACTCCAAAGGCAATTCATCTCCAACAATAGGAACAGATAACAATTCTTTCTTTGTTCTTAAAAGCCTCTGGCAACTTGTGCCATGATGATTACTACCATTGCTTAGTGCAACATGTTAAAGAATTATAACTGAATCAGTGTATATTGCAATGCAGGAATTTGTTAATGTTATTCTATTTAATTAATACATATCAGAATTCAAAGTTCAGTAATTTCACTGTTACCATGCATAAAATTTATTGTTGGTGTAATATAACTAAAATTTCCAGATGCAAGGGGCTCCCCTTGAAGGAAACTTAGAAGTTGAGCCCCCACCACCACCAAGTGCAGCACCACTTCCGCCGACAGCTCCTCCAATGCCATCTCCAGCAGGTGTACCACCAAGTGGAGAACCTTCGTGTGATGAGGTAAATAATTATGCTGATATAGTAATTTTTTCTATTTTTTTCTGTTTCAAACATCTGTCACCCTCCTCTGTCCTCATTGTACCATCCACTATAAATTTACCACCTGACTTAGCAATGCTGGTTCTGGGGGGGGGGGGGAAGAACAGATGTAAGTTGATTGATACTGTTCATTTCAAATGAAGGTAAATAAATTCAAAACAGCAACTGTTGTGGTAAAAGAAAGTACAATAGCTTTTGTTTTAGAAATAAGATAATTTCAGTTTTATTAAGGACTTTACAAAATTAATAACTACATTTCTCTACTACTCTTTTTATGATGTAAGATTCTGATTTTTTGTAGTGTATTGATACATCCATTTGGGAAACATTGTGGGACCATGATGATATCTGCTGTCTGACACAAGATTAGCTGGTTTGAATTGTGGTGGTGGAAGAAAATTTCATCATCAGGACTTGGCCAGCAAGGTAGCAGAGGTGGCAATGCTCAACTGCTAATTACCAGATTGTGCACCAAAATCCTGTGATTAATTCCAAACCTCTCCACAATGTGTTTGGAGTAAGGGCATACAAAACCGCTGATGGTTTTTTATATGTCGGATGGGGATGTTTAACTTGGAGGCCCCATTGATGTCTTTTGGACTCTACACTAAATATGCATACTATCACAGTCACACACAATACAATAACACTTACAAACTCTATCATACAGGAAAAGGCAATGGAAAACCTACCTAGTTCTTCTTCTCAGATGTTCCCATGGTCCTGTTTATACCAAGACCTAAGTATGGTGTTCATAGAAAGAACAAGAAGATAGCACCTATGGAATAGAGTATAGAACTGCTCTGGCATATCAGAAGCACAATTTTGCAGTACTCACAAACATGTCAGCTTCAGACCTCCTCCATGCAGGGTTTCCTTCAGATTGCTAGAGATATGGTAATCGGTGGAAGTCATATTAGGATGGTATGGCAAGAATGCCTATCCATGTTCTGTGATCATGGTGACGGTTGTCTTACTGGTGTACGCCTGGGAATCATCACACATCAATAAACAAGCCTGCTTCTGCTGGTGAAGTTGAATATGACTCAGACAAGTCTGAAGTTTTTCCTTTTTATGTTTTACAGTTAAGTGTTTGACTCCCATTTGCAATTCATTGCCCCTCTTCAAACATGTCTGCCTGTATGTGTGCTTGGAGACTTTCCCGGCGTACTGAAGCAATGTAGTCTTAACGGGTGTGCAGCCGGATGGTGTTTTAGAAACACAACGTTTCGACAACCAGCTCGGTTGTCTTCATCAGGTGTGCGGTGTCTACAGGCTGACGAAAGCTGGCAGTCACCGCGTGGACTGGATTAGCCTCCCAGATGGGCCTCCTAATATACCTGTCGGCGAGGTAGAGGATCCACTCTGATTGGTCGGAACGGAGGTTTCGGAAAGACCCGTTGGTTGGGCGGAAGTGGCGGCTCTCAACTCGGTCCGCTGCGGCGCCCCCTCCCATCGAACCTCCTTGTATTCCATCAGCGTGGTGGAAGACTCTCTCTGATTTGCCGAAAGCGGTGGTTTCATATGCGGTCTGCTACGGTGCTCGACTAGTGCCGTCAGCGCCTCCCCACCCAGGAGTGCTGGCAGTCCGTGGTACTGGTTGGTCCGCTCTGATTGGACGTGGGCGCTAACTCATTCTGCGGTCCGCTGCGGCACCCGACCGGTACCATTCGCTCCCTCCACGCCGCTCTGCGCTTATTCTCCCCGCTCCCGTGCCACGCCAGAAGTCTCCCAATCTTTCCCGACGTGCTACCGGCATATGGAAGAAAAGCAAGATTTTTTGGTGGTTCTTCATGCTCCGACAGTGGTCTTGGTGGCTTCTAATTGAAGGCCCGCTGTATCTGCCGTCGAGAGTAACCGTTCCATTCGAAAACGGTCGAGAGGTGTCTCATTTCTTCCAACAGGTTCTCACGATCGGAGATTGTCTTTGCCCTGTGTACCAGTATGGCCAGTACCGAGTTGAGTAGCGACGGGTGATGGAAGGTGGTTGCACCCAAGTAGCGTTCAGTATGGGTGGGATTGTGGTATACGCTGTGAGACAGAGTACCGTCGGGTTTCTGCTTTACCAAGATGTCCAGGAAAGGAACGTATCCGTCCTTCTCTACTTCCATCGTAAAACAAATATTAGGGTGAATTCCATTAAGATGATTGAGGAATTCATACAACTCTTGGATACCGTGCGGCCACACGGCGAAGGTATCGTCAACGTAGCGTAAGAAGCAAGATGGTTTAAGTCTGGCACTCTCTAGTGCCCTCTCTTCGAAATCCTCCACATAGAGGTTCGCTACCACTGGAGAGAGCGGTGACCCCATAGCCACTCCGTCGGCTTATTCGTAATACCTTCATCCATACATGAAATAAGTAGATGTAAGAAAATGTTCAAACAGGTCTGCGATGGTCGGTTCAAAATGACGGCGAATCAGCTCCAGTGTGTCCCTCACTGGTACACGAGTGAAGAGGGATACCACGTCGAAGCTGACCAGGATGTCAGTATCTGAAACTGTTATAGACCGGATGGTCTCAACAAATTCCATCGAGTTCATAACGTGATCATAGCAATGACCCACCAACGGGCTAAGAAGGCATGTCAGATACTTGGCCAGCTGATACGTTGGTGCCACGATGGCACTGACAATAGGTCTTAATGGTACCTCCTGTTTGTGGACCTTTCGCAACTCATAAAGTCTCGGTGGTCTCACAGCTCATTGCTTGATTTTCTTGATCACCTCATCTGGTAGTTCGGCCTTTTTGATGAGGGCCATCGTCTTCCTCACAACTCTTGCGGTAGGGTCGGCGTCCAACGGTGTGTAAGAAGCGTCGTTGAGGAGGCTCATCACCTTTTTGTCGTATTGTGCCGTGGAAAGGAGTACAGTGGCGTTACCCTTATCTGCTGGTAAAACGACTATGTCATCTCTGCGGCGTAAAGCATCTAAGGCTTTGCACTCTACCATGGTGATGTTGCTCTTAGGAGGCTTGGCCTTCATCAAGACCCGGCAGGTCTCACATCGTAATTCTTCAGCTTCTTCTCCCGGTAGGCTGCGCACGGCCCGTTCCACCGCACAGGCTATCTCCTTGGTGGGAATTCGCTTAGGAGCAGGAGCGAAATTCGGGCCACGGGCCAGCACGGAGGTAGTGGGTTCATCGAGTTGAATCCCGGTGAGGTTGACCACAACGCGGTCTGCACCACTAGATTTGCCATCTTCGCAACTTCCTGCCAGTCGGTCGAATTTAGCGATATGCCGGGCCGTAGTTTTCACCCATTCTAGGTTCATCTGCGCAGAGGTAGCAGTGTCCACACAGTCCCAGGAATCAGGCGAGAGTCTTGTCGTCAAGATGAAGTGACAAGCCAACAACGACGGAGCGTTCCGGTCAAGTTCGGAGTGTGTAAAACGGAATCGTTCACGTAGTAGGGAGATGCTGGCTCGATGTAATATTCTCTTAGCGGCCCTGCTGTCAGTATGATGTTTCACTGAAGCGAAGCGAGGCACGATGTTATTGCCACGACACATCAGCAGGAAGGCCGTGGAGCTAAGCAGTCTAGCTTTCCTCATGCGCAGTTTTTCAAACCGCCTTACTTGATGGAACATCGGCTCCCCATAAAGGTAACTGATGTGTGCGTGGAGACTTTCCTGGCGTACGGAAGCTATGTAGTCTTCACGGGTGTGCAGCCGGATGGTGTTTTGGAAACAAAACGTTTCAACAACCAGCTCGGCTGTGTTCATCAGGTGTCCGGTGTCTACAGGCTGACGAAAGCTGGCAGTCACCACATGGACTAGCTTAGCCTCACAGAAGGACCTCCTAATATACCTGTCGGCGAGGTAGAGGATCCGCCTCTGATTGGTCGGAACGGTGGTTTCGGAAACACCCGTTGGTTGGTCGGAAGCGGCGGCTCCCAACGCGGTCCACTGTGGCGCCCCCTCCCACCGAACCTCCTTGTATTCCGTCGGCGTGGTGGAAGACCCCCATCTGATTTGCCGGAAGCGATGGCTTCCTCCGCGGTACACTACGGCGCTCGACTAGTGCCGTCGGCGCCTCGCCACCCAGGAGTGCTGGCAGTCCGTGGTACTGGTAGGCCCGCTTTGATTGGACGTGGGCGCAAACTGATTCTGCGGTCCGCTGCGGCACCTGACCGGCGCCATTCGCTCCCTCCACACCGCTCTTCTCCGATCCGCCCCGCTCCCGTCGGAGGTCCTTAATAATAGCATCCCAGGCTTCACTCAGATGGAGCCCGCCATCCCGGCTAATGTTGTTGTTATTAAGCCTGATTTCTAGTGCCTCACTTATGATTGACTCCCAGAAGGAGGAGGCCCTGGCCAACACTACAGTCTTGTCGAACTCGATTCTATGCTCCTCGTCGAAGGCATGCTCGGCAATTGCAGACTTTTCAAGTTGCATCAGCCTTAGGTTTCGTATGTGCTCAGTGAGGCGCTCTTGTGTCGTTCTGGTGGTCTGGCCGATATACACCTTACTGCCTGCGCACGGTATGGAATAAATTCCCGGTGTTCTTAGGCCCACGTCATCTTTTACCAACCGCAGCAAATTGCGTATCTTAGCGGGAGGTCGGAAGATACTTTTAATCCCGTGCCGCGCCGGAAGTCTCCCAATCCTTCCCGACGTGTTCCCGGCATATGGGAGAAAAGCAAGATTTTTTGGTGGTTCTTCTTGCTCCGACGGTAGTCTTGGTCGCTTCTGAGTGAAGGCCCGCTCTATCTGCCTTCGAGAGTAACCGTTCCGTTCGAAGACGGTCCTGAGGTGTCTCATTTCTTCCAACACGCTCTCACGATCGGATATTGCCCTCACCCTGTGTAACAGTGTGGAGTTGCGTTGTGACGGGTGATGGAAGCTGGTTCCACCCAAGTAGCGTTCAGTATGGGTGGGTTTGCGGTATAAGCTGTGAGACAGAGTACAGTCGGGTTTCTGCTTTACCAAGATGTCCAGGAAAGGAAGGCATCCGTCCTTCTCTACTTCCATCGTAAAACAAATATTAGGGTGAATTCCATTGAGATGATTGAGGAATTCATACAACACCTGGATACCGTGTGGCCACACGGCGTAGGTATCGTCAACGTAGCGGAAGAAGCAAGATGGTTTAAGTCTGGCACTCTCTAGTGCCCTCTCTTCAAAATCCTCCATATAGAGGTTCACTACCACCAGAGAAAGCGGTGACCCCATAGCCACTCCGTCTGCTTGTTTGTAATACCTCCCTCCATACATGAAATATGTAGATGTAAGAAAATGTTCAAACAGGTCTGTGATGGTCGGTTCAAAATGACGGTGAATCAGCTCCAGTGTGTCCCTCACTGGTACACGAGTGAAGAGGGATACCACGTCGAAGCTGACCAGGATGTCAGTATCTGAAACTGTTATAGACCGGATGGTCTCAACAAATTCCGTCGAGTTTTTAACGTAATCATAGCAATGACCCACCAAGGGGCTAAGAAGGTGTGTCAGATACTTGGCCAGCTGATACGTTGGTGCCCCGATGGCACTAATATTAGGTCTTAATGGTACCTCCTGTTTGTGGACCTTGGGCAACCCATAAAGTCTCGGTGGTCTCGCAGCTCGTGGCTTGATTTTCTTGATCACCTCGTCTGGTAGTTCGGCCTTTTTGATGAGGGCCATCGTCTTCCTCACAACTCTTGCGGTAGGGTCGGCGTCCAACGGTGTGTAAGAAGCGTCATTGAGGAGGCTCATCACCTTTTCGTCGTATTGTGCCGCGGAAAGGAGTACAGTGGCGTTACCCTTATCCGCTGGTAAAACGACTATGTCATCTCTGCGGCGTAAAGCATTTAAGGCTTTGCGCTCTACCATGGTGATGTTGCTCTTAGGAGGCTTGGCCTTCATCAAGACACGGCAAGTCTCACGTCGTAATTCTTCAGCTTCTTCTCCCGGTAGGCTGCGCACGGCCCATTCCACCGCACAGGCTATCTCCTTGGTGGGAATTCGCTTAGGAGCAGGAGCGAAATTCGGGCCACGGGCCAGCACAAAGGTAGTGGGTTCATCGTGTTGAATCCCGGTGAGGTGTACCACAGCGCGGTCCACACCACCAGATTTGCCATCTTCGCAACTTCCTGCCAGTCGGTCGAATTTGGCGATATGCCGGGCCGTAGTTTTCTCCCATTCCAGGTTCATCTGCGCAGAGGAAGAAGTGTCCACGCAGTCCCAGGAATCAGGCGAGAGTTTTTTTGACAAGATGAAGTGACAAGCCAACAACGACCGAGCGTTCCTGTCAAGCTCAGAGCGTGTAAAACGTATTCGTTCCTGTAGTAATATTCTCTTAGCATTCCTGCTGTCAATATGGTGTTTCACTGAAGCGAAGCGAGGCACGATGTTATTGCCATGACACCTCAGAAGGAACGTCAAGGAGCTAAACAGTCTAGCTTTCTTCATGCGCAGTTTTTCAAACAGCCTTACTTGATGGAACATCGCCTCCCTGTAAAGGTAACTGTGTGTTACACATAGCAGATGATGATTAGTGCTTTATCCTGTATGTTTGAAATTTTCAGACTAACTAATTCTTGAGTCTGCATTAAGAAAAAGATCACCATCACATTATACACAGTTCTAAATTATCAGAAACCATTATTCATTTTCTTCAATGATTGATAACTCCTTTGAAGTGGTTGCAACAATACGTTTGGATGGTTGAAAACTGTTTCCTATGCGTACATATATTGTATCTATATTTTTATTTATTTATTATGTATTTTATTATTATTTTTTTAACTACAGTAAGTATTTTTTTTTATCAGCTACTATTGTGCACGTGCAACCACGCCCCTCCTTTTCATTTAGCATCATCCAGCTCCTTTATACCCATTGTCAACTTTTTTACCTCTTGTTTCTGGTATGTTTAAAAGGGCATGGTGACCATCTGGTACTAGTTTATCCAGAAAGGATGGTGAATTCAGTTTATATAGGCCCAAATTTCACTTTTATTATCTCAAGACTATTGAAATTTCTAATGACAAATGCATTCTATACTTTCTTTCAAGATATATACAACACATAATAAGCAGGTTATATCAGGTATAAGAATGGAGATTTTCCCGGCGTACACCTGCAATGAAGTCTTTACCGGCAGTACACCCATGAAGACTTCATTGAGGTTATATGAACTTACACATATTCACTTTGGTCCGATATGGTTATACATACATGTGTGAAATACGTTACATGAGAAGTTGCCTTATTTTTAAATAATCTAATATTAATTTTTGAAAATATGTTACATCTAATTAAAATGCTTTCAAATAGTCAGAAAACCATTTTTGTGAAATTGCTACTTATTTTCTGTAATTTTGGACTCACTTTGTAAATATTTGTTCCATATTAATTACTCCAAAGGCAATTCATCTCCAACAATAGGAACAGATAACAATTCTTTCTTTGTTCTTAAAAGCCTCTGGCAACTTGTGCCATGATGATTACTACCATTGCTTAGTGCAACATGTTAAAGAATTATAACTGAATCAGTGTATATTGCAATGCAGGAATTTGTTAATGTTATTCTATTTAATTAATACATATCAGAATTCAAAGTTCAGTAATTTCACTGTTACCATGCATAAAATTTATTGTTGGTGTAATATAACTAAAATTTCCAGATGCAAGGGGCTCCCCTTGAAGGAAACTTAGAAGTTGAGCCCCCACCACCACCAAGTGCAGCACCACTTCCGCCGACAGCTCCTCCAATGCCATCTCCAGCAGGTGTACCACCAAGTGGAGAACCTTCGTGTGATGAGGTAAATAATTATGCTGATATAGTAATTTTTTCTATTTTTTTCTGTTTCAAACATCTGTCACCCTCCTCTGTCCTCATTGTACCATCCACTATAAATTTACCACCTGACTTGGTAATGCTGGTTCTGGGGGGGGGGGGGGGGGGGAAAGAACATATGTAAGTTGATTGATACTGTACATTTCAAATGAAGGTAATAAATTCAAAACAGCAACTGTTGTGGTAAAAGAAAGAACAATAGCTTTTGTTTTAGAAATAAGATAATTTCAGATTTATGAAGGACTTTACAAAATTAATAAATACATTTCTCTACTACTCTTTTTATGATGTAAGATTCTGATTTTTTGTAGTATATTGATACAACCATTTTGGAATCATTGTGGGACCATGATGATATCTGCTGTTTGACACAAGATTAGCTGGTTTGATTTGTGGTGGTGGAAGAAAATTTCATCATCCGGACTTGGCCAGCAAGGTAGCAGGGGTGGCAATGCTCAACTCTTAATGAGAAGATTGTGCACCAAAATCCTGTGATTAATTCCATACCTCTCCACAATGTGTTTGGAGTAAGGGCATACAAAACCGCTGATGGTGTTTTATATGTCGGATGGGGATGTTTAGCTTGGAGGCCCCATTGGTGTCTCTTGGACTCTACACTAAATATGCATACTATCACAGTCACACACAATACAATAACACTTACAAACTCTATCATACAGGAAAAGGCAATGGAAAACCTACCTAGTTCTTCATCCCAGATGTTCCCATGGTCTTGTCTATACCGAGACCTAAGTAAGGTGTTCATAGAGAAAAGAAGGGAATAGAGTATAGAACTGCTCTGGCATATCAGAAGCACAATTTTGCAGTACTCACAAACATGTCAGCTTCAGACCTCCTCCATGCAGGGTTTCCTTCAGATTGCTAGAGATATGGTAATCAGTGGAAGTCATATTAGGATGGTATGGCAAGAATGCCTATCCATGTTCTGTGATCATGGTGACGGTTGTCATACTGGTGTACGCCTGGGAATCATCACACATCAATAAACAAGCCTGCTTCTGCTGGTGAAGTTGAATATGACTCAGACAAGTCTGAAGTTTTTCCTTTTTATGTTTTACAGTTAAGTGTTTATCTCCCAATTGCAATTTGTTGCCTCTCTTCTAACATGTCTGCCTGTATGTGTGCAAGGAGACTTTCCCGGCGTACTGAAGCAATGTAGTCTTAACGGGTGTGCAGAAGGATGGTGTTTTGGAAACACAACGTTTCGACAACCAGCTCAGCTGTCTTCATCACGTGTGCGATGAATCCACTACCTCCGTGCTGGCCTGTGGCCTGAATTTCGCTCCTGCTCCTAAGCGTATTCCCACCAAGGTGATAGTCTGTGCGGTGGAACGGGCCGTGCGCAGCCTACCGGGAGAAGAAGCTGAAGAATTACGACGTGAGGCCTGCCATGTCTTGATGAAGGCCAAGCCTCCTAAGAGCAACATCACCATGGCAGAGCGCAAAGCTTTAGATGCTTTACGCCGCAGGGATGACATAGTCGATTTACCAGCAGATAAGGGTAACGCCACTGTACTCCTTTCCACGGCACAGTACGATGAAAAGGTGATGAGCCTCCTCAACGACGCTTCTTACACACTGTTGGACGCCGACCCTACCGCAAGAGTTGTGAGGAAGATGATGGCCCTCATAAAAAAGGCCGAACTACCAGACGAGGTGAAAAAGAAAATCAAGCCACGAGCTGCGAGACCACCGAGACTTTATGGGTTGCCCAAGGTCCACAAACAGGAGGTACCATTAAGACCTAATGTTATTGCCATCGGGGCAACAACGTATCAGCTGGCCAAGTATCTGACACACCTTCTTAGCCCCTTGGTGGGTCATTGCTATGATCACGTTAAAAACTCGACGGAATTTGTTGAGACCATCCGGTCTATAACAGTTTCAGATACTGACATCCTGGTCAGCTTTGACGTGGTATCCCTCTTCACTCGTGTACTAGTGAGGGACACACTGGAGCTGATTCGCCGTCATTTTGAACCGACCATCGCAGACCTGTTTGAACATTTTCTTACATCTACTTATTTCATGTATGGAGGGAGGTATTACAAACAAGCCGACGGAGTGGCTATGGGGTCACCGCTTTCTCTGGTGGTAGTGAACCTCTATATGGAGGATTTCAAAGAGAGGGCACAAGAGAGTGCCAGACTTAAACCATCTTGCTTCTTCCGCTACGTTGACGATACCTTCGCCGTGTGGCCTCACAGTATCCAGGTGTTGTATGAATTCCTCAATCATCTCAATGGAATTCATCCTAATATTAGTTTTACGATGGAAGTAGAGAAGGACGGATGCCTTCCTTTCCTGGACATCTTGGTAAAGCAGAAACCTGACGGTACTCTGTCTCACAGCGTATACTGCAAACCCACCCATACTGAACGCTACTTGGGTGGAACCAGCTTCCATCACCCGTCACAATGCAACTCCACACTGGCCACACTGTTATACAGGGTGAGGGCAATCTCCGATCGTGAGAGCCTGTTGGAAGAAATGAGACACCTCAGGACGGTCTTCGAACGGAACGGTTACTCTCGAAGGCAGATAGAGCGGGCCTTCACTCAGAAGCCACCAAGACTACCGTCGGAGCAAGAAGAACCACCAAAAAATCTGGCTTTTCTCCCATATGCCGGGAACCCATTGGGAAAGATTGGGAGACTTCTGGCGCGGCACGGGATTAAAATTATCTTGCAACCTCCTGCCAAGATACGCGATTTGCTGCAGTCGGTAAAAGATGACGTGGGCCTAAGAACACCGGGAATTTATTCCTTACCGTGCGAATGTGGTAAGGTGTATATCGGCCAGACCACCAGAATGATCCAAGAGCGCCTCACCAAGCACAGACGAAACCTAAGCCTGATGCAACTTGAAAAGTCTGCAATTGCCGAACACGCCTTCGACGAGGAACATAGAATCGAGTTCGACAAGACTGTAGTGTTGGCCAGGGCCTCCTCCTTCTGGGAGTCAATCGTAAGTGAGGCACTAGAAATCAGGCTTAATAACAACAACATTAACTGGGATGGCGGGCTCGAACTGAGTGAAGCCTGGAATGCTATTATTAAGGACCTCCTATGGGAGCGGGGCGGATTGGCGCAGCGCAGCGTGGAGGGAGCGAATGGCGCCGGTCAGGTGCCGCAGTGGACCGTAGAATGAGTTTGCGCCCACGTCCAATCAGAGCGGGCCTACCAGTACCACGGACTGCCAGCACTCCTGGGTGGGGAGGCGCCGACGGCACTATTCGAGCGCCGTAGCGGACCGTGTATGAAGCCACCACTTCTGGCAAATCAGAGCGGGTCTTCCACCATGCTGACAGAATACAAGGAGGTTCGATGGGAGGGGGCGCCGCAGCAGACTGCGTTGGGAGCCGCCACTTCCGACCAACCAACGGGTCTTTCTGAAACCACCGTTCCGACCATTCAGAGTGGATCCTCTACCTCGCTGACAGGTATATTAGGAGGTCCTTCTGTGAGACTAAGCCAGTCCACGCGGTGACTGCCAGCTTTCGTCAGCCTGTAGACACCGGACACCTGATGAAGACAGCCGAGCTGGTTGTCGAAACGTTGTGTTTCCAAAACACCATCCGGCTGCACACTCGTGAAGACTACATTGATGTCTGCCTGTATGTGGAAAATCCTGAGAATTGGTCTCAATTACTACACGATAATCATTTTTCATATATCACACATTACTGTTCCTACAAGATAATTATTGTGCTTATAGTCTCATAGTTTTTTTTTTTTTCATGCATCATGATGTAAGATTGCACTTACATTGTGGGTTAAGCTCTGCACCACAGTTACTGGCGCTGCCAGTGTTTTTGCCCCAACCTTAGGCCTTCCTCAGCCATATGCAGCAGATACATTAATCTGCCACAGCCCTAGGAAGCCCACACGCTGGGACAGAAATGCTAGCAGTGCCAGTAACAGCTAAATGCACAAAGTAAGTGCAATATTACAATAACTTCGTCCAATTCCTGTAGAGCAATCACTGTGTCATCTACATACATTTTATTCCAAACTTTTGTAAATTTTCCCCATAATCTGATTCTCAAAATAAAGGAATTTTGTAACAGCACATTGCTTTACACGAACATATATCTTGCTGTGACTGAGCCATATTTGCAAACAGGATGGTTTAAATTTGAGTAGATTTGGAAGGTGCATATGAAAATTGCATTTGGGGAATAAGCTTAATTGAAATGAAATTAAAATTAATTACTAGGATTGTTTGTATTATTATTATTACTCCGTGATTCACTAAAAGTGTGTTGCGGAGTGTGCATTGCACCTATTGAAAAGGGTTATGGTTTGAAAGGGTTATAAGGAATATGGCAGGAGGCGCCCATGGGCTATTGTGAGGAACCATACCCGCATTTGCGTGGAGTGATCTGGGAAAACCATGGGAAACCCAGATCAGGATGGCTGAAGTGTTTTATCGAAAGCTACTCCTGTCGGATTTTAAGTTTACTTGCCTGGTAAATCCTTTCTATTCCATTCCCTAATCGCTCATGGGAAAAATGAGTACAGAAATGAATCGGTTCTGGCCCTGATTTCTCTTATCTTATTTTCGCGGTCATTTCGAGATATGAATGTTGCTGATAGCAATATTTGCTGGCTGTCATTCTGAAATACGTCTGTCTTGAATTTTTCAATTAGCTTCCGTCGTGAGCAATGCCTTCGGTGTTCCAGGTCTTCCCAACCTAACTCCTTCAACATCTCACTTACGCTTTCCCTCCTACTATATATACCTGTCACGAATCGGGCGGCTCTCCTTTGGACCTTCTCTAAAGCCTTCATTAACCCATTTTGATGGCAACCCCACACAGAACATCAATACTCTAAGTGAGGACGTACTAGTGACTTGTATACAATCAATTTAACTTCCTGAGTGCATTGATTTAAATTACAACCTAGAAATCGGAGCATACGATTTGCTTTTCCCATTACATTCTCGATATGCTCATTCCATGACAAATTATTACGAATTGTTACCCCTAGGGATTTAGCGGAATCTACCGTTCTAAGGACAGTGTCATTAACTGTATATTCATAGTTAAATTTTGTCACCTTTTTACTTACACGCATGACTTGGCACTTTTTAGCATTTAACCCCCACTGCCTTTCTTTAAACCATGCAATTATTTTCATAATATCTTCTTGTAAAAAAGCACAGTCGCCTTGGATTTTTATTTCACGATAAATAATAGCATCATCGGCAAATAATGTTTTCATCTCCTTTATTATGTCGCACAACTCATTAATGTATATGAGAAACAGCAGAGGCCCTATCACGCTTTCATGGGTTACGCCGGGTCTCACCTCGGTAAGTGATGAACGCTCACCTTCAAGAACTACACACTGTGTTCTGCCCTTCAGGAATTCTGCAACCCAGTCGCATATTTGTCTAGATATGCCTTAACCACGAAGTTTCCTAAGTAACCTAGTGTGAGGCACAGTGTCGAAAGCTTTTTTAAAGTCTAATAGAACCAAATCAACCTGGGATTGCTCATCTATAATTTGGCACAAGTCATGAATTAGAAGTGCAAGTTGTGTTTCACAGCATCGGCCTTTTCTGAATCCATGTTGATTTGGATTTAAAAGCTCACCTTCATCCAAGAACCGCATGACATTTGAATAGATGATATGTTCTAAAATCCTGCAAAATATTGAAGTTAATGAGATCAACCTATAATTCTGAGGATCATTAACATTCCCATTTTTAAACACTGGAGTTACGTTAGCGGTCTTCCATTCGGCTGGTATTTTTCCTTGATCCAGAGAGACGGTATACAATTTCATCAAGTACGGTGCAATTTCCTTTGCGTATCTTGAGTAGAATCTTGTAGGAATACCGTCTAGTCCAGGAGCCTTATTGGTTTTTACATTCATAAGCAGTTTAGTTATTCCCTCGACATCAAGAGTGAGATCATTCATAATTTTGACGGTACGATTGTTAAATATTGGTATCTCCTCATGAGTTTTCTATCGTGAAAGCCTTTTTAAATATATCATTCAAAATTTCTGCTTTCTCTACGCTTGTTTCTGATAATTCACCATTTTCTTTAATCAGCGACGGCATAACCTTACGAGAGCCTCTTATTACTTTGATATACGACCAGAACTTTTTTTGGATTAGTAATCAGATCTTTGGATAAGTTCCTGGCTTGGAATTCTTTAAACACATCGCGCATTGCCTTACGCACTTCAGCATGCAACTGGACTAATTTAGCACGATTAGATGAATCCCCCGATTTTTTCACCGCGGCATGTAAACGCCTTTGCCTCCTGAGCAAACGTTTCACTTCCCTATTGAACCAAGAGGAGTTATTACTGACCTAATACACTTCTTAGGAACAAACTGGTTTAAACCAGTCCATATTAGTTCTTTTAAATTAAACCAAAGTTCCTCAACATTTGTATTTAGCATGTACGTTTCAAAATTCTTCGCAAAATGATCAACCATACCCACATCGTTTGCCTTATCGAAGCAAAAAACGAGTTTCTCTTTGTCATGCTTCAGACTCAGACTAGAGTTTAACGTTACCACAACCGCCTTGTGATCACTTATACCGTCTTATATACAAACTTTATCTACAATATCAGGATTGCTAGTTAGAAAAAGATCCAGAATGGACGAGGAATCTTTGTCTCACTGCTTTGGCTCTTCGACCATCTGTTGAAGAGATCTTTCTGCAAATGATTCTAGGAATGTTTCGGTTACCAACCTATCTCTTCCACCCATCCTGAACGTGTATGTGTCCCACCTAACCGACGGTAGGTTAAAGTCACCACCCACGATCAATATATGTCCTTGAAATTTTTTGTAAATGTTATTAAGTGACTCTCTGAAGTATTCCGTGTTAACCAAATCAGAATCCGGAGGTCGATAAAATGACCCGAGAATGAACTTTAAATTTTTACCAATTTTTACCTTGACCAATATTAACTCGAAAAATTTTCCGTTTCAGTTATGACAGAGCAATTAACGGTTTTACTTATGGCCATGAACACACGCCCACCCATTGAGATAGTTCTGTCTTTCTGAAAAACATTGAAATGAGGGCCAAATACTTCACTAGATTCATCTTAAGGTGTCAACCAGCTCTCGGTTCCTAGTATTATGTTGACATCATTAGTCGCAACTGAGGCGTGAAAATCCGCCACTTTCCCTGTAATACTCCAACAATTTTGTACCATTATCCTTAGCTGCTTCGTATTGTTATTTGTGGAGTCTAAAATAGCATTTTTCATACTCGCACTCTGATGGTAAACGGGTGAAGTAATTGTAGCTGTAATATTAAAATTATTCACGCCATCACTACCGGGACCAGCTTCTATGTTATCGGCACATACTCTTCGATGAAATAAAGGATCCTCGGGCCTCACACTGTTCCTAAAAAATAATTCATAACAAGACGGTTCCATATTATAGTAGCCACCTTGGACGTCATTCTAGGTGTGTAGTGGACACCTGACCTGTCAAATGCGTCCCAGCTGGCAGCTATCATTGGATGATGGTCTACGAAGCCCCAGTTGTTTTTGCAACACAGCTCCTTCAAATTACTATTTAAATTAAAGATCTTCCACTACACAGCCTCCCCACAATCGACACGTGGCACCACACTACAAATTGAGAACTGCAATGAAACTGAATTTTACCGGGCGGCTTCATACTCCTTTCGGCCCAACTTGTCCATGGATTTAACTATATCTGGAACAGAAACATGACACGAGTCATTAGTAACGATGTGCGCAGCTACTCTTAACTGACGGCAGTTCGATTCCCTAATCGCTTTTGGAATGGCCTCCATGACACGTGGTACGGTTGCTCCTGAAAGAGAAACGGAATGAACATTAGTTTGAGGATCTGCACCATTCTTCGTGGCTAATTCCCGTAGCGGTTTCTCCAGCCATCGCACGTTGGAGCTGCCAATGACCAGTAAACCTTTTCCTGGCAAGGCTCGGGGTCTGCGAGTAAATCTTCCCTGCTGCTCTTCTGCGCCATTCGCGCTTGAATCTACAGCCTCCCGCAACACAGAAAACACGTTACTTAGTGGCAAGGTATCATTTTCCCTTCAGCTAATTGGGAATTTCGACGCCTTTCTCCGATCCACACGATACCAGACGTTTTCTGCAACTGGAACCTGAAAATCCAATCTTGCTGGTTCCAATACAGTTGGCTGCGGAATTTCTTCAACGCACTGCCGCTCCTCGTCTAGGATGCTCCATACCTGTGCCTGATGAGACGCCATAGTATTAAGAATCTCCTCGAGAACCAGACGCCTACCAGAACACTTTGCACAAGCCATATCACCTTAAACAGACAAAAGCAGAACTACAAATGAATACACAAAAATCGGCGACCGCTACTAACGGCTGCTAAGGCTCATGCCTACTGCTGCTACGGCTGCGGAGCCTCAACTGACTGGCACACCACCTAAACAGGAAATATTCAACGATAACGACAAAAACTAGCACAATTTAAATCACACAGAAAAGTTGGCTTGTATGCAGATTTCCACAGTTTTATACTTGCACTTGTCTCCACAAGTATGGTATTGCTGCATTGTATCATTTCACTCAAATTACTGGGACTTCCCAGATTGTTTTCTACATAAATAAGTTTTAATTTAATTTCGATAGAGCACATGCTCCAGTGGCAATCTCCATGCACACCTATTTTTCTTTGTTTCTTGTATCCACTGACTTTTATCCTCTATAAATTTTGACTTTAAATTCTTCCTTAGCTACAAATAAAAATCTTCCCACACCCTTGCACCTGAAATAGAGTGCCAGTTTGTGGTAATGTTCATCTTTTCCCTTCCATGCATTACTTTTAATTCTTACACCAATATCTTTCCACACCTTATCATCAATATATTAATACTACACAATGTGTTGTAGTTGTGTGATGTTTGTGAGTGCTGTGTGGAGGAAGAAGAGTCACCATTTCCAGAAGAAACACCACGAGCAGCTCCTACAGCACCTTTAGCACCTACCCCTTCAGCACCTTCTGCAAGAAAGGTAAATCAGTTCCAGTATCAGGTCGCATAACATATTGTGATACATAGTTTGATAAGTTTAAAGAATATAAGTATGAAGTTTCTCACATTGTTGTTTATGAATTAACCTCTGTTGTGAAAATAGCTAAGAGTGTTAACTAATGAAACAAGATATTTTGATGATCATATTCCCTGTTTCCATTGAAAATTTATTTGACAATGGCAAAAAAAAAACAACAAAAAAACAAAAACAAAAAAAACTGATAACCAAATCGAAGTTTTCTATTTCTGGGGCATCAATTATTTCCCCCAGAAAATTTTATTTGTCTTTCAAGAAGATCAGTAATATGAACAGGGGACAACAGGTAAAGAAGAGCATAAAATAGAAATGTTAAAAGCTAGTAGTCCTTTGCCTTGTGAGTTGTAAATAAAGTTAACAAGTTCAATTGGGAACAAAATATCCAGCAATTTCTTAAAACTTATTTCTGCAACACTTTCATCAAGCATAGTAGTGATAGTAGCCATAGCCGACATAGAAACAAGGAATTTTCTATGTTTTTCATATTTTAACTCCCTGCTCACTTATGTTACTTCCTTCTAAGGAAACTCTTCACAAGCAAAGAAGGAATTTAATTCGCAAAGTTGTTCTCTGAGAATTGTTTGCAGTGTAAGCCCACGAATATTGTGCAGAAATATGTTTAGAAATCTAGATGAACTTATAATGCCAGCACAGTACATATGCGCCCTACTAAACACTTCAGTCTTAATTTTGACAAACATAGGTATAACACCAGGAATAAAGGGCTTCTTCAGACTGCTTTCCCAAATAAATTTGTAGAAATGCAATTGCCACCAGTAACAGTCTCAGAAATAAATAAACACATGAAACAATTAAAACCTAAAAATTCTTCCAGCTATGACAATATTTCAAACAAACTACTGAAAAGGTGTTCAGATTGTATCAGTCATGCACTTGCCCACATTTGTAATGAATCCTTAATGCAAGGCATGTTTCCAAATAGACTAAAATATGCAGTTGTAAAACCATTGTTTAAAAAAGGAGAATAAACATCTCTAGATAACCATTGTCCCATTTCATTACTTTCAGGATTCTCAAAGATTTTTGAAAAAGTCATGTACTGTAGAGCAATAAAACATGTTAAACAAAATAATATCCTCAGTAAATCACAATTTGGGTTCCAAAAAGGATCATCTACAGAAATGGCTACATATTAATTTTTAAATAACACATTTAAGGAACTGAATAATAAAATCAGTCCTGTAGGAATAATTTGTGATCTTGCAAATGCATTTGACTGTGTAAAACATGAATTACTTTTGAAGAAAATGGAATACTATGGTATTTATGGAACCGCAGGTAAATGGTTTAAATCATACATGGAAAGTCGAATGCAAAAAGTTTCCAGTTTGATTCTAAAATAAGTAAAGATGCTTCATCAGACTGGGAGAAAATAAAACATGGAATTCCACAAGGTTCTGGCCTACGACCCATCTTCTTCTTGTTGTACAACAATACCTTCCTGGAAACTTATCTGTCAAAGTTAAGAGTGTTTTATTTGCAGATGACACTAACATGACTGTGAGAAAAACACCAAACAGCAATCTAGAATTTAATATAAGTGCAATACTTAGTGAATTAGCAAATTGGTTTAAGGCAAACTTATTAAAATTACATTTTGAAAGAAAAAAAAACAACAACAGAATATTAGGTTTAAAACATAAAATTATGTACAGCCAGATTCACAAGTAAGCTATAAAAAAAAAACACAATATTATAAAATTACTTGGTATTAAAATAGATGAGAAACTCTGGTGGCATGAACATATCACTTCACTACTGAAGAAGTTAAGTAGTGCTACCTTTGCAATACGAACACTTTCTCTAACAGCAGATCTAGAATTTACGAAACAGGTGTAGTCCTCATATTTTAATTCAATGATGTCCTATGGCATAATATTTTGGGGAAACTCTTCACAAAGTAAAAAAGGTTTCATAGCACAGAAAAGAGCTATTACGATGTTGAGTAGGGTACAACCAAGAACTTCTTGCAGACAACTTTTTTAAAAATAACTTAATATTCTTACAATGACTTATCAGTATATATATTCTCTCGTGTGCTTTGTCATAGATCATTTTAACCTGTTTACTTCTAATTCACAGGTACACAATTTCAATACAAGAAACAGAAATAACTTGCACTTAATATTCTTACAATGACTTATCAGTATGTATATTCTCTCAAGTGCTTTGTCATAAATCATTTTAACCTGTTTACTTCTAATTCACAGGTACACAATTTAAATACAAGAAACAGAAATAACTTGCACAAAACACAAAAATCTCTGTCATTAGTACAAAGAGGAGTTAATTATTCTGGTATACATCTGTGTAATAAACTTCCCAAGAGTATAAAACAGTCAGCAGATAATAAAGAAATATTTAAAGAAAAACTGAGAGATTATCTTATTGGCAACTCCGTCTACTCCATTCAAGAATTTGAACAAATTAATTAATTGTATTCAATATGACTTTTGCAAAATTCAGTTGTAAAAAATAATGTTTATTGTTATTTTTTTTTATTTGTCTGTGGAACATATACTATGATTATGACTCATATTGTATGTATGTGTATTAACCATGACATGTTTCACATCCCAGAGGTCTTTCCTTAGTAGGGATCTATGAAACAAGATTGATAAATAAAATAAAAATAAATAAATAAAATGAATGTGCAAAAGTATCAATATTTTTGCAATGCGTTTTGGTGTCACGAGTGATTTATCTCCCTTAATACCTAACCAATATAGATAAATTAGGTATCATATTAAAGACTGAGGTCTCCGCCATGATAACATTATATTTTAAGAAAGGAATTTTTCGTATTTCGACCCTTAAAGGGCAAAAATGTCTATTTTATAAAATGCATTTTTTGTGTCTCGAGACACTTATCTCCGTGGATATATATCCAAAATCGATAAATCAAGTAAGATTATGAGGAATATTGGATCAGGTTTGGTGATATCATATTTTAGGAAAGAAGTTTTTGGAATTCAACCATTAAATGGTAAAAGTATAAATGGTTCAACAACGCATTTTTGTGTCACGAGCTATTTATCTCCCTTGATATCTTACCGATATAGATAAATGATATAACATATTAAAGACTAAGGTCTCCGCTGTGGTAACATTACAATTTAAGAAAGGAATGTTTTGTAATTCGACCATTAAAAGGCAATAATGTTAATCTTTTTAAATGCATTTTTTGTATCTCGAGCCATTTATCGCCTTGGATATCTAATCAAAATCGATAAAAGAGGTAGGAATGAGGAGTAATGTCTCAGCTTTGTGATGTCATATGTTGAGAAAGAATGTTTTTAGAATTCAGCCCTTAAAGGGAAAAAGTATAAATTTTTCTATAACGCATTTTTGTGTCACGAGTTATTTATCTCCCTTTATATCTAACCGATATAGATAAATGAGGTATCATATTAAAGAATAAGGTCTCCGCCATGGTAACATTATATTTTAAGAAAGGAATTTTTCGTAATTCGAACCTTAAGGGCCAAAAATGTCAATTTTTCTAAAATGCGTTTTTTGTATCTCGAGCCATGTATCTCCCTTGACAATTAAACAAAATTGATAAATGAGGTATCATTTAAAATATTGAGGTCTTCGGTTCTGTTACCACATTTTAAGAGAGAAATTATTAAAAATTATAACCTCACTTGATAACTAACCGAAATTGAAAAATGTGGTATCATTTTAAAGACCAAGGTGGCTCCTTTGGTCACACTGTATTTTATAAAATGAATTTTTTGGAATTTGACCCTTAAAGGGCAAAAGTATCAATATTATTTATACAACATGTTTTTTTACTTTTTTATCACAAGCCGTTTATCTTCTTCGATACCTTAAAGTGGTAGCGCGTATGAGACTGTTCAGAGCCAAGTTCCTAGATTTCAGCAGCGGATATCACAGAGATGTCAACAAACTTTTTTTTTCTTTCAGTAAGTAGCTTTTTGGATAGTTTTTTTTTTTTTTCTGTTACCGAATCACTGTCGTTTTGCTATACAATTCCAATGTAAACATTTTATTCGCACAGTAACAAATATTACAGAGATGTTGTTATGTAGTGTGCATTTTGTTCAGGTTGGCTTTATTCTGTTAAGGTCAGTGACAGTTTGTCATAAGTACAGAATGTTTTAAATCATCCTAACTGTTTCGTAATATGTTGTGAGTATTTTGATGCGCTCCTATTACACACATACACACACAAAATATTTGCCACAAAAGTACGGTTCTACTTTTCATTATATTACAAGCATTCAACCTCACTATTCATCGCATTTTATTCGTGAAGTTTTCGCATGGGTCGTCTGGTTAGTGTATAACTGGATACTAGAGAATTTTTTTCTGATGTGTTGAAAAGTACTCACAGATTTTTCAGTTATAGAAAGAGATTTGCTATCTCTGAAATTTACTCCCTCCAATATCATTGACAAACTTTTTAAATGTACATATGTAGCTGTTATTGCACACTAACTATTGAAAAGTGACTGTGAATGTCATGAATTCATAAAGCTTTTCTGTTATCAGGAGCAGCAGTTTTTCCTTCACATCTGCCTCTAGAAATGAATAACATTATTATGTAACTAAGTAATTTAGCTAGATATGTCTCCACCTATTAAGTGTATCCAAATTGGGTGAAATTTAAATAACAAGATTTTATTATAAAATCATTATCATTTATGGTGTCCTAGAACACCAGTTGTAAATAAAGATTGTGGGTTTAGACAAATCAAATCTTTCTAGTGTATTATTTCCTTAAGTTATTATTATATGTCTAAAAACAATTGTATTAAATTTACCTTTATCAACATCAGTTTATTCATATCATATCTAATATTTATAACAGCCACCTATTGAGGGAGCGCAGGTAGCCGAGGAAATGATGGTTGAGATTAGCCAGGCAACAGTGGCAAAGTTGGCCCAAGTGAAAAAAGATCTTGATACCCTACTTGACAAAGCACAGGTAAGTAACGAAATTCAGAATGCTTAGTTTAATATGAATACTCAGTTTTTAATGTAATCATGAAATTGGTTTTTCATGTCTACCTCTGCATCCTATTATATAAAATGGTAATCTGGAGTCGGCGCACGTTGTCTATAGCTATTGGCTAGAGAACGGTCACGTGCATGCCGTCACTCGCCAATCAACAGCCACAATATTACATTTGTTACTTAATGTTGCTTTTTGTTTATTTGCGACAAATGGATGCAGAATCTCATGTGAGAAGACTGGTGTTCGACATAAATATTATATTATCTGTATCAGTTATAAGAAATAGGTTAAAACATAATCTAAGAATATTTTTGGCAGAAGTCTATTAAAATTTCAGAGAAAGTTTACCCAAAAGGTATGTTATCGCGAAATGTATCAGTCAAATAAATGACAATTATCTGGTTTTGTTATTATACTTTGCAGCATTTAAAGTAAAATGCATTTATTTGAATAAATCATAGAAAAATTTTCCGTTAATCTAACCACAGTATGGTACTCAAATCACGGAAAATATCATTAAAAATGATCGTTATTTGTTTTTCCTTACAAGCTTTTTCAGAATAAATTCCTTCTACCACCATAGATGATACCAGTTGTTATTCATATGAGGGTAATAGAAACTATGATTTTAGAAAGCCGATATTGGTGGAGGTTGGGGTTAAGTTGACCGGAATCCCCACTGACATATTTGTTTACAGCATAATTCACTCTGAAACCGATTTTAAACAATGTGAACCGCGTTCATAACCACTATCTATGTTACTGAAGGTATTAATTCATGTGGATGGAAGTAGTTCCATATTTATTTTGCTGAATTGTTTCTGGACCAGGAATAAAACTAATATTACATGTTACAGCAAACGTTTTTGGAATTTTTAATTTAGTTTTAATTTCCGTCATCAGTGATTCAGTTGAAGTTATACATAATACATATAACATCATAAAATTAAGGTTATTAGCAATATGTAATAACTATTCTGTATAATTAACTAGCTGCAAAAATTTATCACTCTGTTAAATGACAGTTATCCGATATTGATATTATACTTTACGTCATTTAATGTAAAATGCATTTATTTAAATAAATCAGGAATACTGGAGATCACGATTCTGCCATGAATTGGTGTCATAACACTGCCGTGGTCAAACACAAGTCTCCTCTATAAATACTTTCCGAAGTACAGTTAAATGTGTTATGCTGGTTCAGGCTGTCCTACAACCTAATTTCTGCTTGAAAATAATGGTCCAGGCTGCATTACAATGGAATTACTCCTTGAAAACAATGTCTAGCGATTTACTAAAGCAGTATTATGATGTCATTACCGAATGTTATTTTGGTGGAATCACAATCTCCAGTAGACCCAATCGTTATTCATTTTTCCTTAAAAGCTTTTACAGAATAAATTCCTACTACCATCATAGGTGATGCCCGTTGTTATTTATATGAGGGTAATAGAACAATCTAGCACGAGAGAAAAATTTGCAGAAATGGTAGACTTAGGTCTAAGAAGTAGCTGTGAAAGGAGCTCAACCGAGGACGAATGGAATGCATTTAAGACCGAATTAATGAAAGCTGGTAAAGAAACACTAGGCATTAGGGAACAAGCTGCTCGAAAACCTTGGATCACAGAAGAAATTTTGGAGCTGATGGATCAGAGGAGAAGATACAAAAACGCTCAGGATGAAGCAGGAAGAGAGCAGTACAGGCAATTTAGAAATCAAATAAATATGAAATGCAAAATAGCAAAAGAAAAATGACTACAAGAAAAGTGTGAAGAAGTAGAAAAGGAAATCGTCGTAGGTAAAGTAGATGTTGCATATAGAAAGATCAAATAGAATTTTGGAGAAATTAAGAAAAGAGGTATGAACATTAAAGCTGCCGATGGGAAACCTCTTTTAAGCTCAGAAGATAGAGCTAACCGATGGCTGGAATACATTCAGAAACTGTATGTTGGGGATGACTTGAACAATAGTGTATTGGAAATGGTAGGTGATGTCAACATTGATGACTTAGGAGATCCTGTTTTGAAGACAGAATTTAATAAAGCTCTGAATGACATGAAAGGAAATAAGGCGGTTGGAATTGATGAAATTCCTGCAGAACTTCTTAAATCCCTAGGAGAGGAAGGAATCAAAAGATTATTCAAGCTTATATAAAAAAGTTATGAAACAGGAGAAATTTCAACTGATTTTAATAAAAATATAATCTTCACACTTCCAAAGAAAGCACAAGCCAACAAATGTGAGAATTATCGCACCATTAGTCTAACATCACATGCTTCAAAATTACGGACCAGAATAATATACAGAAGGATGGAAAGGGTAGCAGAAGAGATAGTAGGTGAAGATCAGTTTGGGTTTAGGAAAAATCGCGGTACAAGGGAAGCAATTCTGTCTTTAAGATTAATACTTGAAGGGCGGATCAAGAAAAAGAAAGATACTTTTATGGCATTTGTTGATTTAGAAAAAGCTTTTGATAATGTTAGGTGGGACAAGATGTTCAAAATTTTAAAGAAGCCAAGTTTAAAGTATCGAGATAGAAGAATACTCTATAAACTATATAGGAATCAAGTGACTGTAATGAAAGTAGAGAATAATGTGAGACATGCATCAGTTAAAAAGGGCGTGAGACAAGGTTGTAGCCTATCCCTGTTAATATTCAACTTGTTTGTAGAAGAAGCAATGAAGAAAGTCAAAGAAAAATTTCCAGGATTTCCTTAACTCACTCAACAACAGTCATTCCATCAATTCCACCTGGTCATACTCCGGTGTCACCTTCCTTGATGTGGATAATACCCTACGACAGGGTGCCTTCCACATCTCTGTACACATCAAACCTACTAACTTACAACAGTACCTACACTTTGACAGTTGTCACCCTTTACACACCAATGTTCCCTCCCATATAGCCTTGCATCTGTTCCGATCAGGAATCAATTTCCAGTTACTCCCAAAAACTATCCTGAGCCCTTTTTTCCCACTGATACCCGCTACCCCCCCTCCCCCCAATCTTCTGGAGAAACAAATCTCCCTAGCCATCTCCCACAACCCTTGTTCTATACGTCCTAAAACTGACCATGGACCAACACTTGCCACCCAGTTCTTTCCTGACTTGGAATCCATCAACCAGATTCTCCGCCATGCGCGTGACTTCCTACGGTCCTTCCCTGAAATGCATCTCCTTCTTTCTAAAATCCTACCCACTGCTCTCTGCACTTGCTTAAGCAGACCATCCAAACCTTGACACCAGACACATCCCTGGCCTAAACCTACGCTAAACCTGTCACTTAGTATCTTTCATTTCATTTTATAGTCAGTTACTTATATATGTATATTTCATTGATTCATATTACATATATATATATATTTCTACCTCCATTTATAATCGTGTATAACTGATCAAAATAAAATTATAATAATAACTTTTTGGATTATGCTGTGCAAAGATTATTTTGTTCCACTTTTATTGCCAGTCAACCTTATCCCCCCATCTCCTGCAATTCCACCCCCACTCCATATTTACACCTTTGTTTCATTCATGTGGTAGGGAAATATGTAACAAGATCATCACCCAGAACATTCAAAATTATTAAAAAGGTAAACAGAGATGTAAGATGTAACTCAGACATTCAAGTAATAAACAGAGAGACATGGCTAAAATATTTCCAAGAGCTGTGGACCTAAAAGCAATATACCTGCCAGAGACTAACAGCCCAGATGAAATTCACTATAAAGAGTTAGAATCAGTTCTAAATACCTGTAAAAGTAACAGATCCCCTGGTGAGGATGTCGATCTTTTTAAATTCAGTAACAGGACGTTTAAAGAATGGCTGTTGAACTTTATCAACAGGATCTAGAGAGGAGAATTCTGACCTCAAAGCTGGCAGAGGGCACTTGTCATCCCAATTCCCAAAAAAAGACAAAGGCAAAGATTGCAATAATTATAGAGGAATAAGCTTGCTCAATACTGGTTATAAAATTTACTTCAGCATCGTTAAATCAAAATTGTAAAAAAAATTATGAACCACTCCTTTGAGAAGAACGAAATGGGTTTTTGGAAGGGTAGATCATGTGCAGGTGGTTATTTCACACTCAAGATGCTAATTGAGAAAAGGAAAGATTTAATCTGGAAACACACCTGGAATTTATTGATTTCAAGAAAGCTATTATACAATTGACAGAAGAAAACTTTGGAAAATTCTGGCTGAAAGTAACACCCTACCACATAGCATAAGAACAATTTGAATCATTTGCAGTCACAATGTAATTGCAGTTAGAACCAGACAATAGCTGTTGGAAACCCATTAATCGAGGTGTGAGACAAGGACGTTGCTTATCACCAATTTTATTCAGCATATATATATATATAAACAAAATCATTAGTGACTGGTAACAAAAAACCCACAGCATAATCAAAATAGACAAATAAACCAACCTGGACACATTACTGTTTGCAGATAACCAAGTGCTTCTTGCTGAATCAGAAGATGACCTGCAGAGATCGGTATATAAAATCCACAACACAACAAAAGAGTACAGCATGTTGATCTCTTTCAATAAACCAAAGTTCTGGCCTTCAGTTGAAAAAACCGTAAAAGAACAAAATGAAAAATGCAGGTGAAGATAATATTACTACAGATATCTTAAAGATAGCCGGATGTGACATTGTACCTTATCTTGAAATATTATTTAAATTGAGTCTAGACACTTGCTGCTTACCACACGACTGGAAAAGTGCAATAGTAGTACTGGTACATAAGGGAGGGGTGAGAAATAGAGTTGAGAATTACAGGCTAATCAGTTTGACATCAGTGGTAGGTAAATTAATGGAAAGATTGATATGCAACCACATCTTATGTGAGGAACATAAGTGGTTTTCAAGCAGGCAACATGGTTTCAGGCAAGGATATTCATGTGAATCTCAGTTGGTGGGATATATGCAAGATATTTCAGATGAAATGGACAAGGCAGGCCAAATTTATAGTGTAGCACTAGATCTGTCTAAGGCTTTTGACAGAGTAAGCCATAAAATGGTAGTAAATAAGGTAAAAACCATTGGAGTGGATAAGAAAGTCATTTGCTGGATAGAAGAATTTTTAAAAGGTAGAAAACAGAATGTTAAGGTAGGAAATTTAGTATCAAAAGAAGTTGAAGTAAAAATGGGTGTGCCACAGGGTAGCATATTGGGACCATTGCTATTCATTATTCTAATGAATAATTGTGTTGATTGTTTACTATCTGAAATTAGATTGTTTGCAGATGACATAATGCTGTATAAAAGAATCAAAATGATAGAGGATTGTAAACAGTTGCAGGGTGATCTGGACAGGATATCTAACTGGGTTGGTAAACATGGAATGAAGATAAATGCAAAGAAGAGTCTTGCTTATTAGGTACACAAATAAAAAACAAAAGGTTAATTATGAATATAAGGTGGGGAAAGAATTGCTTGCTGAAGACTTGAAATGTAAATATCTTGGAATTACTTTTGATAACAAACTTAACTGGGCAGGACACATAGGACAGGAGGTAGGAAAAGGATTCAAAGTTCTGCATTTGTTGGAGAGAGTGATGAGGGGATGTATGAGAGAAGTAAAGGAATTGGGTTACAAAACTTTGGTCAGACCATTGTTCGAATATGGTAGTGTAGTATAGGACCCTCATTTTACGTATCAAATACAGGAGTTGGAGAGGGTGCAAAAAAGGGCTGCTAGATTTGTTTCTGGAAATTATCGCAGAATGCAATCAATGATGGATATGATAAAGGAGCTGGAATGGGATTCATTGCAAGACAGGAGGAGAATAAGGAGGGTCATGGGAGTGTACAGGGCATATACTGGCGATGAGGCATGGAAAGATATTGCAATAGGTATGAAAAGTAGTGCATGGAAGGGAAAAGATGACCATGACCACAAGCTGGCACTCGATTTCAGGCACAAGGGTGTAGGAAGATTATCTTTTTTAGGTAAGGGTGTCAGTGATTGGAATGAGTTACCAAGAGAAATGATGAATAATTTACCGAAAACTTTGAAAGAATTTAAACATAAAATTTGTAGAGGGCAAATGTAGGTAGGTGCAGCATAGGGGGAAGATGTGTGTGTAGGGAAATTGCCACCGTAGCCTGTGCTCCATTGCAATTAAATTAAATTAAATTTCAATTGTAAACTCAGCCAAAGATCAAATAGCAGAATTTAAATACATAGGTTACAACCTCAGATCAGCTCAGCTATACCCTATGCAACAGAAAACCACGAATTTGACAAAATTTGCAGGAATAATAAATAGCACCTTCAGATCATCCCTTGTTCAATGATAACACAAGAAGCAGGCTATATAACATCCTGGCTAAACCTACCCTACTCAATGGCAGCGAGGCGTGGACACTCTGCAATGATGATGAGTGGAGGCTAGTTGTGTTTGAGATGTGTTTTATGAGGAGAACAGCTGGCTACATTTTACAAGACAGAAAAAGTTCTGATGAAATCCTTATAGAACCCAAAGTCAAACCAGTTCTCTAAACTGTGCAAACCTACAGAACCATGTGCCAAAAATGAGATAGGATAGGGAAAAATAACCCATCAGTTACCACCCACAGATAAAGGCAGGATGATGCGATGAACATGTAAAAAAAAAAAAAAAAAAAAAAAAACAAATTGTATAATATTTCAGTGAGAAACCTTATTCATGTGAGAGGCAGGAAATATGGCGGGACGGGGGGGGGGGGGCGTGTGTGATCACAATCTGACCTGCCCCATGATTGAAACAAAGGTGGAAACATGGGGTGGGGGTGAAGTGCAAGGGTTGGGGAGATACAGCTGAACAGCAAGAGAAGTGGCGTCTGTTTAAGAATTATTATTGAAAAAATCATAATTTTCTTTTCTTTTTGATCAGTGTTTCCACCTTTGTTCCATTCATGTGGCAGGTTGAGTTGTGATCACTTTTTCCCCTGCTATATCTTGTCTCTCACATGAATAAGGTTTCTCCACAAATTTTTGTGCAATTTGTTTGTTTTTGTGTTTTTTATGTGTTCATCTTGCCTTCCTGCCTTCATCTGAATTAAGTGACAGGTTATTTTTCCCTATTCTATTGTGTCTATTGTGTCATCCTTATATTGAAAGTACAGTTCTTCAGTTAATATGGTTGTAGCCAAACCAGCTACTATACATTTAATTGATTAAATTAGACAGAGCCACCTGTCAGGTGGTTGCTGCTAAAGGAAAGGTTATACAGGCCATCTACTAAGAAAAGTTATTGCACTCATGTAGTTTGTCAAAGCTTTCAATGTTTTATTACACATAAACACTTCCCACCAAATGGAAGCAACCAGACAAAATATGGTTTCCAGACTCTTCTCTGAAGACACAAGTTCGGTATGATAGTGGTACACATTCACAATTCCATTCCACACCTGAGCAGATATAATAATGTAATAGTTCAACAGCCAAGTTCACTTACAAAATTTTCCTTGTTTTCCTAATGACCACACATTGTGTAACTTCACACTCCACACTGTATCCTTATTAAATATCTTAATAGATATGTCACTGCGTTTATGTATTACGATTTATATTCCAACTTGTTCACACTCTCCCGCTAATCTACCACAACAACTGCCATCTTGAAATCACTCTCTCGCTACTCTCCAACTACTGAAAAAAAAAAAAAAAACATTATTTTATATTGTGCCTGCAGTATCGCACATCCCAAAACATATCAACATTTCCCTAAAAATTCAATACTGACTTTTCCTGCAAATATTCATGTAATTCTCGCTGTTTTGATACATCCCCTCCGGTCTCCGTGTGATAAAAGTGAGTCACTACTTTAGTACACATTCGCAATTCCGTTCTACACATGAGCATATATAATAACGTAATACTTCAACCGCCAAGTTCACTTATAAACTTTGTCCTTGTTTTCCAAATGATCACACACTGAATAACTTCACTCTCCACCCTGTTAACTTATTAAATATCTTAATAGATATACCACAGCAATTGCATATTACGATTTACATTCCAACTTGTTCACACTCTCCCACTAATCTACCACAACAACTGCCATCTTGCAATCACTCTATCGCTACTCTCCAACTAATAAAAAAAAAAACCATTATTTTATATCATGCCTGCAGTATCGCACATCCAAAAACATATCAACATTTCCCTAAAAAATCAATACTGACTTTTCCATGCAAATATTCATGTAATTCTCACTGTTTTTATACATCCATCTCCGGTCTCTGTGTGGTGAAAGATGGGATTGACAAAGCCCAACCTTTCATCACAAAACAAAACCCTTACTAGACATCTTAACAACTAACCAGAACATGTACAAACATCTATTACAATTCATAAAAGAACAGTATCTGGTGGCTGCTTGGCTAAATTTTGTCATACTTGAGACTTAAATCGCATGAAAATAAAAGTTAGGAAAAATCGTACACCAGAATCAAGATCCGAAAAAAACCATAAGAATCAAAATCAGGTAACTAGTCCTTTTCATTAATTCCTCCTCAAGGTTATTAATTCTGTAACTCCGATAGAATCACACATATACAAAGTAATACAAAAAATTCTTCAACAACTTTGCTTGGAATGTGCAGTGTAAATACACTGCCAACTGGTTCACATACTTTAACCTCTATGCCAACAAATGCACTTGGCATCTGCCGGTCAGTCACTCAACCATTGTGTAGTCACAAACAATTAGCACTTCACACTCCAAGCTATGCGCAAACTGACATAGCCTGCCATGCAATGCATAAATGGTACCTATCTTTGAGTCATAACAAAATAATAAAATAGGAATAGACAGGTCACTAACCTGTGCTAAAACAGCAAAGAATATTGCAGTGTCTGCTATAAAAAGTGTCAGAAAAAAACCAATAGTGAAAAGAGTTCTTCACCATGGTGAAGTAGGTTGTTGCTGACACTGGCAAAATATTAAATCATGTGACCATGTGGGGTTTGGAATAGGAACAGTTAGTGCATTACTCCTACCCACCTGAAGACTTCCACTTACATTTCAATATATTCCTTCCTTCATCAAATAATGCTGACCCCCTTTTCTTCTTTCGTATCTTCCAATTGTCCTCCTTCCTCTCTCATTTCTTGTTGTGCACATTTTTCCTTTCATCAAATAAAATTACTCTTCTTCTCCTTTGAAACTTCCACCATTTTTTCTTCTGTATAATGATCAGAACATCTTCCATTTCTTCTTTATCAAAGATACCACTTCTCATATCTTCTTCACTTTCACACTGATAGTTTTCTAACAAAATTTCCAAATAGTTATGTACAGGAATACAGATCGACTTGCTGTACTCGTGTAAAGTAGGCTGCGTAACAATTGGATTGTGATCATTGACGACTGTGAGGTCAGTGACCCCTGTCACAGCTGACAACTGTTTAGTACCTTCGGGCTTGCAGTCACATTTATAATGCCCTTTCTCCAACTCGTTCACAAAATTGTTTTATCATCCCCCTCACATCTTCATTTCATCTCTATTTTCTTCAGTTCGTGGTCTTTCATATTCTTCCAACACGTACTTCACTAACATCATCTCAACTAAATCTATTTCTATTATTTTATTCTTTCAAAGACGAGAACCTTTCACCGTTTCAATTGCTTCTACGAGTTTCGCATTCTGTAACCTTGTGTTGTCTCCTGCCTCATCGAGGCTGAAGCAGTGACAGGACTAGTTGCAGACACCTCCTGTGGCCTATTGCCACCAATCTGTCAATGGTAGGAGTCTCTAAATCCTCCTCTTTGTCCGCTGTTATTGTATACTCCATGATTCCAGTTATCAAAGTGATGGTAACTCTCCTGTTGCTGTTGGGGTTACCTTTCTTCCCTTCCAGTTGATCTTTCTCCAGGAAATATGTACGTAACCTCATGCCATACTCTTTTGCTCGTATGCTTTTCTCTTGTTCGTTCAGCCTACCCAACATCTTTACTGCCCCTTCAATGGTACAAATATTATGGCTAACAAACACAAGCGGTGGGTGCGCAGACTTCCGCGGTCGTTGTCAATGTAATCTTGGTTGTCCGGGTTGAACCGCGTCAATTTGTTGAAACCTGACGTTTCGGCCATCATTTTGTGGCCTTCTTCAGTACTCTGAAGAAGGCCACAAAATGATGGCCGAAACGTCAGGTTTCAACAAATAGACGCGGTTCAACCCGGACAACCAAGATTACAAACACAAGCGGTGTTGAGTCGAGCTAACGTGCACTGATCATTTGCACATATTCTTCTTCATTGAAAGGGAGGCTTAAATGCTTACACTACAAGAAAATTTTTGTTGCTTGCCACTACCCGGCAAGTATGGCTTCCCCATCATTAAATTCCATCGCAGTGTAATTTGGCAGTCTATGGTCCAAAAATGTTCCAATAAGGTTGACTTAAACTCAGCAAACATGTCACAGATATCGGCAAACCATTCTCCCCACATTTGAGTATCCCCTTTGATGTGTTTGCTAATCATTTCTATCTTCCTTCTCTCCACACTCCTACAGAAAGGTACAAAATATTCACATTTCTTTATAAAATCAGCCAGGTGTAACCCACCATCATCACAGACATTCTCCCAGTCCACCTTCTCTTCCACCATGAATGCAGTGAATGCATTTACATTTGGCACCACTTGACATTTGGCAAGCTCTTCTCTCACAACTTTTGGGACTTGCACCTTTAGACTCTTCTCAACTTCCTTCTTCACAGTAATCTGTACCTGTAGCCTTTCATTCACCCACACTACCATGGATAACTTAAATTTCTCCACCTGGAATTATAATTATTCCACTCCTATTGCCAACTGGTTAACTTCTTCCTTTATTAGCAAATACTTCTCTGTAAGGTTTTCTTCCAAATTCCGACTATAATTCTCCAACATCATCAATCTTTCATCATGACTACCTTCCGTCTCTTCTACCAGCTTGACTCATTAGCTAAGGGATTCCACATTCTTGTGCAAAATGCCTTTAGCTTGCTCAAAATCAGATGGACACTGATCAAACTGAGAAGACATTTCAGTTGTTTGCTGAGTGCAAAGTTCCCTATAATGGGTCAATTCTTCTCTAAACTTTCCTAATCATGATTCAAAAAGAGATGCAATACTTTCCTTATTTTCAGTTAGTTTAGATTCAATAGAAATATTATTTTCATTTAATCTAGATTCAAGAGAAATCAATTGGGATTGGAGGGAATTAATATTTTCTGTTAATTTAAATTCCAAGGAATTAAATTGAGATTGTAGAGAGCTATTATTTTCATCTAACTTTGACTGAAGGAAAATATTATTTCCATTTAATTGTGGTTGAAGGAAATTAATACTCTCCTTTACTTCCTGAAGGTAATTATGATTCTCAGTTAATCTAAAATCAAGTGAAATCTTATTTCCATTTAATTTGGATTCAAAGGAATTTTCAGTTTCAATTAATTTAAATTCAAAGGAATTCAATTGAGATTGTAGGGAGCTATTATTTTCATCTAACTTTGATTGAAGTGAATGATTACTTTCCTTTTTTTGTGATTGAAGGCCCAGTAACATCTCCAACACTGACAATTCTTTATGTTCACAGACCTCCTTCTGCGACAGATCAACTCCTTCCGATTTGCTATCCATTTTTCCAAATACCAAACAATATGAAACTACACTGAAAAAAACAGCAAAACCAATACTATATGTCATTCACAAAAACTACTTCCTAACTACAAAAGTATTTTTTCTTAACCATTTCAAAGGTAAAATCCAGCGACCTCTCGAAATTAAAATATTTCCTTGTCAGTTTTATCTTTGGCAAGATTAACTTGTCATTATTGATGACAATAAAATGAACTATAAGGTGAAAGAATGATTTCTGAAAATTTTTCCCAAAATAAAATTCAGAAAGCAACTACTAGTCAGTTTGAGCTAGCAAGAATAATAAAAAATGATATTTCTTTCCTTTTGATGCTTCGTTCCAGCTATCTGGAAAGTCTCGAACTGCTCCCCGCTCAGCTTAAGGCTGCACCCCCATAGTCACATGCTGCTCGAAGTCTGCTTCCTTTGTCCGCTAGTGCGATGCCTCCTTCCTCACCATGCACCACCACCGTTGGGAACAGTGTGTGTTCTCTGAGTATCCTCTAGGCCTTCCACCACCTTGTAAGAATCTGTTTATCTTTGGCTGACCTTCAGCTCATCATAATCACTCATGAACAAGTCCATTGTTGTTTATTACAACATGACTCACTTCTATTGCACCACTTATCTTCCAGCATATTTTTGTATTAATTAATTTTCATAATTGCCACTGTCCTGTCACATTGAAGCCATGTGACATGCTTATTAGTAGTTGTGGTTATTTTGAAAGTCCAGTTCTTCAGTTATTATTGTTGTAGCCAAACCAGCTATTATACATTTAATGGATTAAATTAGACACATCCGCCTGTCAGGTGGTTGCTACTAAAGGAAACACTATACATGCCATGTACTATGAAAAGTTATTGCACTCGTGTAGTTTGTCAAAACTTACAATGTTTGATTACCCATAAACACTTCCCACCAAACGCTAGCCACCAGACAAAATATAGTTTATATACCCCTCTCCAAAGACACAAGTTCAGTAAGATAGAGGTAACAGTGAGTCACTACTTAAGAAAAAATTCAAAATTCTGTTCCACACTCGAGCAGATATAATAGCGTAATAGTTCAACAGCCAAGTTGACTTACAAACTCTGTCCTTGTTTTCCTACCAATCACACAATGCATAACTTCACTCTCCGCTCTGTATCTTTATTAAATATCTCGATAGATATGCTGCGGCATTTGCGTATTACGATTTACATTCCAGAGGCATGAGAGATGTAGGAAGACCACCCAGAAGATGGATTGAGACTGTAAAAGGCCACCAGGCCTAACAATGGATAGGAAGAAGAAGATGAAGAGAAAATGTTGTTAAAATTATTTTTCTGTGTCCTGCAATAATTTTTTCAACCGTTTTTCACTTTTTATGTTTGTTTTATATATTTCATTGGAAAGACCATTTTACAAGACAAATAATAAACATGATTAGAAATCACTCTTAATTGACTGTTTTAAAAGTTTTTACTTAACAACTTTTTCTTAATCCAGTTTAATACACAAAGGTAAACTCACACATAATCATTATTTATTTATTAGCTCAATTTGCTTTTTGTGCATTTCTTCCACAATGGAAAATACAATTTTATCTATATTATATTTGAAGTTAAAATTACTTAGTAGTTTAAATTATAATGATTTTTCTAATTTTTGTGTTTGTGATAGTTGTGCAGAGTTTCAAATACCTTTTATAGCTGGAATAATCTAATAAAAATGCAGTCTCAGCTAGAATTTTTATGGGGTATTAAATTGAACAAAATGTACTTCAGATTTCACATAAAACTGATGAACGACATAATGTTATATGAAAGAATCAAAATGATAGAGGATTGTAAACAGTTGCAGGGTGATCTGGACAGGATATCTAGTTAGGTTGGTAAACATGGGATGAAGATAAATGCAAAGAAGAGTCAAATTATTAGATACACAAATAAAAAACAACAGGTTAATTATCAATATAAGTTGGGGAAAGAATTGCTTGCTAAAGACTTGAAATGTAAATATCTTGACATTACATTTGATAACAAGTTTAACTGGGCAGGACACATTGGACAGGTGGTAGGAAAAGGTTTCAAAATCCTGCAATTGTTGGAGAGAGTGATGAGGGGATGCACGAGAGAAGTGAGGGAGTTGGGTTACAAAACTATGGTGAGGCCATTGCTGGAATATGGTAGTGTAGTGTGGGACCCTCATTTTACGTATCAAATACAGGTTTTGGAGAAGGTGCAAAAAAGGGCTGCTAGATTTGTTTCTGGAAATTATCACAGAATGCAGTCAGTGACGGATATGATAAAGGAGCTGAGATGGTATACATTGCAAGACAGGAGGAGGATGAGGAGGGTCATGGAAGTGTACAGGGAATATACTGACGATGAGGCATGGAAAGATATTGGAGTAGGTATGAAAAGTAGTGCATGGAAGGGAAAAGATGACCACGACCACAAGCTGGCACTCGATTTCAGGCACAAGGGTGTGGGAATATTCTCTTTTTTAGGTAAGGGTGTCAGGGATTGGAATGAGTTACTAGGAGAAATGATGAATAATTTACTGAAAATGTTGAAAGAATTTAAAGATAAAATTTGTAGAGGGCAAGTGTAGGTGGCTGCTGGATAGGGGGAAGATGGGGGTGTATGGAAATTGCCACCGGAGCCTGTGCTCCATTGCAATTAAATTAAATTAAATTAAACTGCTTTACTAGCATGATCCCGGGAATAGGTTGGGTGGCCCTTGATAGAGACTATTTTCATGGCTAGTATAAACTGTTGCTTTGGTGGCTGAACATCATTTGAGAACGAAATCACACATTTAAAAATATATATATATTTTGCTTTGTTCCCACATTGATTTGTTTTCTTTTATAAATTACAGATGCAGCCTGCTGATGTTGGAGATATAGATCAGTTTGTGAAAGAACTGATTGAGGCTGTTGAAGAAATTCATGGAGATTTAACTGATATTCAGGTAAATGAATTACTAGCACCACAAACGGTTAGTGAATTGTAAATATTAATATAAATTATAGCAGCCTTGTGTGACAGACAGCTCTTTCTCTTTTTCCCCCTTGAAAGAGATACTGAGGTACTTGATTTATCTATATTTACTTCTTGCCACATGAGCTTACTCATAATATCAGTAATGCTACTGCTAGAGATTTAATATAGTTGTTACTGAATAATTCATTTTATTTGTTCTGTTATTTTGGTATAATACAGTACTGTATACTTTTATTCTGCCATCAAAGCTTGAAAGCTACTTAACTAAATGGCAGCAGGTGCACCCCCTCCTCGAACTCAAGCAATAACTTCATCCATCCAAGAAGTTAATTATGGGCCTCATGTTGATCACATAACACATTGTGATACAGAGTTTGAAGAGTTCGAAGAAGGTCTAGAGCATGTAAAGAAGATTATTTGAGGCTGAGACAAAAGCTCCTTCTGTGACTCCTGCAGCAGTCCCAGTAGCAGCTGTTCCAGCTGCAGTCCCTGAAGAGTATGCATGAGCAGCAGTTCCAGTAGTGTCTGTACAAGCAGGATCTGGACCATCTTATCTGACAGATGTATCAAATAATTTGGTTGAAGTGACAAAGCTATTAGATGCAACAGTTGATATTCGGGAGGTAAATAAGAAATTGAATCCACTTGTTTGATTACTGTAATGTGATATTCAAAAGCTATTCTGAATTTTTACCAGCATTTAATTCGACTCATTTAACTGATAGCTGACATGCTGTAACACAGCTGACATATATTCAAAATAAAAATTATCACTCACAGTGCAGGTGGCTGTTATGTTTTTGCTTTGAGGTGATGGAATATTTTGTGAGGAAGTATTGCAATCTTAATGAGTACATTAAGTGGCATAGTCATGGTTTCTTGTTGATTGTCGATATTGACAATATCTTGATAGTGATGAAGATGATAACTGTCAACAGCTTGGTATAAGTCTTCAAATAAAATGTTTATTGGTTAAACAGTTTCTATGAATTTCTAACCAGTTATTTCAAGGGTAACAAAGGGATGCGTTTGCAAAAGTAGTTTTACTAGGTTGTTAAACCTCTATAACCTCTTCTCTTAGTGTGGAGCCAGACTACAGGTACCAAATACAGCAGTTAGTGGAGGCACATAGGAACACTATTACATTTTTATGTAGATTTTTACAAGATGGTGACCACCAGTAGTAATTTTGATGGACCAATCTGTAAAAAACATAAAATTTTACATGAAGTTGTGTCTAAAATGTGTAAAAACTTAGATGAAGAATCAGATTTGTGTTCATCGTGCAAAGTAAGAGTGAAAACTGCAAATGCGATTGTTACACGATCAAAAACAGGACAAAACAGTGCAACGGTATGTTCAACAGCTAACGACCCCGAAAATATTTGTATAAGTGATAAACTCAGATTTGAATTATCACAGAAAGATGACATTATCAAATCATTACAGGAAAAAATAGATCAGATTTCAAAAGAAAATGACAAACTGAAGAATAGTGATGTTGAAAACCCGAAAATATGGACAGAAGTTGCAAAAAACAGTATTAAAGCATCATTTAGGCCTAGGCCTAAAATTGTGGCAACAACAGTTCCAGTAAAAAATGCGTTTAGTGTTCTTCAAAAAGTTTGGGATGATTATGAAGATGCATCTGTGATGAAAAACCAGATACAAGCAGAAAGAAATATGAGGCAGAAATCAAACGCTTCTAAATTGGGAAAAGTTTATATATATTCGTACAGGAAAAGTTGCTTCGATAGTGAAACCAGGAGCTACATATTTAACAGTCACCAGTGGAATAAAAGAAGAATGTGTATCATGGACACCTGACGATTTTGTTATGATTGCTGCTGGAGCAAATGATGTCTACAGAAACGAAGGAGTAAATGTAACTAAAGGTTTGAAAGGGACATTGCCATCAGTAATTCACACTAATGTAGTTCTTGTAAATATTCCGCACAGACACGATTTAATGGAAAAATCATGTGTAAATTTAGAAATTGACTCTATAAATTTCAAGTTTGCCTAATTATGTAAACATTTTCAAAATGTCCACATAGTAGACATAAGTAATTTAAATAGGTATTTGCATACATGATGTGGCCTACACTTAAATTCGCTAGGTAAAGATTCCAAAATCTTAAAAATTGTTAATTTGAAATTTAGTAAAAAGATCAAATCAATGCCACTACATTGTCATCAGGAGTTAAGAAGTCAGAACCAGGTAAACTTGTAAAAGAAGCCAGATCTTAGAAAAAGGTATGACAAAAGCATGACAAGAGTTCTGTACAAAACGACAAGTGCCAGTAACATGAGAGAAAACAATGCACCAATACATTATGAAAATAAACTAAAGATATATCGTCAGAATGTTCAGTATATATCAAACAAACCAGTTTATTAGAGATACTAGGTACTAATCAAATCAGTGAAATTTCAGTTTTGTGTATTACAGAGCACTGGCTTAAGAATGATCAGATTCAATATGTTCAAATTTCAAATTATGTCTTGGCTAATAATTATTTTAAACCTTATAGCCAAAATGGGGAAGTATGCATTTTTCTTAGAAACAGTATTGAATATGAACCTTTGTGGTGGAAAAGTAAACTTTTTTCCTTTTGTCCGCCATGCCATTCCCGAGAAGGACTGTTGGTAACCTTTTAGTCATGTGAGCAGAGCACTTATAAATAAAACTCTCAGTCAGGGTATGTACAAATATATACACTTCATTACATCCTTTATGTACAGTAAAATCTCTCCTACCTCCCTCTATTCTTCCATAGACTATCACTCCCAGCCTGTTACTTTAATCATTGCCTTCTATATTGCTTATGAATCACTGGTCAGCTCCCACCTGTTTTACTGTTGGTGAAGTCACCTCGCTACATCACTTTGTAGTCCTCCGGCTGCATCCGCTGATGATGACTTCCTCCTCACTACCAAACTCTCAACTGACTGACCAAGTTCGACCCCTGTGCAGTCCAGTTTTGTGCCCCCCCCCAATCACCTTCAGTGGGGAGTGCATCTGGCCAATAGGAATAATTCTTTCCCTACCATCTGCCTCCAAATAACGTCATAGTAACTCATAATTTCGCTGACTATCCGATCTACTTTGGTGTCATTGCTGCTTGGATGATTATGTTCCTAAGCTTCTGGCTGTTTTAAATCCCTGTTGCAACTGCCCTGGCTCCAACCTCTGCTATATGCAATCACTTTCACCAAACTTTATTAACTTTTAGGAACTGGTGCCTATAATTCTTGACTGACCATCACACTTTCTTACATAAGAATCACTTGATTTCAGAAAAGAACTTTGAATTCACAACAGTTAAACTGTGCAAATTTAAACAGATTTCAGTTTGTGTGTACAAATTTACTTTGGTAATTTTGACTTATTCATACAAAGATTAGTGTCACTCTTAAACAATATTAGCAAAGCAAATTCTGATTTAGTAATATGTGGAGATTTCGGTGTGGACTAGCTAACAAGCAACAAAAATAGAGACATGTTAACAACTCCTTAATTCATATGGTTTACATCACATAGTAAATAATCCAACAAGAGTCACAGAACTCAGTAAGACAGCCCTTGATCAAATTTTCACAAACAAAGATAAACAAAGTTTCTCAGTTGAAGTTTACAACCCAGGTTTCAGTGATCACTTGGGTCAGATGCTAACTATGTATGTAAAGAAACAAATATACACAATGCCACAAAGGAAATAAAAACTGTATCTTTTATTTAATAAAACATTGCAAAACAATTATATATTAAGTAAAGAATCATGGGCAGATATTTTCAATTAGAAGATTTAAATCAGAAATTCAGGATGTTTATTAAGATATAAAAATATTATTTTGATATAGCATTTCCTCTAAAAATGAAAATAATAAAAACCAGTGCATCTCATAACAGCAGGAATAAAAAAATTATATAAAAAAAATAGACTGCATCACAAAGTATATAAACAGAATCACACTGCACCTGAATTTGAGGCATATATAAAAATATTCAACTATATTAAACAAAGTTACAAAACAAGCCAAAAAATTGCAAAATGATAGATTTATTAATAACTAAGTGAAGCTTTGTGGGAAGTAATAGGAAAGGAAATATATAAAACTAAAAAATTAGAACAAAATATTTTGTAAAAATGTAGTAATGATGTAATTAGAGATCCAACTGCAGTAACAAATCTTTTAAATGGTTATTTTACTGGTATTCCTGAAAAGAACTATTTTAAAAAATTAATTATAATTCAAAAATAGGGGATAATAAGATAATAACATGTGGTGGATCACTTTTTAGTGATAATGTCCATGAGGAAGAAATTGCCACTGCCCTAAAATAAGTAAATATTAAATTCTTTGCAGGAATTGATGGAATTCTGAATACAATCCTAAAGAAGTGTGCTAGATACATAATTCAACCACTAACACATTTACGTAATAGTTCATTGCAATCAGGTACTTTCCCAGAAATACTAAAGCCAGCAAAAGTTATTCCTTTATATAAGAAGGGAGAAACAGATAAACTAGATAACTATCTGCCTATTTCCATCCCATCTGCTATCTCAAAAATACTAGAGTAAATTATATATAGAAAGTTAATAAGCTTCATTAACATAAGTAATATATTACTGATTCACAACATGGATTTAGAACAGGGAAATCAACCCTGACAGCTATTTATGCTTGGATTAACAGTATATTAAAAATAATTGATAAAAAAAGAGAAAGTAACTTGTATATTTGTAGATTTCTCTAAAGCATTTGGTGTGCTTGATCATAAAATCCTCTTGTCTAAGCATTATCATTATGGTATTAGGGGTATATTGTACAAATGGTTCAAGTGATACCTTGATTGAAGGAAACAGGTTGTCACCTTAAAATATGACACAGAAAGTGAAAAATCAGAGAGCATGTATCAAACACTAGAAGTATTAAACACGGTATTCCACAGGGTTTGGTTCTTGGACCCCTCCTGTTTCTTTTGTATATCAATGACATTAATGAAAATGTTGAGTCACATGATAATATTCTCTTTGCAGATGACACAACACTTTTAATGAAAGGTGAAAGTGAAGAAGTTCTTCAGCAAAGTATTAATAAAACCACTAAACAGGTATCTGCATGGCCCAAAAACAACTATTTAATAATAAATTTTGAAAAAACCATTGCATTAAATTTCCATACTGTTCAAAACAGGAAACCCTGCCAACTCATATATTATTTTGAGCAATCAAACTTAAGCAAACAGATTAGACTCAAAATTTCTAGGTTTATGGATTCAATCTGGTCTTAAATGTGATAGACATATTCAATATTTGAACTCTATATTAAATCAAATCTGTTATGCATTACATATTTTAAAATTAACCACTAGTAAACAAACTTTGGAAAATGCATACTTTGCCCATTTTCATTCACAAATAAAGCATGGAATTATATTCTGGAATTTATCATCAGCTGAACTAAGTACTTTCAAAATTCAGAAGAGAGCAACAAGAATAATGGAGAATCTTGTAAACCCTTATTTAAATATATGAATATTCTCCCTCTACCAAGCATTCACATCTTTGAAACCATTTTTTTTTATATATATATTTATATAAATAATGTCATAGGTAAAAAAAAAATAATGAGCAACATAAACATTTCACAAGGAAACAATTAGATTTGCATATTAAGCAAGCAAAAACAAAAATGTATCAAAATGGAATATTTCACAGAGGGATTTTCGATAAATTGCCGCTTAATGTAAAAGCATCATCAGAAACGGGAAATTTTGAGAAATTGTTGATGTCATATCTTCAATACCATTCCTTTTACTCTGTAGAAGTATATTTGAATATATGAAATAATGTAAATGTAATGTAATTTGAATGTAATAATTTAATGTAAATCACAATTTACTAGCCCCAAAGCCCATAAAAAATAATGGGATTATCAGAGTGTTATTGTAATTTATTCATTTGCAGTTGCTTAAGTAAACAGAATTGTTTTAAAATAAAGCTCATTGTCATGTATCTTCCCTTGTGCTGTAAAGAAAGCTTCAGTTGTCAACTTGGTCTCAGATGCATTTCAGCCTAACCCCAACTCCTCTAATATTGCCACTAGAAAAGCAAAACTTCAGTCACATGCGAATTAATACATTCCCTTGTCGGGAAAAGCAAGCTGGGATTTAGTTTAATGAAAGTTGTGGTTTCTTGATAAATTGAAATGCATAAGTTTATTTCTGCTGATTGTACATAGTCAACCACCAACTTCAACTGATATGACCGCTTACTAAAGTACACACATCACTTAATTTGACCGTGGATAAGGCTAATACAGACTGGTCGCCAAAGATACAGATCCGACTACGATAACGTAGACCCAGGCTTGAGCAATATGTTTTCCTGATCTAAGTCAGCGCTTCACTTAAACAGTTCAACTTCATGTATAGTTCTCCAAATTGCTTAAAACCTTCACTACTCATCAACTATAACAGTAAAGTTACTCTACTTGTCTCTCAGGAGCTTAAATCGCCGTCCCATGTGCATCACGCTACATACACAAATTCGCATGCTTACTACATCATGCGCCGATCGGTCTCCACTGACTCAATATGCACACTGCCGGGCCTCCTGCTACCGAACCCTCTCATTGTCGCTAGACTAAGTCTTATTGTTACAATTACGCTCTGGCAGTTTGATGACCAATTAAATCTTATGCATTAGCCTTTCCACTCTACTCTTTTAGTACCAAATTACTGTCTCATCACAACCCCCCTTGATTTACGTTTGTCTTTGGGATTTATTCACTAATGGCAAACTAAATCCACCAAAGAAGGATGAGACAGTTCATCTTATATCATGTTATACACAAAGTATTAAAATACAATCCAAATTTCAAATTCTAGTTACTTTAAAGTTGGTGGTGGTTTTCTTTTTCTCTACATCTGTTTACAAGCACTGTTTACAGCTTTACAACAAATTGAAATATAATATCTTTAAATGGTACGTAATTACTCCTCTCAAATCAGATTCATCAAAATTACACATCTTTCACATTTTCCTCTCCAAATTTAACAGTCCAAAATATTGTCAAAATACTAGTCCTGTCACGGTCGCCATGTCGGGAAAAGCGAGCTGGGATTTAGTTTAATGAAAGTTGTGGTTTCTTGTTAAACTGGAATGCATAAGTTTATTTCTGCTGATTGTACATAATCAACCACCAACTTCAACTGATATGACCGCTTACTAAAGTACACACATCACTTAATTTGACCGTGGATAAGGCTAATACAGACTGGTCGCCAAAGATACAGATCCGACTACGATAACGTAGACCCAGGCTTGAGCAATATGTTTTCCCGATCTAAGTCAGTGCTTCACTTAAACAGTTCAACCTCATGTATAGTTCTCCAAATTGCTTAAAACCTTCACTACTCATCAACTATAACAGTAAAGTTACTCTACTTGTCTCTCAGGAGTTTAAATCACTGTCCCACGTGCATTACGCTACATACACAAATTCGCATGCCTACTACATCATGCGCCGATCGGTCTCCACTGACTCTACATGCACACTGGCGGGCCTCCTTCTACCGAACCCTCTCATTGTCACTAGACTAAGTCTTATTGTTACGATTATGCTCTGGCTGTTTGATGACCAATTAATTCTTATGCATTAGCCTTTCCACTCTACTCTTTTAGTACCAAATTACAGTCTCATCACACCCTGTATCATATGCCAGTGTCACCATCCATCATGATATAAACTTGATCACAAATCTTCACAAATTATTACACTTTTCTGTCTTATTACCTGTGACGAAGATCTATGTTTTAATGGCTGACATAGCTTACATTGGCTGAAATAATGACCCCAGTGAAAATGTAGGACGCTAAAAATAAATCTTAACAATGTATGCTATGCCATGTAATATTTAATTGTGGTTCAGGCCACATAGATTGCAATCAATATGGAACTTATTTCATTCAAACAATGTAATGATTTCAGTTAAAAAAAAAATGGATAATTATTATGCCAATTTAAATGAAATATATACATTTCTTTAAGTGTTCTGGCAATTAATTTCTTAGCAATTGCTTAACTAAATAGAATTGTTATAAAATAAATTTCAATGTAATTCCTCGCGCCTTGTACTGTAACAAGAAATTTCCGTTTCCATCCGGGTCCTGGTTGCATTTCAACCCAACAGTCTTAACTTGCCACCAGAAAAACTTCAATCTCATGCATATTAATACATCTAGTGTATCTCATTTTCATCATTTTTGGTCATTTATGGACTTTGTTGCACGTAATATTAGTATCGCTGGAGGTTGCACACGATAACAAACGGCATACTCTAATCGCTTAGATTGTAACGTTATGGCAGATTTTTTTTGCTTGAAGTTTGTGCATTGTATACTACCTTAATGGGTGTATTAGCAACATATTACTAAATAATATAGTCAAAAGAACATTAGCGTTATCATTATATATCACTATATGCCTTCTCCCAGTAACTTGCCAGTTAATGCTACAGCAGTTTTCGAGTGAAGTTTGTGAGGACAGATATATTTTACAACTCTAAGAGTAACATATATTAAATAATATCTCCCAAAGAATGTGTGAAACCGTTTTCAGACCAAAATGACAATTTCTTGATGAGTTCCAGTAATTATACAACAACCTAAATTTCGTCAGAAATCTTCAAGATTTTTTAGACCTTTCTTTTTTGTTATCCCTGATTCAGACCAATATTAGCATGTTTGAATAGTTGACATAGTTACATGTTGCAGAAATAATAGCCTCAGTAATATTACTTAGTGAAAGCAAAGAAGATTAAATAAATCTATTTCAATAATAGGGCACAGTTTAATTTTTTTTTTTTAATCTGAGTTATTCATGCCCTCTGCTGTAGCGTCAAATGCCAGTTGTAATTCTGACCCATGCTAAGTAATAATCTAATCAAAGCTTTCACTAAGATTGATGTTCAAAAATTAAAGCTTTTATCTTACATATCTAATGACAAAGAATTTAAGGAATACTTTTATTTATCAAAAGAATAATACCTAAATATCAGCATCTAATGATTAATATGATGATTTAAACAAAATACATACTGTTTTCAGTGTTCTATCAGTTAATTTATTCGAGGATGCTTAGAAATGTTATTAAATAATGTGCATAACCAAGAAAAATGGTGTAAAGTCATTGTGCGACGTCATAGAGTGGCGTCATAAGGTGACAGATGATGCCATACATGACAGACTTGCTTATTATAATATTAGATAATTGACGTGTCTGATATCATTATGTATAATGTATATGATTTAGAGGATAAATAAAATACTGATGTGAGAACGAAGGCTTTCACGGCGTATCGATGAAATCCGTATGTTGTTGAAGAGAGTCTCTCTCTCTTCAACAACATACGGCGGAAAACCCGCGAAGACTATATTTCAAATAAAATACTGTTACTACTACTACTACTACTATTACTACTACTATAATACACTTAGTAACTGATACAATGAAGATACAGAAGGGGGAGTATATTTAACATAAAGTAAATTTTTTTCTAAACATAATAAATGCGTTTTATAAAGATCCTTGCAATACTTTGGGTGGAACAGGAAAAAGTAAATTAACAAGAAATATAGACAAATGGCGATATCCGGTTGTCAAATCTGAGGATAGATTTAAACTTGATTTTGAAACTAAATAAAGGAGATTGGTTAGCAGTTAGATAACCTCATATTATATAGATAATGAGGTATAGAGATGTTTAAACATATTTTAGCTTGGTAGCATCAACACTTCGGGAGATAAAGGAAATAGAAATTTTAAATTGAGACGCATAAATGGATTGCACTAAGATAGAAAATAGTAAACAAGCCGTTTTATATACCAAAAGATCCAGAAGGACTAGAAGGAAATGGGACTTGCACATAACTTCCATTGTAGGCAAAGCTAATTCCAAACTACGATTCATAGGACGTATTTTGAGAAGTTGTAATGCTCATACAAAGGAAATAGCATACAAAACACTAGTGCATCTGCATTTGGAATACTGTTGTGGGAATTTGGGATCCGTATCACAAGGGATTGATTGACACGTTAGAGAAAGTACAGAGAAGAGCCGCTCGATTCGTGACTGCTAGTTACAGTCATTACTTAAGTGTCACAGAGCTGATTCGTGGGTTGGGCTGGGATTGTTTGGCAGACAGACGACATCGTTTTTGTTTGAATTTGCTGGATAATATGCGAAAATCTTTAAGTTACGAGTGCAACGAAATACTTCTTCCGCCAACCTATTTAGGTCGCAATGACAGGAGGGATAAGATTAGAGAAATAAGATGCCGTACTGATTCATTTATGTATTCCTTCTACCCACAATTTGTTCAGGATTGGAATGTGCAGAATTAGGATTGGTGCTTAGCACCTTCTGCCACCCACAGTATTTGTGATTTGCAGAGTATAGATGTAGATGTAGATGTAGATGTAGATGAAGATCATTTTAAACTAAGAATTAACACTATAGCTTGCATACTAAACAAATGAGAGAAAACTTTAGGGTTTACAACTTAAGTAATTTTTTACAGTCAAACTACTAAAGAGAAATGTTCATAAGGTTCAATTTTAATGTTTAGCCAATGGACTAACTCTTACAAAATGTTTGGGTTGATCAGAGCAAAAATAAGGTTTCATGGTAGAAAAATCTCTGGAGATATTGCGAAATCTACCTGGCCATCTATAAATAGACCCCCAGAAATCATTGTGGGGCAGTCATTTGAAAGCACTTGTAGGGTGAAGTTGGGGCTGGTCGCTGTGGGTTTTGGTGCAATGAGTCAAGGAGAACCCGGAAACGTTAGGTGCTTGAAGCTAACTAGCCAGCCTTGTTGGACTGACAATAACAGATAGTGGGAAAGTGATTCACTCTGATGTAACTAAACGTTGATTCAATGGGGTACTCCGGAGTTGCTTGTATCAAGGGTTTTGTCTCAATTTGTTTATTTTAGAAAAGAAGTCTGATGCCATAATTTGGTTACCATCTCATGTAACAATTTTGGAAGAATATATAGTTTGAACATTTCATCAAAGTCAATAGTGAACATTATTTGAAACATATCTTCACCCAATGAGGCCTTCAGTTGGTTGGCAACTATAAAACAATTTATCTGTAAGCCACAGGAAACAGTCTCAGCTTAGTGTAAGTTGTTATGCGCAAACCCTCATGTAACAGATTGTCTGACAGGACCATTTTCAGATGCCAGAAAAGGGTGTTTTCATCAAAACCAAATTGTCTAACCATAAAACAGAGACAATTTAGAGTGCATTAGCACTTTAAGATGACAAAAGAGACACTTTTGACTGCATTAGTACTTTAAGATGTGAAACCAAAGGATACTTTTAAGTGCATTAAAAGAAAATACATGAACATTTGCATATAATTGTCTTTAATGAGTTAGTAACAGTTTTTATACATATATTATTATTATTATCTGCAATTGAACCCTGTCGGATCATGCAAAGCCTTAATGATTCATTTTTCTAAGTTTTCATACAGCTCTCATTTTTTACTCGGTGGATACTCTTCCATTTTTCAGTCCATTTTGTCCCTGGTCCCTTAATGACTTCATTCTCTGGTGGTACTTCCCATTTGTTAATTTTTTGTCTGTACGTTTGTCTGTTTATGATTTCTGATGAGTTTATGTGGGCTTTTTCCAGGTCTTTTTGATCTGCTGGATCCAGGCCATAGTTTTTAGCTGTTCTATCTATATCACAATTTTATGAATGACTCCTGTTGCTGGGAATCTGTTGATATGTCCATAAAATCTTAATCTTTGTTTCCTGATGTATACTGCAAGGTTTGACAGTGTTTCTGTTGTTTTTCGAGATTTAAGCCTATATCCATTTTCTGTTTTTTCTGGGCCAAGGATCTTTCTTATAATTTTGCGTTCTTCTTTCAAAATGCTTTCTGGTTCACCTTTCTTGTGTAGTGTTAAAGTTTTGCTGTCGTACAGGGTTTCAGGTTTTATAACTGTGTTGTAATGTTTGACTTTTGTACATATTGGCAAACATTTTTTATTATATGTGTTGTAGGTTCTACCGTAGGCTCTCCTAAGTTTTTGCATGGGAACTTTCTGTGCTATTTTCTCTCCTCCTGTGGATTCGATGATTTCTCACAGATACTTGAAGTATGGGACTCTCTCAATTTGTCCAAATTTTGTGACAAGATTTTGAGTATGGATTTTTGAGCAGATTAACTTGGTTTTCTGGAAGGATATTTGTAAGCCTACTCTTTCAACACATTCTTTGGTAGTTTCTATCTATTTAATTGCTGTGGCCTCATTATCTGCTAGTATGGTTAAATCATGTGCGAAGGCTAGGCAGGAAATTTTAATATCATTCTTACATCATACAAGTTGTATGGGTAATAGTTCTGGTGTTTAAGTTCCTTATCCCATTCTCAGTGACTTTATCCAGAACAAGGTTAAAGAGTATCAGGAACAAACTATTAACCTGTCAAACCCTGAAACAGTTCAGATATTTCACTTTGTAGGTTGTGCCAGTGAGTGTTTGTTTAATGACGTTTAGGGTTTTTGAATTTAGCCCTCGTTCTTCGAGGATGTTGAAGAGAGATTGCCGGTCAGTTGCATCATATGCCTTTTTTGAAATCTACAAAGCGGCAAATGACTGGGCTGTTCCTGAGTGCTTTATATTTTAGTGTAGTTTTTAAATTGAATATTTGTTTTATGTAGCTCCAACCGGTGGGGAAGCTGACTTGGTACTCAACCAATTTTCTGGTTGAGTTTGAGAAGGCAGGCTGAAAGAATTTTGTATGTAACTTGAAGAAAGGAAATCCCTCGATAGTTATTGATGTCTGTTTTTTCTCTCTTCTGGTGTAATGGATGATTGAGGGTGCTTTTACAGTCTTTTATGCATGTATATATAAATGTAAATACTTTTGTAGTTTTGGTGTAGAAGTAGTTTGTGTAGAACTAAATAATTTTTCTATGCCATTTAAATTTTTTATGTGTGATGGGTAAAAATTTGTAAATTTGGAGAATAGGTACCAGATGTTAGAGGTTTTTGGTAACATTGTAAGGGTTTAATATCATTTTTCACTTTTATATGTTTTCTTTCACTTTTGTGTGATATGTTTCAGTTAAAGCAGGAATTTTTGTTGTCTTGTAGTACAAATGAAGTATGAATGGAGGGTGAATGGAGGGTGAATGGAGATCTTTCACAACACAGTGTCAAAGGGGAATGATGGCCTTTTCCAAATTTAAAATTGAACTTATTCCAGCTCCCAGAATTCGCATAATAATTTTAATTTGAGGGGAATGTCATTCATCCATAATATTGCCAAAAAGGTTTAAAAAGAAGCTTAGATTATACCAGTCACACAGCAGATCACTTTTATAGTCATTTTCTTAATAACTAAACACTTTAGAAATCAATCAGGAGCATAAGAATATACAACTTTCATAAAGTCAAAATCTTAAATCAATCTTTTTGATACATTTATTTCCAGCAAGAAAGCCTAAAATTATAAGTTTTTTTAGGTGTAATAAGTATAGCTAGAAAAATCCCCTTATATAAAATGCTAAGTCTGGAGTCTGCGTGCATCGTCTATAGCTAATATGGCTATTGGCTAGAGAACAGTCACATGCCATCCTTCACTCGCCAATCAACAGCTACCATATTATATTCCTTCCATCATCTTGCTTTTCGTTTATTTACAACTAGACACAGAAATTCATTTAAGGAGAAGTGGATGCAATATTTACTCTATTTTATCTGTATCAGTTATAACGACTAGGTTAAACCATAAACAAAGAATTTTTTTGGCAGACGGTGAGAAACAATGAAGTTTATTAAAAACTCAGAGAAACGTAAAGTGAAATGTATTAGTCAAATAAATAACAGTTATCCGTTTTCGAAATTATAGTCTCAATCATCTAAAATGCATTTATTTATGTAAAATCCTAACAAAATACTCTGATAATCTAACTAGAGTAACATATTCATATAACGAAATATATCAGTAAAAATGAGTTATTCGATTCTTTTTATAGGCTTTTCCATAATAAATTCCTACTACCATTATATATGATACCTTTAGTTTTTGATATCTGTGTTAGCTATTAAATGAGATTTAAGGTTTTTTTTAATTAGATTTAAATCATTAAGGATATGACTATTTACTGTATAAGCGATGAGACACTTGCAATTTCACAACGATATTATTGCTGCAAAATAGAATTGAGCAGACTTATTAGAAATACGGAGAGAAGGGGGAAAAAATAATGCGAAGCAATTATATGTCACAAAGTTACAATTAATACATTCATTTAAATTTACACATTGCTTTTTATTTATCTACGATAACCAGATGCAAAAATTCATGTAAGGAGAAGGGTATTCTTTGTTTACATTAAATTACCTGTATCAGTTATAAGTACTTAGCCTAAGAATTTTTTTGGCAGAAGAACAATGAAGTTTATTAAAAACTCAGAGGAAGTTTACACAAAATGTACAAATTGTGAAATAAACCATCCGTTTTTGATACTACACTTTCCGTCGTTTAAAGTAAAGTAAAGTAAATAAATCAGGATTACTGGAGATGGTGATTCCACCAGAAGCTCTAATTTTCGAAAGCAATATTAGTGGAGGTTGTTGTTAAGTTAACCAGAATCCCCACTGACACATTTTGTTACAGCATAATTCACTCTGAAATGAGTTTTACAAACCAATTAAACTGCTTTCATAAGCGCCATGTTACTGAAGGTATTAATGAATGCGGGTGAAAACAGTTCCATATACATTGTGCTGAATTGTGCCTGGACCAGGAATAAAACTAATATAATATGGATAGCAAAAGTTTTTGGGATTCCTAATTTGTTTTTAATTTTATTGGTTCAATACTTCCATCGTCATTAATTCAGTAGAAGTTACTACTGTATTGGTATGTGAGCAGAAAATCAAATATGTAGAACATTACAAAATCAAGGCCACCAGCATTATGTAATAACAATTCCATATAATATGCAAAAAAAAACCAGTATTTGGCGTTCAAAAAATCATTTTTGACAGGCTCGAAGCTAGTTATATATAAAGAGGTACTATAAATTTTGTGAAGTTTACACCATGTGGAGCTGGAAGCAGAAAACTCACTGAGTTGTAAAGATAAATTAAATTTTCCTGCTAGAATAGATGGCCATGAAAAGCCACATATAAATGTAAAAAGTAGACTTTGTAAGTAGAAGAGAAACAGATTTTTTTTTAGTTAAATAAAGATATTAAATTTTGAAAAACAGTAGAACTATATAGGTAAAAATATATTCAGATGAAACAGAAAAACTCACAGAACAAGAATATGGTATTAGTTTTTCGATTACATCGAAACTAAGGCGTTAAGTAAGATTATAGGTTTTATTATTACTGCTTTCTTGCTGATTGATGTAGAAATAGAATAACTCACATGAGACAGATCTCAGTATAAAATGATAAAGTGTGGCTTCAAGGCCGTGAGAAAAATATGAGGAAATAGAAGAATTTTCAAAGGAACATAGTGTTCGTTCTATCTCAAATAGAGTTGGCGATAGGAGAAATAAAATATAGAAAATTATTGTAATTACATCATCATGGTGGAAAGGTAGTACTTTAGTGTGTAGTTTCAGTTTAAGAAGAATTTCTCCCAAAATTGAAAGAATTCAGTAGATTGATATATGTCAGAAGATTAGAAATATTTTAAGGAGTAATTTGATGCCAAAACCTTCAGGGGAGGGGGGGGGGGGGATAAGTAGTCCAAGATAATCTGATATGAAACATAAGAAACTCTTTCTTGCTAAACAGAACAATTTTAGATGCAGGTTATTAGAAAACAAGTAGTCAGAAAAATGTGCGCTACAAAATATTTAGTGAGATTTAAGTAAGTTGGCAGCCGAATTCTCTATATAAATCAGCCATTATTATTCTGTGAGTATTTACTGAGGGCAGATGCACAGTGAATATGTAGCAATTGGACTTAAAAATTTTAATAGCGATATGAATATTGACTTTGAATTTTTCATTGATTTCTTTTGATATCAATATTCTGATGTTAGGAATAGACTCTGCTCCATCATGAACTGCAAAATCTTGTACTAATTTTATTGGGAGATAGTGAAAGATTGTCTGAAGTATGAATTAAAATGAAGGAACTTGTATGAAATGATTACCTGCACGCTTCACTTAAAGGATTTGAAAGTTCTGATGTCTATCAATAGTCAACATTCTGGTACTGCAGTTTGAGGAACATAATTTTGAAGAGTATACAAATTTTGCTATTCAGTGAACTTTTTACATTTTAAACTGTTATCTGTTGCAGAAGAATTAAACACCGGGGGCTTAGACAGTTCCTGCAACTTCAAACTTAAGTACCAATTCAGACTAGTAACCAGTAAATGCTCACAGCTTAAACATATCTGGCAGCAAACTCCCTTGCACAGCCTTTTTATTAACAAATTCAAAAGATAAATTTATATAAGTATTTAACTCACCAAAATTGTTAAGTTAAAGAATAGAGAAAAGATAGAAACAATGCTACTCCACTGGTGTGTGGAATTAAGAAACTATTGAAAAAGATGGTCACTAACAAAGGTATCGCAAATGTATAGTGATAATGAAGAAACAATTTCCAATAATTTATGAAAATAATTTAAAAATTTACCACCATAATGTGCATTATTATAGAAAAAAAAATAATACTGCTTAAAATTCAGATTCAACAAATTTAACCTTTGCGTATTACCTAAGGAGCTAATTGATAAACTTGAACATATATTATAAATTGTAGTAATTCTTGTTGATTAATGCTTCAGGAAGCTAATTTTAAAAGAAAAGTGGTTTATTTTTTAATCAAAAAGTGAAATAAAACTTAGATTTTTCTTACATCTTGTCACGTGACAGAAAAAGCTCAAGGATTGGTGTTTACTCTAGTGACGTCACACGTCTGTAAACACTGCAGCTGCAATTGGAGCATTTCCTATTACCCAAGTTTTCAACTTTTTTATTGTTTGTTGCTGGTTATTTCTTGTTATCAATGAAATTTCATTTTGAATATAAATTTGAGAACAATTAGTAAAAAAAAAATTGAAAATAGACACCTTTTTTGTGGGAGTAGCTATAGAACTGCAGAGCTTAAAAATGTGACAGCTTCAATTTGAGAATCATTTATATTTAAATTGAAAGTTAGAGATTGATTGTTTTGCGTTAGCAAATCATACGTGGAAAAATTCTGAACGAGAAATTTGTGCATTCATTCCAAAAATAAAAATAAAAGTTGTATGGGTGTCGCAAACATGTGCAAAAAAATGAAGGTATTTCTTGTAGCTAATAAGTAGCTCTTTCAGATAAATATAGTAAGAGATTGGTATAATGTGTTATAATAAACTAAAACTCAGAATGAAACTGGCTCAGTATTTTTTTAATTAAAAATAATCTTCTGTTTTAATGATGCTAATTATTAAGATTCGAAATGTATTATGGAAAAACCAAGCGTAAACTTACCTTGAAAATCGCCAAAAGCAATAGCAACACGCAAATAACTACTAGCGCACAGGAACAAAGCTTTATCATCGACCAAACTCAGTCAAATGGTGTAGTTGAATGGAGAACTTGATCGGTGAATCACAGGAGGCCCATTGTTCAAACTATTTTTTTTCTATTGTTAGGTGCAAATTCGTGGAAAATAAACCTTTGTTCAGAGAAATATGGTTTATCTACTTTGAATATCAATAAATATTTTGTGTGCATAGATTAGTGTCAAAATAAACTTTTGTCCCTCTAGATTGAGAAAATATCACACTGTGTAGTGTCCTCCCGAATGCGAGGCAAAAGCATTAACCGTTCACACATCACGCTCGGTCACAACAATTAAACAACTGGATTTTGTGGGCCATTTTCCTTAATTGCAGTTAAAAGTTTATAGATAAATGATAATTTTTTGTCAACAAAACTGAATTTGGTTGTTTATTTATTTACCTACCTCGTTTCACTTCATCTCACATGAAGAAACTGTGATGTTTAAGTTCTTACTATTAACATAAAGAGAAGCAACTAAGAAGTGGTGTCCGGGTAGCTGCATGATCGAAGAGTACTAATGGAATTCAGTACATCCTACGTTTGAAGCTTGGTTGGGATAATATATTTTTGTGTGCATTTTTTTGCTGTTTTTGTTTTCTGTTTTTTGCATTACATAACCAGTTTTTATTTGAAGAATTCATAATGGTTCCTAAGCATCATGCAAGCGTTTGAAACAAATTTCTGCCATACAAGAAAACTTTTATGAAAAGAGATCCTTCCTTTTATAATTCTGAAACTTATCAGAGATACAATATCATGCAAAAAATACAGGTGCACAACAGTGAATAATGGAATTTATCTTAGAAGTAAAATCACTTGTAGAAATTTCACGCTAATCTTACAACATTTCCAGAATGCTTTGTGTCCCTTTTGTTGGAATTTTTATGTGACAATACAACTGCAGGTTATCTTCCTGATATAAATGCCTCCATTTAAGTGGTATTTACTTTTACTGTGCAAGTAATTTTCATTTTTTTTTTTTTTTTGAAATTTTTTTTTTGGGGGGGTGGGGGTGCAAGTAACATTCAATTTCCTTTTTGAAGTCTTCTTTGGTTATGTTTCAAATGGTTGTAATTCGCTTGTTATCCACAATGTTGTGAAGCCTTCAGAAAAAAGAAAAAAACTAAATTGATGTTTTGGTAGATTTTCAGAAAAAATGATTATGCGATGCAGTATTAAGCATATTCCAAAGGGTCAATTGAACGTAAGGACCCTAACCTTAGTGATACTTGCCTTAAACAATGTATTACATTTAACTCCATGAAATTGCGGTGTAAATGAGCTTCACAGGAAATGGTAAGTGACTTTGTTGCAATGTGAAATTGAAATGGTAAGTTACTTTGTTGCATTGTGAAATTGAAATTGTCACATTTCTAAGCTCCACAGAATAAAACTCAGGGGTTGTTTCTATAGTTAGTCCCAAAAATAAGGCCTCTATATTCAATAATTTCCCAATGTAAGCTTTTAAAAATTGTTCTAGATTTTATATTCCAAATGAACTTTCATTAATAACAAGAAATAACCAGCAACAAACAATAAAAATAGTTGAAAACTTGGATTATTTATTTATTTATACACCAATTGGCTTTGTACATACAGAAATAAGTCTTAACATCAACAACATATAAGATAAATCATAAAAGTCTTTTAATATTGGAGATTAGTCCAGTATGAAATTCTCCAAAGAAGTTTATGTTGCTAGCATGTAAGTTAACCAGACTTTCAGTTCTGTGGTATGGTCCGAAAGCAACATAGTTTTTGTTTGGTGTTACAGTATCTAGCAGTCTTCTTGTTCGAAGATCTATCCTAAAGCAGATAAACTGGAATTGCTTGAGTATTTCTGGTGAATCAATAAGACCATTATCTACTTTGTAGAAAAAGCATAGGTCTGTCAATTGCCTCCAACTTCGTAGGCTGTTAATGTTATAATAGTGATACACATCACACACTCATCACTCTCAAGTCTTTTATTGAGTTAACTATTTCCAGATATTTACCACATAATTAATAGTTAATAGGCAGCAGGTTGTGAGGTAGGGAAAACACCATGATAGCACATATTTTTATGTTAAGGTGCAACTTATTTACCTGACACCCTACCTCTAACTCGGAAATGTCTCGTTGTAGAATATCAATGTCATGACCACTGTATATTGCTCTGAAGATCTTCATATCATCAGCATATAGCAGATACTCAGACTTAAATTTTTCACCGATGTCATTTATGAATATGCTAAATAGGACAGGTCCTAGATGACAACCTTGTGGTACATCAGAGGTAAAGTGCAGGAAACACTCCATTCGCATCCGCAGCGTTTACAGACATGTGATATCACGAATGTCGTTGGCTCACACCAGGCAGCAAAGGAGCATTTTGGCGTGCTTTTAAATACTTTAAATTTTAACTTGAATTTTTCACAATATCAGTACTTACATCAAAAAATAAATAGTACTCTGTGAGTAATGTGTACCAATAAATGATTTAAAACAGTTTTCAAAAAGTAGTCAAATACCCTTTTACTACAGTTCTAATGGTCAAAATGGGGGAATATGCATTTTACTCAGAAACTATATGCAATACCAATATTTTAAAACAAAAAAGAAAGCTTTTAATTGACAGCTGCTAAACTTCCAACATATAAAATAATACTAGTTTTTTAGTACAGACTTGATTGGAATTTTACACATTGATTGAAAAATAAAAATTCCCTTCAAAAATGCTAGTAAACAAAATTTTGAGTTACTAGTATAGATAGATTATAATACAGATTGTCTAATAAGGAATAAAAGTAGAGATTTACTTGTACATCATTTCAGTTCTTATGGATTACACAACTTAGAAAATAAACTAACAAGAGAGAGAGAATTCAGCAATACAAGCTTTGATCAAATTTTCAAATGTAGAGATAAATAAAACTTCACAGTTGAAGTTTACAACACAGGTTTAAATTATATTAACCACTGACATTTGCCTGCTACTTTGTGAGTGTGTGTTTTAGTATGTATAAAAATTCTTTACCGATTTTATTCTATTACCAAGTATTGACAGAGACAGGCATGTCACCTAAAGAATTTCCTTTGTGTTTCTAATAACCTTAGGTTTGGTTTTCATACTGATGTCCAAGAGTCTTATTTTGTTCATGTTTCAATGTAAAACAATTTTATGAAATGGCAGAAAAATAAACTTTACTAATACGTAAAGGTATTTATTTATCAATCTTGTTTCATGGATCCCTACAGAGGAAGGACCTCTGGGATGTGAAACATGTCATGGTTAATACACATACATACAATATGAGTCATAATCATAGTAAAAACAAGTATATGTTCCAAAGACAAATAAAGAGGACAACATTAATTTTTACAACTGAATTTTGCAAAAGGCATATTGAATACAATTAATTAATTTGTTTAAATTCTTTGAATGGAATAGAAGGAGTTGTCAATAAAATAATCTCTCAGTTTTTTGTTAAATGTATCTTTATTATCTGCAGACTGTTTTATACTCTTGGGAAGTTTATTAAACAGATGTATACCAGAATAATTAACTCCTATTTGTAATAATAACAGAGACGTTTGTGTTTTGTGCAAGTTATTTCTGTTTCTTGTATTGAAATTAAGTACCTGTGAATTAGAAGTACACAGGTTAAAATGATCTATGACAAAGCACATGAGAGAATATATGTATTGAGAAGTCATTGTAAGAATGTTGAGTTTTTTTTTTTTAAATTTGTCTGTAAGAAGTTCTTGGTTGTACCCTACACAACTTTTTTACTTTGTTAAGAGTTTCCCCAAAAAATTATGCCATATGACATCACTGAATGAAAATACGAGGAGTACTTCTGTTTCGTTAATTCTAGATATGCTGTTAGAGAAAATGTTCGTGTTGCAAAGGTAGCACTACTTAACTTCTTCTGTAGTGAAGTGATATGTTCATGCCAACAGAGTTTGTCATCTATCTGGCTGTGCATAATTTTATGTTTTAAACCTAATATTCTTTTTTTTTTTTAAATGAAATTTTAATGAGTATGCCTTAAACCAATTTGCTAATTCACTAAGTATTGCACTTATATTAAATTCTAGATTGCTGTTTGGTGTTTTTCTCACAGTCATGTTAGTGTCATCTGCAAATAAAACACTCTTAACTTTGTCAGATAAGTTTCCAGGAAGGTATTAATGTACAACAAGAAGAAGAGGGGTCCTAGGCCAGAACCTTTTGGAATTCCATGTTTTATTTTCTCACAGTCTGATGAAGCATCTTTACTTATTTTAGAATCAAAAATGGAAACTTTTTGCATTCAACTTTCGATGTATGATTTAAACCATTTACCTGTGGTTCCATAAATACCATAGTATTCCATTTTCTTCAAAAGTAATTCATGATTTACACAGTCAAATGCTTTTGCAAGATCACAAAATATTCCTACAGGGCTTTTTATTATTCAGGTCCTCAAATGTGTTATTTAAAAATGAATATATAGTGATTTCTGTAGATGATCCTCTTTGGAACCCAAATTGTGATTTACTGAGGATATTATTTTGTTTAACATGTTTTATTACTCTACAGTACATGACTTATTCAAAAATCTTTGAGAATCCTGAAAGTAATGAAATGGGACGATAGTTATCTACACATGTTGCTTCTCCTTGCTTAAACAACGGTTTTACAACTGCATATTTTAGTCTATTTGGAAACATGCCTTGCATTAAGGTTTCATTCCAAATGTGGGCAAGTACACGACTGATACAATCTGATCATCTTTTCAGTAATTTGCTTGAAATATTGTCATAGCTGGTAGAATTTTTAGGTTTTAATTGTTTCATGTGTTTATTTATTTCTGAGACTGTTACTGGTGGCAATTGCATTTCTACAAATTTATTTGGGAAAGCAGTCTGAAGAAGCCCTTAGGGCACTATGTGGGGATTGCTTTTCTATGCCTAATTTCTCTACAACTGAAGTAAAATGTTTGTTAAATATTTCACAAACTTCCCCTAATTCACTTTGAATAGATCCATTTTGTTATATTTTTATATCTTTAGAGTGATTTACAGATTTTCCTGTTTCAGTTTTGATTATATTCCATATAGTTTGCATCTTATTGCCTGAATACTCTACTCTGATATATACCTGTTCTTGGCCTTTCTTATTATATTTCTTAGTATTTTATAACAAAGTTTATAATGAGCTTTCAGTGTATAGTTATCTGTTTTTCTTACTTTTAAGTACAGGTCCCTTTTTTGTTTTACATGATACTCTAATACCCTTTGTTATCCATCCCTTACCCAGTTCATTGTTTGTAGTATTAACAACTTTGCTTTTTTTGAAACTTCCTTCGAAAAGTGTTAGAAAATATTGGGAGACTAGCATTTGCCCGCTGCTTCACGCGCGCGTGCCTTGGCAGGTGTAGAAATTATTTACCGATTTTATTCTCTTATCAGACATTAACGTGGAAAGGCATGAACTGTTAATGTATTCTGAATAGTTTCGTTTGTTTCGGTTAATACGTTAGGTTCGGTTTTCATACTGATGTCAGAGAGTTGTTTTATTCATATTTTAACGTGATGCAATTGATTCAATAGTAGAAAAGGTTCCTGAAAAATTAACAGTAGTAATTCGTGGTTGTAATTATTGTGCGAAGTATAAACATTTATTGTTTAGAAAGGCTTTCACGGTTCAAACGACATTCTTTCTTCTGTGCGCTTTCAGAAGCTATGGATTTAGCGTATAGAACCCGGTTATAGGTCAATCGCTTTTCTCGGTGCAGGTTACTTTCATTTGCTCTAGCTATTTCATCTCGTTCTCTTTCACTCTCATTTAGCCGATTTCGGCGACATCTTTTAGCTGCAGAAGTTGACCCTGACAGATTAGATCTCTTTCGCAAGGGCATATCATAAACTTTTATACTTACCCAACTCACAGCACACAATTAAAACGTTTTCACAGCTGCAATTATCACTATGCGTGAACTTTGGCTGCGAGTATATAGATGAGCATAAACTTGGTTACAATATAGAATATCTGTGGTAGTAATATATAATATTATTTCTGAAAGCAATATTTAACTCAGCTAAAACATAATATTTTTAAATGCTGATATGGAGGATTCCACGTTAACCGTGGTACCGAAAATTTAAATGGACATATATAACAGTTGTAACGTTAAGAAAGCTGATATTATAATCATTATGTGTAATTTTTTTTGGCGATTTTATGTGTAAACTTTGCCTGGGATTATATAGCTAGGTATAAGCTTTGTTAAGGATGTATCTGTGGATATAATGAAAAATATTGTTTCCATGATACTTAACTAAAAAAAGTTTATTTTAATGTGGATACCGAGGATTGCAACATAACCGCGGTGCCATAAATTTAGCAGTAATCTACGACTTAGTCCTCTTGGAAGTGTGCTGAAATATAAAAATTCGTTACGAATAATCACAGCATCTCAATTTTTCTGATTTATTTATTTTTTGTTTTATTTTTGTTGTTTTTTATTTTTTGTTGTTTGGATATTGGTTTTATTTTATGTTGATACACCATCAATTATTCCTGCTTTAAAATAGAAATTTACGTGAATTGGAGCTACTCTTGATTTCAAATCGTCGTATCATTACTGTCATTATTTCAGTCAGATATAATTAATCAAAAATGTCGAGATGTGAT